>OW240914.1:50183788-50205493 GCA_933207985.1 Pelobates cultripes
CTAAATCAGGATGTAATTGGCAACATTTTTAATATAAATTTAAGAAACAGAGCCTCTCATGAAAAAAAGATAACACAAGTTAGGCGCTTTTTTAAATGTTTTATTCAAGGGTATATATTCCAGATTTGTAATTTTCCATTTAAATATCTGAACCACATTGTAAACTGGCTTCTTAATTTAATATTTAATATTAAGGAAGCAAACTAGATGCTCGACAACAGGAAACTCAGTCTGCATCTATCAATCAAGCATTGCACATTACTAAATATACATAGAACGTGATGAGTGTTTGGTCCTCTGTAGCGTGTGAGGCTACTGGCATCCCCCTGGGTTGACTACATTTTTTCCTCTTATTCTGTATATTATCATGCTTCTGCCAGTCAAGTTCCTTAACCAACAGGGTACAATCTCACAACATAATATTATCACTTACTTCTTAGACCGGTAAAAAACTCAGGTAGGGGTGACTCTAATCACCATAACCACTACAGCCATTCTAACATAGTGGCTCAGTGACAGGAAGAGATTAGAAGAAAATAGTATTTATGTAGGTTAAAACATACAGTGACAGATTAGCTGACACACCTTGGACAAGGTCCATTAGTGCATAAGAAATAGGGAAGGCAGAATATATCTGAGTAATGACAGCATGCAACTATGTGAGATACTGTATGTAGAAACATAGAAACATAGAATGTGACGGCAGATAAGAACCATTCGGCCCATCTAGTCTGCCCAATTTTCTAAAAACTTTCATTAGTTCCTAGCCTTATCTTATAGTTAGGATAGCCTTATGCCTATCCCATGCATGCTTAAACTCCATTACTGTGTTAACCTCTACCACTTCAGCTGGAAGGCTATTCCATGCATCCACTACCCTCCCAGTAAAGTAATACTTCCTGATATTATTTTTAAACCTTTGTCCCTCTAATTTAAGACTATGTCCTCTTGTTGTGGTAGTTTTTCTTCTTTTAAATATAGTCTCCCCTTTACTGTGTTGATTCTCTTTATGTATTTAAATGTTTCTATCATATCCCCCCTGTCTCATCTTTCCTCCAAGCTATACATGTTAAGATCCTTTAACCTTTCCTGGTAAGTTTTATCCCGCAATCCATGTATATCTGAGCAGTCTTTAGTTTTACTTTAGATAAAGTATATAAAGAACTGCAGTTATGTGTTAAATATAGTTCTTGGTATAGTTTATTTATAATTAAATTGGTGATCTAATAGGTGGATTTGAAGTGTAGGGGGTCCATGTTTGACCCCTCAATCATCTTGAGCCATGTTTATGCTTTAAAACAAGTTTATATTGTACATATGAATAGACAAAGCAATATTCGTAAGGAATCAAGTGCTCAGTCATTGCAATGTTTCTAAGGCTGAAGATGGAGGATTTGATCAAGTTTGACACCCAATATTTAACCACTTCAGAGCCAATCAAACACACCGAACAGAATGGATACATGTCACCACAACAATACATATCACAAGTAATGGGCTATTCATAGATTTATAGACAGGTGAGAGGAAACCTTTTTTTTTTTTTAACAGATGAATACTACTAAACAGATTTGGCAGGCAGTTAATACCTCATGGTATTTGCAATTCTAAAATATTGGTTAGATTGGGATAAGCAACCTTTAGCACTCCAGATGTTGTGGACTACAACCCCCATAATGCTCTTACACCCATAATGCTGGCAAAGCACCATGGAAGGTGTAGTCCAAAACACCTGGAGTGCCGAAGGTTGCCTATGCCTGGGTTAGAACATGCAATAATCTAAACTGTGCAGATAGGTTTCCTTAACAGTAAATTATGTGTAACAAATTATTTAAATATACTGTTACCACTAAATAAAATAAACTAATTACCTGCTTACTTTTAATTAGCACTATTTTGCAATGCAGAATGGTGGATAATCGAATGTTGCAGAAGGAGACACTATGCATTCTCCAAAGGTAATTGTCACGATCTCCATCGTGACATGTGTAATGCCGGCTGGATTTACCTTCCTGGTGGCTTTGGCGGGATTTGAACCCTGCTCTTTTGCCACTGAGCTATCCAGCCATTCATAGTATTGCCTTAATAGGTGTCCTTGCCTTGTTTCTAGCACTGGGAGCTGAACTTACCCGTGGCTGCTCTAGCACACCTGTAACCCATATTGAATGGCTGGATATAAAAGCCTGCCTCACCCTGGGAAGGGTGTCAGTTCATTGACTCTGGTTCCCTTGTTTGGTTCCTGTCACTCTGTATCAGCGTTCCAGTATTTCCTGTCTGATTCAGGCTTCTGACCTTGGCTTTCGTCGTGGACTACTCTGATCTCTGGCTTCCCCTGACTTTGGCTTTCCTTGACTACGCTTCTGCTAATCCCCGCTGTACTGCTACTTGGAGCACTATTCCTGGAAAGCCCCCGTGCACAGACTCACAGGTCAGGTGGCGTCTTACCTGGTCACCCTGGTCTGTGTGTACTTTGCAAGGGTGAGTGTATTACTCTGCGAGCCGGACTCCCCATCAGGTAAGACTCCTGACAGTAATGTACGCTGTGTATTTCTATGTTTTCTCAAGGTCCTAAATATATTTCAGTAATTCAGGTATCTGATTTATTTATTTTTTACCCATATCTTATTTTCTGTTTATTACAGGACATGTTTGAAGAACTGGAGCAGAGTAATAAAAGTTACGTGACTAGGTTCATACTTTCTGGAATCACTTCAAACCCAAAACTTCAGTTACCCCTATTTCTGCTATGTTTGGTAGTGTATATTATAACATTAATGGGTAATATAACTATAATTACATTAATTAGAATTACACCTAATCTACAAACACCAATGTATTTTTTCCTTATGAACTTATCCCTTGTAGACATATTGTATTCGTCGACAATTAAGCCCAACAGTTTGGCTAACATTATCTCTATCGATAAAACAATCTCGGTCGTTGGTTGCGCAGTACAGATGTTTTTCTTCATTGACTTGGCCGCTTCTGAAGCAATGCTACTCGCGGTCATGGCTTATGACAGATATGTCGCAATATGCCATCCATTGAGTTATCCAATACTCATTAACAATAAAAAATGTATTCAACTGATATGTACAGTATACTTTGCAGGCTGTATTAATTCACTGATACATACTTACTGTGCATTTAGGGTGCCATTGTTTTGTTCAAGTCATGTCAATCATTTCTATTGCGATCTTTTACCCATCTTAACATTATCTTGTCAGGATACATTTTTGAATGAAGTGTTTTTGTTTACTTTAGCTGGTTCTATTGAAGTTGGATCTCTGTTATGTATTTTGGTATCATACACCTGTATTCTTTTGGCTTTGTTTAAGATCCACTCTACTGCAGGTGGACATAAGACTTTTTCCACCTGTGCCTCTCACCTAACTGTTGTAGGTTTATTCTACGGTCCTCTTCTATACATGTACTTGAGACCAACTACTTCATACACAATGGATGGGGACTGGGTAGTGTCTGTGTTCTACACAGTGGTTGTTCCAATGCTAAACCCTATCATCTATAGCTTGAGGAATAAAGACGTAAAGGAGGCACTACAAAAAGCTAAGATCCTTATAGTATTTTGATAAACTTCTATGACAAAAGAAGCACTTGTCTCTGTATTATTTCTTATTATTTCTCATTGTTTGACTTCCAATAAAGTTAGATTTTTTCAGCTTTCCATTTAAGTAATATCAATATACCTGTCTAATTTTTACCCCCTAAATATAAGCAGGATAATTTTGACATGAGTGATGCACTCTACAATATTATTAAAGAAAGGAGCAAATTGTAAGCTGCTAAGACTTCCACTTACACAAATGCATGTTTTAATCAACTAAACATGAGTATTAACCACTTGCAGAGTTATCCATTAAGGACTGAATGAACCTGTCATTCTAGATTATTCCCTAGATCAGGCGTAGGCAACCTTCGGCACTCCAGATGTTTTGGACTACACCTCCCATGATGCTTTGCCAGCATTATGGGGGATGTAGTCCACAACATCTGGAGTGCCGAAGGTTTCCTTTCCCTAGCCCTAGATTATAAAATTAAACCGGTACAATCCACGTCATTTGCACTGCAAACTTTGGTCTGCAGACATTTTTCTCAAGGATTTATCAATATATCTGGATTTTGCATTACTTCTCTCAATAACCTTGAATCTAATCATATTACTTGTCCAGATTGACCAGATGCAAATCAACCGCTAATATTTGGAACTGATTTATAAAAAAATATGCAATAACACTCAATGATAATTAGACAGAATTTAAAGCTCTCTACCTGAAATATCAAGTTAGACATAATTTGCAGGCAGTTCTAATAGAAGCAATCCTTACAAAAAGCTGTCATTATCAAAATTTAAGTTAATAAAAAAAAGGGTTAGCACCATACAATGGTCCCACATATCTCAATCATTAATAACATTTAAATGGTTGATTTTCTTACTATTATATATTATATGTATATTATTTTATTCATTTACTATTATTATTATTAAATAATTGTACATATTAACTTTTATATTATTTATTTCATTTTTCCTGTAGTAGAGTTAATGACACAGGCATAAATAACCACGGATATTTCAATTAAAAATAATGTGATGCAGAGTAAAAAAATATGAGTTATTACGCAACTTGACTGTCAAATAAAGCTATGGATTTATTCAAAGAGAATCTGGTTAATACTCATTATTTTTTGTAAATGAGAAATTTCCATTTTATTTAGCATTCACATATTAGATTTATTGATTTAAAAGTAGATAATGGATGGTACCAAATAAGATGTGAATAATTGGTTGAGACAAGATTATTTAGCTGTTCAGCCATTTTTTTAAATATGAAATTACAAATGGTAAATTAACAGAATTTTGTTGTTGACCATTTCCTTTATAAACTTGATAAGAAATAGAATTGCATTATTCTGGAAACTATGTAAACCCCAATCTGTAAATAAAACTCACCTTTCCTGAACTAGAAAAAAGAAAGAGGCACTATATAATATCCCAAGCAAAAACCACAAAACAGTGCCAAAACACCCAGAAGTGTACCTCACATACACCAATACAATATAAACAAAGGGGTAAGTCTATACTGTATCAAATACTAGTATAGACTAAAGGGGTTGCACAACAAACATGAACCATACAACCTGTATACACTATAACACAGTTCTTCAAAGAATCTAAAACATGAAAAAAATCACATAATAGTGAAGTATGTACAGGAATATATGATTCAGTCCCGTAGATAGAGAACTTACAAGACCGTGCTGTAGATCTGCGCTTGTCTCCCTTCCATAGGGTATTAAAGTAGCGTATTCTTTCTCAGTGGGCTTGTGTGTATGGACCAAAAAGGCGTAGATTCAGAACACCCAATCCTCAAATAAAAAGAGGTATATAGAGCAGTATTGCAAACAAAGATAGATTTATTAATACAAATTGCACTTACATCAAGTGAAGATTATAGCAGCATATCACCACTCACAAGTGGTACCGAGGAAAAGAAGTCCCTCTGTGATAGTATAAAAATATAAAAAGTTATACTAAAAACAATAAAATAACAAAAAAGAAGAAAAAAGGTATTCCTGATCAATATCCAACGCGTTTCGTCTATGTAGACTTCTTCAGGGATCTACAGCACGGTCTTGTAAGTTCTCTATCTACGGGACTGAATCATATATTCCTGTACATACTTCACTATTATGTGATTTTTTTCATGTTTTAGATTCTTTGAAGAACTGTGTTATAGTGTATACAGGTTGTATGGTTCATGTTTGTTGTGCCACCCCTTTAGTCTATACTAGTATTTGATACAGTATAGACTTACCCCTTTGTTTTCCTGAACTAGATCTCTCTTTTGTCTTCTTACCATATACATCCTCTGACTCATTAAAAAATTAGAACAATGTAAACTTTAATCCAACAATCCATATTTATTCTTTAGCCAGAAACTATGTAATATCGTCTTCCATCTTAACCATATATATTCTTTCTTTAACTCCTTCACTGCCAAGTACAATGTTTATTTGGAACCTAAGCTATAGACCAGTGGGAGAACAAAGAGTGAATCAAGGACAATTCCAATATTTCTGCAATGGTATGCCACTCATTGAGCATGACAGAGAGGAATTATGGGTTGGATATAGTTGGCCAAAATCTTCTGCCAGCTATACACCCAAATACTTAAATGAGGTATTGGACCACTGAAGGGAAAATCATCTGACAGATAGGGTTGGTCCTGACATGAGGACGTATTGAAATATTGAGGATTGTAGATTTTAAGTAATTCATACTTAAATTGGTTAGGGAGCCATAGGTCTCAAATTCTTTAAAGATGCTAGGCAGTGCAACCACTGGGTTTGTAACATAAAATAAAAGGTTGTCTGCATATGCGGCCAGTTTATGTTTTGTGTGGCCAACTGAAAGACCTGTGATATAGGGATACAGTGAAACGCAATGAGTAAGGGTTTGAGGGCAAGGAGAAACAGCAATGGTTAAAATGGGCATTCCTGTCTAGTATCACTTGGAAGGAGTCAGTAAACACTTTATTTTCTCAGATACTAGCAGAAGGCACAGTATAAATTGAGTGAATTCAGTTCATGAGGTGCGGGACAAAAAGTCCATATGCTCCATGGTTGCAAAGATAAATTCCCAGCTTACTCTATCAAAGACCTTTACCATGACAGTAGAGCCAGGATAAAATCTACTCTATCACCTTGCACCAGATCATTAAGATGAGGCTGAAGTCAGCATGAAAGTATATAAACAATTTCAAGTCACAATTAAATAAAGATATGGGGCTCAGTGTCTGCGCCCACTTTGGGAATGTAACGGATCGCCTGGCACCCCGACTGGGTACCTCCATTAAAGGATGCTCCTAGCGCTTCCTGAGGACTCCAAGCACTGCAGCAGACACCACAACCACCGTACCGGAGAAGCATATGAATCCTCTCAAGCAAATGAATGCTGTAGACAGTTGAATAGGAACCATACGAATAGGTTTACTCTCCTAGCAGTCAAACTGGAACAGCATACAATAAATCCTTCCCCCAATAATGAGACGACACTTCACTTTGAGGGTTAAAACAGGAACTCCTGTACTGTCACATACAGTCTCTTTTATTCCCAATCCACAAACATAGTACAGCCCACAGGGCGTTACAAAACAACCAATCAATCCGTACAATACACCCAGACACTCCCACACAAAATCCTCCCCTCTGCAGGTGATATGATTACTGAACACAATGGGTAATCTCATTATCACCGGCAGAGGAATACAGTTTTTACACAATATTTCTAACTTCTAAAATATACATGTCACAAACATAAAACATACATTTTCATAATCAATCCATTCAGGGGAACAACATATTAAAAAATGGCACGAATCAGACCAGGGGTTCAAAAGTTAAGGTAAAAAGTCCTTTGTGACTAAATGAAGCATGGCTTTCTGGCCCAAACCAGTTTCAGAGTCTTCTATCCTGAGATAAGTAATTCAATTATCTCCCAGGACAGACACAAGACTCCATTAAGCACATGGTTGCAAAAAGACACAAAACACTTTAAAATACATAAAGTCACCTTTTATACATAAAACACAGACATTTCACATATCCCCAGATAGCTGGGATCTGAGCGCACAAAACTACCAAATAGCGCTCAGATCCTATTCACACAGTTCAATTGCCATGGAGCCGAAGTCTTTAACTACACGAATGGGCTCCATGGCATAGCTATCTGGGTTAACACATTCACATAAAGTCTGGTCCATAGGCAAGAGGTGGGCAAGCAGCCCCCTCCAAGGACACGTGGCGAGGCCGGTTTCGCCACATTTCTCCCCTTTACCATCCAGACTAACAGGGTATCTGACCTCCTGCCGGTCAGTGCCCTGGTTAGTCCAGCAACCCACCCACGAAGCACAAACAGCAATACAGCCCACCCACAATAACTGGTTACTACACCTGGATAAAATAGCAACTTGTCCATGTCCAGATGCCTCACCACGGCTGTGTGGGGGGCTGGTAGACTGCCTTGGTGGGTTGCTGAGTGGGCAGAGACCAGCGGTACTCTGCCCGGGTGCCAGCGCTACCACTGAAGTAGCCTGGTTGGAGCCTGGTTGTGGGAGGGGGAGACCGACTGTCTCCCCTCTGGATACACTGCTCTGTGGCTGGGGGACAGGACCGACTGTCCCTACCCCTGGTGCTGCAAGTGCAGAGACTACGGTCCCATCTGCATAGTTGTGGGGCTTAACATCTCCCCTTGGTGGGTTAGGCTGCCGCTGGAGAGAGGGTGTAACAAGCTCCTCTCTCTGAACTGTAAACTGCTGCTGGGGAGAGGGGGTATCAAGCTCCTCTCCCTGACACTCTCTCTGCTGGTGGAGAGGGGGACCAGCTGTCTCCCCTTTCATTATTTTGTCCTGTGGTTGGGGTGCGAGACTGACGGTCTCTGCTCCCTGCAGGACACTCTGCCGCTGGGGAGGAAGGACGGCACCTTCAGCTCCCTGGGGTACACACTGCCGCTGGGGAGGAAGGACGACACCTTTGGCTTCCTGGGATACACACTGCCGCTGGGGAGGAAGGATGGCACCTTCTGCTCCCTGGGGTACACACTGCCGCTGGGGAGAGGGGATAACAAGCTCCTCTCCCTGACACTCTCTCTGCTGTTGGAGGGGGAGACCGACTGTCTCCCCTTTCAATAATTTGTCCTGTTGCTGGGGAGAGGTGATAACCGGTTCCTCTCCCTGGAACACTCTCTGCTGTTGGAGAGGGGGACCAACTGTCTCCCCTTTTAATATATTGCCCTGCTGCTGGGGAGCGAGACCGACTGTCTCCGCTTCCTGCAGGACACACTGCCGCTGGGGAGGAAGTACAGCACCTTCAGCTCCCTGGGATACATACTGCCGCTGGGGATCTGGGCTGACTGCCCAGCATCCCTGTAGGGCCTGTAGAGAGACCTCGGTCCCATCCCCACCTGCCAGCTGGGTGTCTTCCCAGGACAAGTCAATAAGGTCTTCCATCTCTGGGGCTGGTTGGGACATATGTGGTACAGTACCAAGGTCTCCTGATAACAGGCTTGGTTGCTGGGGAGGAGGAACTAAACTCAATGCTTCCGGTGGTATACAGTCAATAAGCCCCATCATGTCAAAGACAGGCGGCGTTATACGTTGGAATAGGCAAACATAATCCTGTTCTAGTTCCCACTCTCGGTTGGCAAGAAAAGATAGATCTGGCTGAATGGCATCGATCTCTGTAAGGTCCCAGTTGTCTGCCCGCTCAGCTCGGATGGACCAGAAGCGAGCAATGTCGGTGTCTCCGAACCAGAGACTAGTTTCAATAGTATCCCACAACAAACCAGGGCCATCGTAGTCTTTCCCCTCAATACACTTGTACTCAATCAGCCATGGGTAGAGGTGGTAAACATGCCACCGCAGGGCCCGATAGGAATCATCCAGCCACACCTCAGTCTCAACTAGCGTCTCCAGTTCACTTACCCATTCCTCTGAGGGCTGGTTTCCCAATAACGGCATCCGCAGCTCTAGTTGTTCTGCTTGGCGCTGGTTAGTGGTCAGGATTTCCTCGCACCGGAAGGGTCGAATTTCGTCGATGTCCTCCTTCCAGAGATCGGTACGAAGCGCCACCCTCCACTCTGTCTCTCTTTCCTCTGGGATATGATACTCCATACTGCGCATCACATCCTGTAGTCGCTGCTGGAGCCTGGCGTCAAAGTGAGATACTGCACGGCCTTCCATCTCTGAAGTAGTGCTGGTTTTCCCAAATCTTTATGTAGACAGGGACGCTGTATGAACACTAGCGTCACCTTCAATTTGTAAATCCACGAACTGTGTCTCTGAGCTGCTTTACCTCGCACTAGGACGCCATCCCACCGCTGCCACCAATATAACGGATCGCCTGGCACCCCGACTGGGTACCTCCGTTAAAGGATGCTCCTAGCGCTTCCTGAGGACTCCAAGCACTGCAGCAGACACCACAACCACCGAACCGGAGAAGCATATGAATCCTCTCAAGCAAATGAATGCTGTAGACAGTTGAATAGGAACCATACGAATAGGTTTACTCTCCTAGCAGTCAAACTGGAACAGCATACAATAAATCCTTCCCCCAATAATGAGGCGACACTTCACTTTGAGGGTTAAGCAGGAACTCCCTGTACTGTCACATACAGTCTCTTTTATTCCCAATCCACAAACATAGTACAGCCCACAGGGCGTTACAAAACAACCAATCAATCCGTACAATACACCCAGACATTCCCACACAAAATCCTCCCCTCTGCAGGTGATATGATTACTGAACACAATGGGTAATCTCATTATCATCGGCAGAGGAATACAGTTTTTACACAATATTTATAACTTCTAAAATATACATGTCACAAACATAAAACATACATTTTCATAATCAATCCATTCAGGGAACAACATATTAAAAAATGGCACGAATCAGACCAGGGGTTCAAAAGTTAAGGGAAAGTCCTTTGTGACTAAATGAAGCATGGCTTTCCGGCCCAAACCAGTTTCAGAGTCTTCTATCCTGGAGATAAGTAATTCAATTATCTCCCAGGACAGACACAAGACTCCATTAAGCACATGGTTGCAAAAAGACACAAAACACTTTAAAATACATAAAGTCACCTTTTATACATAAAACACAGACATTTCACATATCCCCAGATAGCTGGGATCTGAGCGCACAAAACTACCAAATAGCGCTCAGATCCTATTCACACAGTTCAATTGCCATGGAGCCGAAGTATTTAACTACACGAATGGGCTCCATGGCATAGCTATCTGGGTTAACACATTCACATAAAGTCTGGTCCATAGTCCAAAGGCAAGAGGCGGGCAAGCAGCCCCCTCCAAGGACACGTGGCGAGGCCGGTTTCGCCACAGGGAATAAGGGAAATATTAACCACCAAGAGGATACTCTGTCCCTCAGGATCCATCCCTTAATGAAATAAGGAAACAGCATGCCAGCAAATTGTTTTTAGTGCTTGACTGGAAAGCCATCAGGGCCTGGACACTTCCACTGATTTGAACTCTTAAGAGCTAGTGTTAACTCGTCATCCATGAGAGGTAATCAAAGAAAGAATGTAGTGATTACCTTAGGTAGATAATGATGGACATCTAATCCTGAATTGTAGATGTGAGTGCTATTGACAAGCAGAGAAGATCACAATCCTATTTGGTAGGTATTGAAACATGTTTGTAGCAGAGTGAAGTGTAGTTGGAGTCTGGAAATGGGTTTGATCATGAGTCTGCTTATGTGTTGTGTCAAATCTCAAGATCTTCTGTAGCAGGTGAGTAAGCTGTGCAGAATGAGCCCTCTTCAGAGCCACACTTTTAAAGACATTATGCATTTATGTGCTTCTCAAAGGGATAGGAGGGAAATACTCTCCATGTCATTGTCTTGAAAATATTACTTTAGTCTCATCTGTGCCTCCTTAGTAATTAGGTCAGTAAGAAGGGATTACTAATCTAGAGTATATGAAGTTCAGAGTGGAATTAAACATATAGTCCCTATATGTGGGAGGTAGGGTTCTGCAACAATCCACCAACCTCTGGTCATGTAGGACCCTTGTCTATCTTTGTGACATGGGAGGGAGGTAGAAACTTCCCAAGTAAGTTTGAAGGGTTTTGTTGAGGGCTATGCTAAAGTTCCCTTCCATGATCAAACACCCTTCTATAAATTCAGAGAAGGCACAAAGTCTTCAAGAATATGTACTGCTTATTCTTTAGGGTATATACATTTGCTAGGGTGTAGGGTTTATTGAGAATATTGTCCCAAACACATTATTACCTTCCTGATCACAGTTGCAGTTGGAAGGAATCGGAGGGATTTATAGAACAAAATAGCAGTTACCTTAGATTTACCAGAGGGGTATAAATGTGATTGGCCAATTTATAGGAGTTGCCTTCCTTGATATGTATCTTTTGAATAGACCACATGAGCCATTTGGCTTTTGAATTGTCAAAGAGAATGAGATTATTTTCAGGAATGCTAAGACTCTCTGTATAATAGTTAATATGATAAGTGTAGTTAAACGACTTGAACACTGACATATTAACTTTTTGGATTCCAAATAGGAAGAGAGGTAAGACACTTAATGTGAAACCCTGAAACATAATTTCTGATTTAATAGCAATAAACCAAAACTAAATCCAACAACAACAATTATTTACAATTTACACTGCACATTGAAAAGTGATAGAGGCATCTGAGGGATAATGTCCCTACGATATATTATGAGATAGTCCACCAACAAGTTTGACACACAATCCTAAGGGGAGATCCAGCCAAACCCTAAGGATGCCAGATAAGTAGAACATATATGGTGAATTTTCTCTCAGGGACAGCAAGAGAGCAAAAAATGGGGAGGCCTGACTTCCAAGAAACCTAGACTGGCACGCTGGATCACTTATGAATCCCCCCAGCCCAGGCCCTCAGGAAAGTCACAAGGTGCAATGCACTAGGTAAAAATATGAAGAATCCTGGAGACCAATCCAGGTCATAATAGAAGGATGGAGAAGCAGGCTTAAACCAAAATGAGAGGCCAGCATGGTACAAACCAGCCCTGGGGATGTATCCAGGAGACAATGATCTTCTATGAGACTGGAAAGGACTGGGTCTTGGAAAGGACTTGAACCCAGAAGTGCATCAGTGAGTGAGTTCACAGCCATCTTCTAATAAACTAATACTGTCTATCATAGGACAAACCTTCCTCAGGGTCAAGCAATGTGTGGAGTCAACCAGGGCATAGGGCAAGCTAGTGCACAACAAGGATGCAATAGTCACAGTGACAATACAAAAGTGTAGAAACAGTCTGAAAAATTAGTACTCCTGGAAAGGGAGGAGATGGTCGGGTGCACATCCAGTTCATATAGCATTGCAGTTGAGATACTGACATGAAGAAGTGTCACAGCTCAATGCACTTTGGGGGTCAAACACCACAAACCATATAAGATGAAACTCAGTCCAGCTCAGAGAAATGGGCATAAACAGGAGGGCATTGTATGTGAGGGAGAGTAATAGGGAGATGTGGAAAGTTCAAGAGGCAACTAAGCTTACCAGCATAGGCTTGTTGAACTCTGAACCTCGTAGGGCCTAGTAGATATCTAAACAGAATATAGTGAATAACAAACACTATAGAATAACCCTTGTGGCTATCAAACGGGGAAAAACTTTTTTTTTTTTTTTTAAATAATTACCCCTAATAGGGATGTGTAAAAGACTCCTCAAGGTCTTCAATATAAATATAAAACAGTAGAAAACACACCCTAATCAAATATAAAGGGAGACCAATGGTGCAGACTAAAAATTAAAAAAACATCAAACCATAAAAAATATTAAAAAAAAAATACACTCACAAACAAAGATATTAGTAGGCAGGATATAAATAGTCTTCTTAAAGTGCTTCGTCTCTTCTTAGTGTAGAAAATGCTTAAAACAGAGCACAAAGACAGACCATAGTGTGTAACTGTATAATATTAAAAATGTAACTTTTATTGGATACACTTACAAAGTGATAGTAGTAATCAGGCTCTTCACATCATATATCAAAGTCTTCCATCAAAATAATAACCCTCAGGATACACAGAAGAATGGAGACAGAGAAGATGGAGAGGTCCACAGTAAAAACAATGAATAAAAGCTTGCCACCCTACGCGTTTCGTCAAAATGACTTCATCAGGGGCTTGTAGCAGCATAAAATAAAATACAACAAAATACACAATAAATATCCTGCCTGTAAAAGTCTGTAACCAATCCTGGCGGTGTCTTCAGTCAAGCGCATCTGTAATTAGTCTCCTCCACCGGGTTTCAATCTTCTTTTCGCGCTTTCGGAGGCGCGTGCGCTCCAAGCCTCGTTCTCACGTAAAACCGGAAATGCGTACATCTATGTCCGGAACGCAAATGCGTTCCACTTCTGTCCGGAACCGGAAGGAAAGAAACAAAATAGGGCGCAGTCTTTACCCTTCCCTCCGAGGCCAAAAGAAAACCAGTATTGGGAAAAAGGTTCCATTTGTGACACATAGGGAACACTCACCAGGATAAAAAGGAAATATATCAGAAAAACAAACAACAAAGATAAAATGATTAAAATAAAACGAATATATTATCAATAAAAATAATAAATATAGAGAATAAACTATAAAAAACATGCCATATCAAAGTCTACATTCATACCCTCTGGTTGCATTGTTTTTAAAGTATGAATCCAGAAACCTTCTCTTTGCCTTAATTTTAGTACCAAATTTCCCCCTCTTGCATCTAAAGACACCTTTTCAATCCCTACACATGAAAAAGTGCTTGGATTAAAATTTTGACATCTAATGCAGTGAACAGGAACTGAATGGGTTAATACTTGGTTTTTAATATTATTGAAATGTTCTAAAAATCTTTTTTTCACAGGTCTAATAGTTCGCCCAACATATTGGGTTCCACACCCACATGTAAGGAGATAAACTACATGTGTAGAGTTACATGTGATATGTTCTTTGATTTTAAAATTCTTTTTTGTTTTTGAACTACAAAAATTATAAAACTTTTGGTTCTTGAAATGACAACTTTTACACAAACCACAAGTATAAAACCCCTCAGATTTTTTTGTATTTTCTTTATTCCCATTTTTAAAAGTGCTTGGTGCCAAAACATTTTTAAAACTTTTCCCTTTCCTAAAAATAATTTGTGGGGCAAGGGGGAGTTCAGTTTTTAAAATATCATCTTCTAATAAAAGAGGCCAGTGTTTATTTAATATTTTCTTAATTTCTTTAGCATGAGTATTATATTGAGTATTAAAAGAGAAGGCAAATTTATTATTAACCGTCGTGACTTGTTTTTCCTTATTAATTAATAGATCTCCTCTTACTTTATTATAGGAATGCATAATCTCCTTATTTATAAAATTGTTCGCATATCCCTTTTCTAAAAACTTGTTTTTAAGGAAAGAGGCCTGATCTAAAAAGGTTTTTTCATCCGTACAATTTCGCCTAATCCTAGTGAATTGACTTCGCGGAACACCACGAAGCCAATTGGGATGATGGTTACTCTCTGTGTTAATAAAACTATTTGCATCTGTAGGTTTAAATAATGTTTTTGTCTTAATCTTTTCATCTTCTATAAAAATGGTCAAGTCTAAAAAATTGATCTCATTCTGGCTAAAAACTGGAGAAAAAATTAAATTCACTTGATTAGAATTAATATAGTTAATAAAATCCAATAAATTACTTTCAGAGCCATTCCATATAAACAGAATATCGTCTATGTATCTTCTCCAAAATACCAAGTTCGCGTCGAATGGATTGTTCGTCCAAATAAAATTCTTTTCCCAAAAATCTAAAAAAATATTGGCATAACTCGGCGCGAACTTGGTACCCATAGCTGTTCCTTGCAATTGTAAGTAAAACTCTTCATTAAAAGAGAAAAAATTATGCGAGAGAATAAAATGAATACTATCTAATAAAAAACTATTAAAACCATGAGTAATTTCCACATCTTGATCTAATGCAGCTTTAATTGCCAAAAGTCCTAAATCATGTTTAATGATGGTGTATAATGAGGTAACATCCACTGTTACCCAAAAAAAGCCTTTTTTCCACTCGAGACACTCTAATTCTTGTAGGAGGCTTTTTGTATCTTTCAAATAAGATTTAGCCCCCTGGGCATATTTTTGAAGATAAAAATCTATAAATTCTGATAGTTTAGATGTTAGGGAATCTATTCCACTAATAATGGGTCTACCTGGAGGACTAGTTATTGATTTATGTACTTTTGGCAAAAAATAAAAGGTAGGGATTCTAGGAGTATCTGAATATAAAAACAAAAAGTTCTTTCCATCAATAATACCTTCTTCCTTATATTTAGTAAGTAACAATTTTAACTCACTGTTAAAAGTCGCATTTGGGTTGGAGGATAACTTTTTATATGTGGTAGTATCACCCAAAAGTCTATTTGATTCTTCAAGATAATATTCTGTGGTCATAACTACAATACCTCCTCCCTTATCTGCACTTTTAATAGTGATATCTCTGCGGTCTTTCAGGGATTTTAATGTTTTATTTTCTTCTCTATCAAAAGGGATTTTTTTGGTTGGTAATGTAATTTTAACACAAAGAGAAATCATGATTTTAGAAAAAGGGTTAAAGTTTTCTTCTAATACTGCAGCTAAACCGTTTGATTTATTTATTGATCTCAATAAATTTGTACGAAAAATGTCTATTAAACGTTTTTTTAAAAAGAAAGAGCTAGATGGTTTCGATAATAGGAATGATAAATTTAACAGTTCTCCAAAATCTATTTTTAAACCAAAATCTACTTTTTTCCCGAATGAAAGAGGACACCAGTTAGAGGCCTTTTCAAAAATGGTCAATAAAGATCTAAATAAGTTAGATTTTAAAATGAGAAATTATAATTTAACTAGAGAAGAAAATAAAACATTAAAATCCCTGAAAGACCGCAGAGATATCACTATTAAAAGTGCAGATAAGGGAGGAGGTATTGTAGTTATGACCACAGAATATTATCTTGAAGAATCAAATAGACTTTTGGGTGATACTACCACATATAAAAAGTTATCCTCCAACCCAAATGCGACTTTTAACAGTGAGTTAAAATTGTTACTTACTAAATATAAGGAAGAAGGTATTATTGATGGAAAGAACTTTTTGTTTTTATATTCAGATACTCCTAGAATCCCTACCTTTTATTTTTTGCCAAAAGTACATAAATCAATAACTAGTCCTCCAGGTAGACCCATTATTAGTGGAATAGATTCCCTAACATCTAAACTATCAGAATTTATAGATTTTTATCTTCAAAAATATGCCCAGGGGGCTAAATCTTATTTGAAAGATACAAAAAGCCTCCTACAAGAATTAGAGTGTCTCGAGTGGAAAAAAGGCTTTTTTTGGGTAACAGTGGATGTTACCTCATTATACACCATCATTAAACATGATTTAGGACTTTTGGCAATTAAAGCTGCATTAGATCAAGATGTGGAAATTACTCATGGTTTTAATAGTTTTTTATTAGATAGTATTCATTTTATTCTCTCGCATAATTTTTTCTCTTTTAATGAAGAGTTTTACTTACAATTGCAAGGAACAGCTATGGGTACCAAGTTCGCGCCGAGTTATGCCAATATTTTTTTAGATTTTTGGGAAAAGAATTTTATTTGGACGAACAATCCATTCGACGCGAACTTGGTATTTTGGAGAAGATACATAGACGATATTCTGTTTATATGGAATGGCTCTGAAAGTAATTTATTGGATTTTATTAACTATATTAATTCTAATCAAGTGAATTTAATTTTTTCTCCAGTTTTTAGCCAGAATGAGATCAATTTTTTAGACTTGACCATTTTTATAGAAGATGAAAAGATTAAGACAAAAACATTATTTAAACCTACAGATGCAAATAGTTTTATTAACACAGAGAGTAACCATCATCCCAATTGGCTTCGTGGTGTTCCGCGAAGTCAATTCACTAGGATTAGGCGAAATTGTACGGATGAAAAAACCTTTTTAGATCAGGCCTCTTTCCTTAAAAACAAGTTTTTAGAAAAGGGATATGCGAACAATTTTATAAATAAGGAGATTATGCATTCCTATAATAAAGTAAGAGGAGATCTATTAATTAATAAGGAAAAACAAGTCACGACGGTTAATAATAAATTTGCCTTCTCTTTTAATACTCAATATAATACTCATGCTAAAGAAATTAAGAAAATATTAAATAAACACTGGCCTCTTTTATTAGAAGATGATATTTTAAAAACTGAACTCCCCCTTGCCCCACAAATTATTTTTAGGAAAGGGAAAAGTTTTAAAAATGTTTTGGCACCAAGCACTTTTAAAAATGGGAATAAAGAAAATACAAAAAAATCTGAGGGGTTTTATACTTGTGGTTTGTGTAAAAGTTGTCATTTCAAGAACCAAAAGTTTTATAATTTTTGTAGTTCAAAAACAAAAAAGAATTTTAAAATCAAAGAACATATCACATGTAACTCTACACATGTAGTTTATCTCCTTACATGTGGGTGTGGAACCCAATATGTTGGGCGAACTATTAGACCTGTGAAAAAAAGATTTTTAGAACATTTCAATAATATTAAAAACCAAGTATTAACCCATTCAGTTCCTGTTCACTGCATTAGATGTCAAAATTTTAATCCAAGCACTTTTTCATGTGTAGGGATTGAAAAGGTGTCTTTAGATGCAAGAGGGGGAAATTTGGTACTAAAATTAAGGCAAAGAGAAGGTTTCTGGATTCATACTTTAAAAACAATGCAACCAGAGGGTATGAATGTAGACTTTGATATGGCATGTTTTTTATAGTTTATTCTCTATATTTATTATTTTTATTGATAATATATTCGTTTTATTTTAATCATTTTATCTTTGTTGTTTGTTTTTCTGATATATTTCCTTTTTATCCTGGTGAGTGTTCCCTATGTGTCACAAATGGAACCTTTTTCCCAATACTGGTTTTCTTTTGGCCTCGGAGGGAAGGGTAAAGACTGCGCCCTATTTTGTTTCTTTCCTTCCGGTTCCGGACAGAAGTGGAACGCATTTGCGTTCCGGACATAGATGTACGCATTTCCGGTTTTACGTGAGAACGAGGCTTGGAGCGCACGCGCCTCCGAAAGCGCGAAAAGAAGATTGAAACCCGGTGGAGGAGACTAATTACAGATGCGCTTGACTGAAGACACCGCCAGGATTGGTTACAGACTTTTACAGGCAGGATATTTATTGTGTATTTTGTTGTATTTTATTTTATGCTGCTACAAGCCCCTGATGAAGTCATTTTGACGAAACGCATAGGGTGGCAAGCTTTTATTCATTGCTTTTACTGTGGACCTCTCCATCTTCTCTGTCTCCATTCTTCTGTGTATCCTGAGGGTTATTATTTTGATGGAAGACTTTGATATATGATGTGAAGAGCCTGATTACTACTATCACTTTGTAAGTGTATCCAATAAAAGTTACATTTTTAATATTATACAGTTACACACTATGGTCTGTCTTTGTGCTCTGTTTTAAGCATTTTCTACACTAAGAAGAGACGAAGCACTTTAAGAAGACTATTTATATCCTGCCTACTAATATCTTTGTTTGTGAGTGTATTTTTTTTTTTTACATTTTTTATGGTTTGATGTTTTTTTAATTTTTAGTCTGCACCATTGGTCTCCCTTTATATTTGATTAGGGTGTGTTTTCTACTGTTTCCTAGTAGATATCTGCCTGGTAGAGTTTTTCACTGCCTCTGCAGAAGTGCCATTGTGAATGTCTATGTATGAGTAGGAAATTAAAAGTCCAGATAATCTAGCCATCTCATGTTAATTGTTGGTAGCTGAAACAAAGTGCTGACAGCAGGAAAGTCCTTGTGGGTTCTAATCATGCTAGCACCATCAGATGTGAAAACGAATAGTCCAGTCAGGTCCAACCATCTATATTGGATATATTAGCAGGCTAGTACATGAGTAAGTAGCTTGATAGCTCGTTGGTATCCCAAAGTGGTGTGGGAAAGGACAGGAAAGATTTTAGGTGATGACAGTCATATATCAGGTTGCGCGGATCTCTGGTCTGTTTGTTAGGTCTTGGAGATCAGTACTCAACATGTGTAGGTCTGCTTGAATAGCAGTTTGGAGTACTGTAATTGGGCCTTCAGGTCATCCTTGATCAGGAGTGGCTCACCCAGTCCACGTCAGCAGAGATAAGATTCCTTTCTTGTTTTAAGACCAGTGTTAAGGTCTTAGTTAGATGGTATGGCTCAGGTTTAGCATGCATGGATGTCAGATCCACTGACTTGGTAAGGTATTGCCACAGGCAAGGTGTAACAAGGGATTTTATTTGCCCCTGGGGGCTTAGAGGAGCCTTTAACTTTATTAATCTTCCCCATACTGGGTGTCTGGCACTAGAAAACTGAATGGGTAGCCAAAAGTCTATATAGAGCTCAAAATTAGACAGCCATCTTCCTCTGTGACTCAACCACACTCCCTACATTTCATTTTGTGTTGCTGGAATAGATTTTTGCATGATTGAAGGAAATGGAGTAGATACCAGAAGACAGAGAGAGATTGGCAATATGTGTTATGTTTGGAACAAGATTGAGGGAAAGGGATCCAAGAGGCGAGAGTATGAAGAAGACTGCATTTACCATCCTGCAGAAACAACCATCACTCTCAGGCCTCACTTCACAATCAACTCAGTGAAGACTGCATTTACCATCCTGCAGAAACACCCATCACTCTCAGGCCTCACTTCACAATCAACTCAGTGAAGACTGCATTTACCATCCTGCAGAAACACCCATCACTCTCAGGTACTGACTGAAGCTTGGAAGATACTCCACCTCCCGTATTACTGGATTGCTACATAATTCTCATGTGTTACTATATAGTTGTTACAATTTATACCTGTAGTTTGCCACTGTAATGTTATGTGCAGGCAGTGTGTACCACTGTCATTTAATGTCTCTGACCAAGATTTCATGTAGACAGTTATTAATATTTTGGGTGATAGAATTTGATTGCTAAACTTTTCAATAGTCTATAACACATGCCTACTCTGCCCCCCCTCCCCCTCTCACACTCTCCTTTTCCCTTCCCCAGTCGTAAATACCTTCATATGACTGTTCTATCTCTATTCCTCAGGCCTCACTTCACAATCAACTCAGTGAAGACTGCATTTTTTTTTTTCTCCCCACTTCCCACCCAGGCTCCCCTTAAATATATAGCATGCTCCTCCAGCTGTTTGAGATTCTCACCCAATTACCTGTTCATTCCCCTAACATCTTACCAATAGCTGCTTCTCTGTTAACTCTTTCAGCCATTACTTCCAAACTTCCCCTGCTAACTTTTGTCTCAAATCCCCCTGGTATCCTTTAGATTGTAAGCTCACGGGCCATCTAGCTAAGCACTTTGTATAAAAGAGCTCCAATGGCTAGATATCAGCTTACGGGCAGGGCTCTCTTACCTCTTGTATTTGTTTGTGTATATTGTACTTTTCTCAACTAATTGTACAGCGCTGCGGAATCTGTGTGCGCTTTATAAATTGCAATAATAAAAAATAAGAAGTATAGAAACCCACTTTTCAAACATGCAGAAAAGAAATATAGAGTAAATGCAGGAACAGAGCTAATGTTGTTGGGGAAAGGAGGGAGATAAATCATTCTTAATTTGGTCAATCTTGACAGTAAAATGAGTCAGTAAACTCTGAGTGTGAGGTTAGTGTGTGAAATTGTTGCAGTGGGGCCGAGTGTGGGCAGTGGGGCTGAGTAAGGGGTTAAAAAGTGTTTAAAAGTGAGAGTGCATAGATATAATAATGCAACATGAATTTGTAATGGTAATGGTGTGGTGTGCAACTTCATCCAACAACATTCGGTAGTATGGAAAAATCTTTGGAGAGATCAGTTTTACATACTGTGTTGGGGTTGAATGTGTGACAGCTGCCTAGAGCAAGCTTTAACTGGTGTAACCAAAATCAGAGCATTATAGAAGATAGAATGAAAGTTGAGCAAGGCAAAAGTTGAGCCTGTTGTAGTGGTTATGGTGCCAGGAGTGTCTTAACATCCTCCCAGTGTTAGCAAACTGTTTAGGAATGTTTTACAAATCTGTGCATTCTAAATCCAACAAACAATAAATCAAAGCTGCAACACTGACAAAGAGTGGCTAATA
>OW240914.1:50208947-50356447 GCA_933207985.1 Pelobates cultripes
TAGAATCTCATTTTTATTAATATACTGTACCATTGGAGTTCCTGTTTCTGTTTCCCTTTCATATATTCTCCACTGGATCCGAGCCTACCATTGTGAAGATTCCACACCGCCAGACGTCCCAAGACTCCTTGTCTTCCCATAAGAACCTATTATTACGGACTCTTGATAAGTGTTTTGGACTTTTTCTTATTGTTTAATTTTTATAATTTTACTTTTTATACTCTATATTATTTTATATTCTGCATAATTTTTTAGGCGCACTCTTATTCTTTTTACTTGTTTTTATACTGGGTTTTACCTGAAAATTTGCTACTATTGTAAGTTTTTATTTTCACATTATTTTTGCACAATATCACTGGAAGCATTTGCACCAATAAGTTGTGTATTTTATACTATTTGCTGCTTATATATATCAGTGATATATGGAGTGACCTTCACTCCAGCCAATAAAAGAATGAACAGCCGTTATTGTGACATAGGTAAAATCAAAAGTTTCCAAAGTCACTCTGACCCCTGGTAGCCACTAGCTGTCCTATTGCTGAATGGATGCAGTTGCCGGCAGGCACAAGAGTTTCTGCAGATTCCTGTAGCAGCTCCATTCTCGATCAGCTACTCTCGGGAGGCGGGGTTAAGAGTGACGACGTCAGATGGCGCGTTTCGCCGAATCCAATCGGCTTCCTCAGATCTGACGTTCCAATCACACACAGTTCTTTATAAGTCTGCCCAAATGTGCATGGATTAAAAAATAAAGATCCTTATTTGCTTTCTTGACCGTCTGTTAATCCTAATGAGAAGAGAATTTTTGGCAGTCCCAATGTTAATGCCTAACAAGTACATAATTGCTATATTCATTGCAACAGAAAATTTAATGGCCATACGAAAAACATAAGAAAAAAACAAAAGAAAAAACAACTCACAATTTTTACAGTACATTTTAGCCTTATGCTAAATTTGATTATAACATTAATTCCTCTACAATAAAATGTTTTAATTAGGTACCCCTTGCTTAAAGTTATACCACATATATGATTAAAACATTTTCACTTGTAAAACATTGGGCATTCATTAATTTAAAATCACATGCCTCAATTAAGCAACTCCTTCTAGACAGTACAAACACTACAAACTTAGAAAGAACAACCAGATTTTTAAAAAATAATCATAAGAAACATTCTCCCTTGGTGCAAAATCACCCTATTTTTTTTTTTTTTTTTAAATATACTTCAATTTCGTGCCTATTTTCTAGATAGTATAAAACAGCATATTTAAACAGAACAACTAAATTCCATAGTATTAAAATGAAAATAAAATTAAAAATAAAAATAAAAAAACCTGCTTACAGAAGGGAATAAGAAAGCAAAGAAAATTTTTTAAAAATGAATTGAAACTTAAAAACCACAATTTTTTTTTCTTATAAAACAGACATGAAAACTAATTATAAAAAATTATAAAAAAGTTATAAGAAGTTAAAAAGATCAAATTCTATATTCAAACCTTTAGGCTCAAAGTATCTAATTTATACACCCATTTCATTTCCTCTTTTCCTATATTATTAATATGATTGCCACCTCGCCATGATTTATTAACTATTTTAATCCCTTAAAGAAAACAGACCGTTAGGGTCCTGGTTATGATATTTTTTTAAATGCCCTGAAACGCTATGTTTCTCGTAGCCTTTTCGGATATTGTTAATATGCTCATAAATTCTCTTATGCAAAGGTGGAATAGTAAGTCTTACGTACTGCAAACTGCAAGGACAAATTAAAAGATAAATAAAGTTTTTGCTAAGATATGTAATAAAATCTTTTATATAAAAGTCCTTCTCTGCATTTTTTGTTCTAAATTTATTTATACCCTTCTGTAAAATCTGGTTGGAACATCAACGTTATTGTAAAATCTTCTTAATTTCTTCTTCTCTTCAGTTGATTGATATATACGTCTTTTGTATATATAGTCTTGGGCCAAATTTGCTCGCCACATTAATATATGTCTATATTAATGAAAAGTACTAATACGCAATCTGACTTACGGTTTCTTCAGGTTTATTCTTAGTTACTGATATAAAATAAAACAACAAAGGATATTACAGGATAATGAATGTTCAACAGCAGATGGTAATTGCTGGACTTCTGATGGGAGAGTTACATCCTTACATCGAGAGAGAGCCAGAGAGCTAAGAGCCAAGAGCCAAGAGACATTGTGTCTCTTTGTTCAGTTACTATATAGAAGTGCCCATAATGACGTCAGAGTGTAACTCTAGCCATATAAGGACAAGACCCCCAACTTACATGCCAGAGCTCTCAGACAAAGAAAGCCTTGTGACTTATACCATCTGTTACTTATGTCAATCCACCCATCCATATATAATCAATAGAAACATAGAATATGCAATATTCTACATTCCCTCTGTTTATGGTTTGTTTTAAAACCATAACACAATGTCACTAACCTGTCCATTCATACATCACTTGTTTTACTTCATTTCTAAGCTGGCAAATAAGATCATTTCTTAATTCAACTCTATCCTCTAGTTCACAGACTGTTTCTGACAATCTCTCACAGTTACAGCATGTACTCTCTGTTACATTGTTACACGTTTCATTTAAATCTGATTTGTCATCTGTAAACCCATTCAAATCTACTTCTTTATCTGCTGATTCTAAATTGTCTTGACCTGCATTTCGTTTACAAATCAATGCATTGTAAGTACAGAATAGTTTCATAACATTTATGATCTTTTGTTTTTTTCTTATTAACAAACAATTTCTTGTCACTTTCACTATTGGCAATTTCACATTGTGTGTATAAAGATTGCCACAATACAGCATCTGAATAGCTATTAAATGCAAACTGCAATTTACTTTTCACTGCAATATCATTTATGAATTCCATGTTACTCACCAGATCAGTTATTTCTGTCTAATTCGTTGCTTCATCCACACAGCTGCGCAGTTCTGGGCTTGATTCTGGATGCTTGCCAATCTCTGCCACGTGCTTGCTTCTAGAATTCACGTTGTATCTTGTGCTTTTTGTCTCAGTTGTAGAAAATAGTCTTGTACAGTCTTTGTGATTAGAAAACTTTCTTTTTCTTACAAACCACAGTTCTTCTGTGACAGTCTAGATTCCTTTTTTCTCTTCAAGTCTATTTATTTAAACTTGAATAGAAGACTGCCTGGCTGGCCAATGTAAAATCTGGTTGGAATCGATCGTCAACGTTAATATCTTCTTAATTTCTTCTTCTCTTCAATTGATTGATAAATATGTCTTTTGTATATATAGTCTTGGGCCAAATTTGTTCGCCACATTAATATATGTCTATATTAATGAAAAGTACTAATACGCAATCTGACATGGTTTTTTTAGGTTTATTTTTAGTTACTGATACATAATAAAACAACAAAGGATATTACAGGATAATGAATGTTCAACAGCAGATGGTAATTGCTGGACTTCTAATGGGAGAGTTACATCCTTACATCTTTACATCGAGAGAGAGCCAGAGAGCCAAGAGCCAAGAGACCTTGTGTCTCTTTGTTCAGTTACTATATAGAAGTGCCCATAATGACGTCAGAGCGTAACTCTAGCCATATAAGGACAAGAAAAGAAAAGTTAAGGACTCAGCGCTTATTATTTCCAATAGAAAGATATATATCTAGTAATAATTAGCTGCTAAACATTCTAATGACTCCTTCAATGTCACCAATAAATTTAAACAGTAGAAAGGAAAAGAATTTCCTTACAGAATGTAGCGCTTGTATACTAAATAATATGCTATCACCTTTTAGTAATTAGGCGAGATATGATTTTTCCTCCTTTTTCAGGTGTCCAGTAAATGGTTAATCTACAAAAGACAATCATACATAGTGCAGATAGTATATAACTGTGCAATTATGTATCTATTCATATATGGTGTTATTCACTCACAAACAGAGAGCTGTGGACCCAGCTCTAGTTGAAATCACTTTCGGGTCCGTCTAGGCGACCCACCCCTGTTTAGGATATATGTCTTGTCCTACAGGAAAATAGATAAACCGGAGATAGCGTAGTACAGTCTATGTAAATTAGAATAAAAGTGTTGATCCCAAGTGGGTACTTACAGACCAGGAGTCTAAATTGACTCAGTTCTTGAATTATGTGCAGATTAAGGAACTGCACTCCCAGATGTAAATGGATAGATGGAGAACCAAATAAAAAGAGAATTAATTTATTAACACAGTATATAAAATACAAATAAAATCGGAACAATGTCCAAATAAAAAAGCCGGAACGCGTTTCACCACACAAGCGTGGCTTCCTCAACCGGATCAATATGCTGAATGTCAATCGGTTCCCCATCTCCGTTTATATATCCTCCTTAATGGTTCCATTTAATACAGATGTGTGTTTCCCACACACGTCGTTACCACTTGCAGGTAGGATGTGTGTGGTCCACACCTCGTTCTGGTCGTCTGATGCTGTCCTCGCCTCGTTTTGGTTTCCATGCCTCCAAACTGTTTAACTATTTGTTTTCCTAAGGTTCTCACCATTGGGCTGATTTTATCCACAGGATTCAAACGTCCGTCTTTGCAATAAAATTAGACAGCACATATTTAAACTGCACAAATACATTCCGATTCATATTGGAGTCGGTCAGTTCGTTTGCAGAGCTTCGAAGTTCATTCACGATTTAACACATTAAGAGAAGAAAGGCACAGGAAAAAAGGATAATATCAATTCCAGACAATCTTGCAATTTGTTCAGATTTAACAAGTTTATCTTAACATTATTCAAAATAAAATTTAGTTAGAATACCATTTTATGTTTATCTTATTCTCGTATAATAAGGAAAAGAAAATTGATAACATTTCTGTCCTAATTGAGATCAAGTAGGAGTTCTTTCCAAATCTGCCCTCACTTTGTTATAATAGAAAAAACCTTATAAAGTGTAACAGTATATATTTATTCCCTGTGATTCATAATGAAATTGTATTACTGTATATAGAGTTTATTTTTCCCTTGGAGCTAACTTTTAATTTTAACTTTAAATGTATTTCTTCTATTAACGTTCTTTTGGAAAAAATAAATAATAATAATAATAATAAATAAATATATAGCAAATATATAGCAAAAAACTTCTGTGTAAAAATTGTTTTAATAAAATCTTTATATTACTTAATAAACTTATAAAAAATGGCAGAGTTCAAAATCAGAATTCAATCCATTAGGAATCAACGTATTTAATTTATAAATCCACCTCATCTCTGATTTTCCTAGTTCTCTAATAAAATCTCCCCCTCTCCAATTTCGTTCCATTCTTTCTAGACCCATAAACATTAAACCTTCAGGATTTTTATTATGAAATTCTTTAAAATGACTGGAGACACTGTGTTGTTCAAAACCCTTTTGGATTTTGTAAACATGTTCTCTGACCCTCACATGTAGGGGTCTTGTTGTACGACCCACATATTTTAACCCACAAGGGCAGGTTAGGAGATAAATTACATTTTTTGTAAAACATGTCATAAACTGTTTAATCGGTAATTTTACACTCCCATTTAGAGGTATATCTTTAATTACCCTTCTTTTGCATCCAGTTTTTTTACAAGATTGGCATGAACCACAGCCATAAAAACCTTTCTCGTTTTTGAATATGGTTGGGAGATCTTTCTTTTCTCTTAAAGAACTATGTACCAGGGTATTTCTAAGATTTTTCACACCTCTATAGATAATTTTAGGTTTATCAGGGAGAATAGATTTTAAAGTAGGGTCTTGTAATAAGACCGGCCAGTATTTATTGATAATTTTCCTTACTTGCTTATTCTGAGTATTAAAATTACAAATAAAAGGAAGGACTCGAGATTCTGTATCAATTTTTGGTTTATAGATTAATAAATCTCTTCTATCTCTTTGTCTTATTTGTGACCTTGATTCCTCCAGGGTTGTCGGATCATACCCTTTATCCATGAAGTCTGTTTTAATTTTCAGTGATTGAATTTCGTAACTTGTCAAATCGCTGCAATTCCTACGGATTCTAAGGAATTGCCCCTTAGGGGCGTTTTCTAGCCAGGGGGAATAATGGCAGCTGATATTCTCAATAAAACTATTACAATCTACTGTTTTAAAATGGTTTTTCGTTTTTAATTTTCCCTCTTCAATATAGATATCCAAATCCAAAAAAGTAACTTCTCTCTTACTCCATGTGCTCGTTAATTTTATACCCCAATTATTATTATTAAAAAATTCTAAAAATTGAACTAGTTCATTATCTTCACCTTTCCATATAAATAAAATATCATCGATGTAACGGCCATAGAAGACCAAGCTCTCCCCCCAGTCATGACCACCATAAACATAAGATTCCTCCCAGAATAACATGAATAGATTTGCATAACTGGGGGCAAACTTGGTCCCCATGGCCGTCCCATTGATTTGCAGAAAAAAATTATTATCATACCAAAAAAAATTATTAGTTATCCAATCAGAATTAAACCAAGGGTATTTATACTTACCTTTCCTGTCCCTCAGTGCCCTGTTGTGGTCTTGTGTTACCTGTAGCGTAGTGTTCTTGTCTTGCTCTCTGGTTACCGATTACTTGGCTCGTTATTACGATTATCCTGTCTTCTCCACTCCTTTGACCTCGGCTTGTTTCTCGTTCTCCCGTTTTCTGGCTCCCTTTACTTGGCTTGTCTCCTGACCATTCTTAGTGTGCTTAGCCCGGCTACTCTAAGGACCGGTATAGCACCCTTCCTCTCTGTGACCTGTTAGCGTGTTAGGTTCCGGAATCGTGACAGTTATTGGTGTCTTGTTTAACTATACTGCCCCCTTTGTCCGCCGGCTTTATCACGATTTCCTTATTTTTCCTTAGGTTTTGTAAAGCTTCCCATTCAATTTTACTTAAGTTACTAGAGCTTTTTTATTGTTTAGTTCCAACATTTTGAGATCCTCAGTTACTGATTTTTCAAAGATATCTATTGCACTGGATTTCTACATTCTAAGGTAAAATTTTGACTTACCCCTCAGGGTAGTATGTGTACTGTCTATAACCTTATCCTGACATTTATGAATCTCAAAAAACCTTTTAAGTGTAAGATTCCTTGAATATTTTAAAACATCCATGTAAGCCGAAAAAGAGTTATATTTCCTATCTGGGGCAAATTTTAAACCTCTATTTAAAACTTTAATCTCAGTTTGAGTAGGTTGATATTTTGATAAGTTATTTACTCCATCCAGTTCTTGTTCGCCTGGGCTAAAACCGCATATAGACCTCAGGGGGACTTAGCCACGAATGCCCTGGAACTATTTTCGACATGAAAACCTCGTGGTTCCCGCTCGGTCCTCCAGCGTGTAGCGTTACTTACCTTAACCGGGGGCCGGTCGCGGTCCTCTCTTCAAGCCGCGCGCGGTCCTGCGGCTGCACGAGCCGCGCGCGGCTCATCCAGCTACCTCGGATGGACGGCGGGCAGTGACCGCGTGAGGCGGTCACGTGTCCCGCCTGAATCTAAGAGCGCGCCGCGAGTCTCGGGCGTGCTCTTAAAGGGACAGTGGGTGCCTAAATTGGAAAAGGCATCCCATTGGTCCCTGTCATGCCACACTCCCCATACACTTACCTTTTGGGGGCGTGGATATGACAGGGACCAATCAAATTAGATGTTTAGGTATTTATACTCACCTTCTTCCCTTTGTTCCTTGCCCTATCGTGGTTTCTGTCTCAGTTCCCTTTAGCGCTTGTGGTGTTCAGTTGTGTTTTCTCGTTTTGACTTTGGCTTCGTATTCTGACTTCGTTTTCGCTTTATCCTTATCTGTACTGTTTGCCGGCTTGCTGTTTTCCGTGTACCAGACCCCGGCTTGTCCTAGTTTACGCTGTCTCTCTGTGCCCTTGACCTCGGTTTGTTTCTGGCTCTGTCTTCTCTCATATACGTCAAGTCCGGCCATTCTAAGGTCCGGTAGACGTATCTCTCCTCTGTATTTGCCTCTGTTTAGCTGGATCCTGCGTGTAGGGGTATATTCTCGTTACATTACGATAGGGCCATGGACCCCGCAGATTTAGCTCAACAGATGGCGTCCCATGAGGCAAGATTTGTAGAGCAGGACCACCGTATGGATCAAATAGCTCAGGCTCTCCAGACGCTCCTAGCTAGAACCGTTCCCGCAACTACACCTAACCCTCCTACGCCCCTTCTCCCTGAAGTATCTACTTTGCCTAATACTTCGGCCCATTTAACACCTCCTCCTAGGTATGGAGGGGACTCTAAGACTTGCAGAGGGTTTATTAATCAGATTGAATTTCACTTTGAAATGTATCCACGTTCATTTCCCACAGAGAGGTCTAAGGTTGGGTTCTTTATGCACCAACTTACCGATAAGGCACTTGAGTGGGCAAATCCTATTTGGGAAGCTAATGGGCCTATGGTACATGATTTCAACAGTTTTCTTACGGCTTTTCGTAGAACTTTTGACACAATGAAAAGGTCAAAGAATGCCGCAAGAGCATTAATGAGAATTAAACAGGGTTCTAGGTCTGTGGCTGATTATGCTATTCAGTTTCGCACTCTTGCTTCGCAGGTAGATTGGACCAACAATGGGTTAACTACTGCCTTTATGGAAGGTTTGTCAGATACGATATTGGATGAGGTAGCAGCTAAGGAGCTTCCTATTGCCTTAGAGGACCTTATCGATTACCTCATTGATATTGATAATAGAATTCGTGACAGGCTCTATACCAAGAACAGGAATAGACGTTTTGTTACACCCATTAACCCCAGAGTTAATCTACCAGAGAGTGTTAAAGTGTCTGAGGAGGAACCTATGCAATTAGGGGTTGCCAAACTCTCTGATACTGAGAAATTACATAGGAGAAGGGAGGGACTCTGCCTATACTGTGGTAGGAGAGACCATATGGTAAAGGAATGTCCTTTACTCCCGGAAAACTCTCGCACCTAAGACCTTATAGGGGACTGGCCTTGGGTGTGATATCTAAGTCTCCTAAATTGCCTCCTAACCGCTTGCTTCTCCCGGTTTCTTTATATATGGGAGAGTTTTGTATAGTTGACAACATATATGCTCTGGTTGACTCTGGGGCAGCTGAAAATTTTATAGACTCTGGCTTTATAAAGAGAAACAACATTCCCATCAGAGAGAAGGAGATACCCTTGGCCGTTGAGGCCATAGATGGTAGACCATTAAGTTCTCCAGTTGTTACTCATGAGACTGAACCACTACACATGTACACAGGGGTTTTACACTACGAAACCATTCGATTCCAGGTTATCACCTCTCCCTCTTCACAGTTAGTATTAGGGTATCCATGGTTACGTGCTCACAATCCCATTTTTGACTGGGAGACAGGGCAAATAAAATCATGGAGTAAGGCCTGCCACGAGTCTTGTACGTTGGAAGTCACACCTTTGAATTCTATTGAGGTACCTACCAGTCCTCCTTTGTCTATGGTTATACCCCCTCAGTATTTATCTCTAAAGACTGTTTTCGATAAAAGGGAGGCTTAGAAATTACCGCCTCACAGACCCTATGATTGCGCTATTGACTTGTTGCCTGGCACTATACCTCCAAAGGGCAGGGTGTACCCCTTATCGGTTCAAGAAAACCGTGTCATGGAGGAGTACATCAAGGAATCATTAGAAAAAGGGGTTATTAGGAGATCCTCTTCTCCAGCTGGAGCAGGGTTCTTCTTTGTATCGAAGAAAGAAGGTGATTTAAGACCGTGTATAGATTATAGAGGTCTAAACAAAATCACTATCAAAAATGCATACCCTATACCTTTGATTACAGAATTATTTGACAGGCTGAAACATGCCACTGTGTTCACTAAATTAGACCTTAGGAATGCATACAATTTGATACGTATAAAGGAAAATCACGAATGGAAGACTGCATTCAACACTAGATCCGGTCATTACAAATACACTGTTATGCCATTTGGGCTTTGCAATGCCCCAGCAGTATTCCAAGAATTTATTAATGATGTATTGAGAGATTTTATTCACACATTTGTTATCGTATACTTGGACGACATTTTAATATATTCTGCAGATATACACACTCATCATAGACATGTTACGACAGTTTTGAAGACCCTTCTTGCTAATGGTCTTTATTGCAAGCTAGAAAAATGTCTGTTTGACCAAACCGAAGTCCAATTCTTGGGGTATTTGATTTCCGCTAAAGGTTTTCGTATGGATCCCCAGAAGCTAGCTGCTGTAATAGAATGGCCTCTACCGCAAGGTCTGAAAGCTATTCAGCGTTTTCTTGGGTTCTCCAATTATTATAGGCGTTTTATCAAAGGTTTCTCGTCCATTGTAGCACCTATCACTCGTATGACTAAAAAGGATGGCAATACTCGTGTTTGGTCTACCGAGGCACTTCAGGCTTTTGAATTTCTTAAAACTACGTTCGCCTCTGCACCTATTTTACAGCATCCTGTCCCCTCACTGCCCTATATTCTTGGAGTTGATGCTTCGGATATTGGGGTAGGTGCTGTCTTGTCCCAAAGAGAGTCGCCTGAGAAGCCATTGCATCCATGCGGCTTCTTTTCTAAACAAATGTCCAAAGCAGAGAAAAATTATGATGTGGGTAATCGTGAACTCCTTGCTATTATTTTAGCACTTAAAGAGTGGAGACATTTGTTAGAGGGAACTAAGGATCCTATCCTCATTTTTACGGATCACAAGAACCTATCCTATCTTAGCGAAGCTAAAAGATTGTCTTCCAGGCAGGCTAGGTGGTCACTATTTTTGTCTCGTTTCAATTTTATTATCACCTATAGGCCAGGTGATCGCAACACTAAAGCAGGCGCTCTGTCCAGACAGTTCGAAACTACTGACAAACAGGAGATTGATGTTACTCCTGTCATTCCCCCAGACAGGATAATAGCTACTACTGTTTTGTCTATTTCCTCGTCCCTCTTGCAGACCATACAAGCGAAACAAAGCATGGCACCTAGCGAGAGGCCTAATGATAAACTGTTCGTTGATGTTCCTGAGAGACAAGATATTATGTCATTATATCATGATACTAAGACCGCTGGACATCCTGGTATTTCCAAAACGGTGTCAGCTGTTTCTCGGTATTTTTGGTGGGATTCCTTACGAAAAGATGTCACTGACTATATAAGTGCTTGTACTACTTGTGCCTGTATGAAATCCTCCCGTAGAGTTCCTTGTGGGCTGTTGCATCCGTTACCCGTTCCCGAGAGACCTTGGTCTAACCTGTCCATGGATTTTATTGTTGAATTACCCCCTTCAAATGGTAACACAGTAATCCTGATGATAGTGGATCGGTTCTCCAAAATGGCTCACTTCGTGTCTCTTCACAAGTTGCCCACATCCAAGGAACTGGCTCATATCTTCGCTAGAGAAGTATTTCGATTACATGGGATTCCCGTATCTATTGTATCCGATAGGGGTAGCCAATTTATTTCCAGGTTCTGGAGGGCCTTTTGTTCAGAAATGGGTATTTCTCTCTCATTTTCTTCCGCTTATCATCCCCAGTCTAATGGGGCTGCTGAGCGTGCCAACCAGTCTCTGGAGCAATACCTCCGTTGTTTTGTGTCTCACCATCAGGACAATTGGTCTGACCTGCTTCCTTGGGCTGAATTTGCTCGGAATAACGCCACTCATGATTCTTCCGGCAAGAGCCCTTTTTACGTTGTCTATGGCCAGCATCCCGTTGTTCTTCCGGCTGCATTCTCCTCACAGGGCATGCCGGTTCTGGATGAGCATTTGGCTGGTTTGCGTAATACTTGGGAGCAGGTTCAGCGTTCTTTGGTGGACTCTGCTACTCGCCAGAAGGCTCAGGCTGACAAGCATCGCAGAGCAGCTCCGTCCTATGTTGTGGGGGACAGGGGTTTTGCTTTCCACGCGGAATATTCGTCTCCGGGTGCCTTCTATGAAATTGGCTCCCCGCTTCATTGGACCTTATCGTATTATACATAAGGTTAATCCTGTTTCTTATGCCTTAGGCCTGCCTAAGAATCTACGTATTCCTAATGTTTTTCTCACCTCATTGTTGAAACCTTTCGTACGCAACCGCTATACCGGCATACTCCTCCTCCCCCTCCTATCTCGGTGGAGGGTCATGAGGAGTTTGAAGTGTCTGCTGTTCTTGACTCTCGTTTCCTTAGGGGTCGACTTCAGTACTTGGTACATTGGAAGGGTTATGGGCCTGAGGAGCACAGTTGGATTTCGGCCGATGCTGTCCATGCTCCCCGTCTTGTGCGCTCTTTCCATTCACGTTTTCCTGCCAGGCCTGGTCCTACCCGCCCGGGGGGCGTGTCCTCAGGGGGGGGTACTGTAGCGTTACTTACCTTAACCGGGGGCCGGTCGCGGTCCTCTCTTCAAGCCGCGCGCGGTCCTGCGGCTGCACGAGCCGCGCGCGGCTCATCCAACTACTTCGGATGGAGGGCGGGCAGTGACCGCGTGAGGCGGTCACGTGTCCCGTCTGAAACTAAGAGCGCGCCGCGAGTCTCGGGCGCGCTCTTAAAGGGACAGTGGGTGCCTAAATTGGAAAAGGCATCCCATTGGTCCCTGTCATGCCACACTCCCCATACACTTACCTTTTGGGGGCGTGGATGTGACAGGGACCAATCAAATTAGATGTTTAGGTATTTATACTCACCTTCTTCCCTTTGTTCCTTGCCCTATCGTGGTTTCTGTCTCAGTTCCCTTTAGCGCTTGTGGTGTTCAGTTGTGTTTTCTCGTTTTGACTTTGGCTTCGTATTCTGACTTCGTTTTCGCTTTATCCTTATCTGTACTGTTTGCCGGCTTGCTGTTTTCCGTGTACCAGACCCCGGCTTGTCCTAGTTTACGTTGTCTCTCTGTGCCCTTGACCTCGGTTTGTTTCTGGCTCTGTCTTCTCTCATATACGTCAAGTCCGGCCATTCTAAGGTCCGGTAGACGTATCTCTCCTCTGTATTTGCCTCTGTTTAGCTGGATCCTGCGTGTAGGGGTATATTCTCGTTACACAGCGGCACTTAGCCGCGATTCTATGGAACTGTTTTGGGCATGAAATCATGTGTTTGCCCGGGCAAAAATATGACTTCCATAAAATTTTTGAACCCCTGAACCGATCTGGGTGAGCTTTGGATATGTTGTTCACCCAGATCAGGGCTATCAAGGGATGTATTTTATGGGGATATGTTGGATTTTGGGATACTTTCTGAACCTTGTGAAAATGTGTTTTTTCTGCCTGGAGATAACTGAGTTACTTACAGGACTTTATTCAATTATCGCCTGTGACCAGAGCAATCTCGCCACATTGTATTGGAGAAGCCTGGTTGTTCGCCTGCTGCCTTTGGACTATGGCCCCATGTTAAAAGACATCTTTTTCCCTGCAGAAAAGACTTATTCGTGCTTTTCTGCCTGGTGTTCGGTAGATTCAATCTACCGAACAACCGTACGAATGACTAGACCACCTGGGAGCTGGAGTGTGCCTGCAATTAGCCTCCCTGAAGCTGCGGTTAACCGCAGCTTAATTGACGAACGCTGGGTGGCCGCCATTCGTATAACGAACACGAGGTCGCTGCCATTTTAAACACGCGAACGCACAGCGGTGTTCGATGCCTAACTCATGGAACTAAAAACGGACACAGTTTGGTGCGAACACCGCTGAAGCCGCCGACCTCCCTTCTTGTTCGGCTGGAGTGCACGAACGGCCCGGCGTTCGGTAGTTTTACTTGACTATGTTATACCCCAGATAGGAATCCCATGGAGCCCATTCGCATGAGAACTGACTTGTAAAGACTTTGGCTCCATGGCGATTACACTGTATTCATGTCGTCTGAGCGCCATTCGCTTAATAATGTGCACTCAGACCTGAGCTATCTGGGGACATGTTAAATGTATAGTTTTATTGTAACTTGTGTCATACTGTGTATTTTAATAGTAATTCATGTTTTAATATCCCCACGTGCATAATGGCGATTTGCCTTTGTCTTGGGAGATAATTGAATTACTTCTCAATTATCTCCAGGGCAGAGGGGAGAAGCCAGGATGCATTGTGGGAATATAATGTGACTGTGTGTCCTGTTTGGCTGATTGTCTGTCTTTTGTCACAGTCTCCCATTTGGTCCCCTAGGGGAGTGTCCACCAGGTGGGAGACCTGCATAAATACTGGGCAGGTAGCCCTCATTAAACAGACCACTGCTTGACCGTCAACACGGAGCCTTGTCTTGTCTTTGGGGGGATTTACTGAACGCTGATAGAGACTGATTGCTAGGAGTGTAAGCCGCTTGGATGCTTTTCCTATTCGTCTGCTAGCAGCGATTCGTATGGTTCCAGTTCGTGTGTTTGGAGTGCTATATTGGATGCCGTTCTGGAGTTTGGAGCATCCCTTATTGGCGGTTCGTGAGTTTGGTGTTTTACAATAGCTGTGCCTGCATCTCTGAGAAGGGGACGATCGCCTAAACAGTTTTTACCCCTTGTGTTCAAAACGGTCCGTTACATCTCCTAAGCAGAGGGGGGAGGGATTGTGTGCCAGTGTGTGCCATTAAATTTGAGATTCCTGCTTACACTCCAAAACTGTGTGTTGTCCAGTTATTGGAGGGAAAAAAGATTTGCTCCTGTGTCTGCTGTTCCAACTTGCAGGAGATTAAACAGGGAAAGTCCTTATAAGGACTAGACCTTTTTCCCCATTCGGTTTCAGAGTTCTCATGACTGAGTGTCGTCCAGTGCCTGGAGGTGTCAGAGCTAATTTCCCCTTCGGCACCAGGAGGGAGGTGGCAATTCCAGGACCTCAGTCAAGCATTGGTTTTATCCCATGTTCTAGCTAGGAAGCGGTCCTTTGGCGGAAGTACCTAGTTGGGATGCCAGGTGATCCATTACAGCGGCACACAGAGAGCTGATGGGAGAAGAGGCACACAGAGGGCTGGGGAGAAGAGGCACACATAGGACTTGGGGGGCACACAGAGCAATGAAGGGAGGGAAGAGCCACACAGAGGGCTGGGGGAGAGGCACACAGAGTGCTGAGGAGGGAGTTGTACACAGAGGACTCAGGGCAAAGAGGCACACAGTGGGCTAAGGGGAGGAAGAGGCAGAGGGGGGGAGAGACCACAAGGAGCAGGGGTGGAAAGGCAAAGGAGAGGCACACAGATTGCTGGGGGTAAAAGGCACACAGGGCTGAGGAGAGGTCAATAGAGGCAAAAAGAGGGTGGGGGGAAGTACACAGAGGGCTGGGGGAAGAGACACACGGAGTGCTTAGTGAAGGAAGAGGCACACAGAGGGCTGAGGAGGGAGAGGCACACAGAGAGCTGGGGGAGAAGCAAACAGAAGGCTGATAGGAGGAAAAAGTCACACAGAAGGCTCTGGGAAGCACCTGGGGGAAAGACCACATAGGGTGAGTAATGGGAAAGCAAAGAAGAGGCACATAGATAGATGGGGGGCAAGAGGCATACAGAGGGCTGGGGGAGAGAGAAATAAAAAGGGCTGGGAGGAAGAGGCACACTGAGTACTGAGGGAGTTAGAGGCACACAGAGCGCTGAGGTGAGAAGAGGCGCACAGAGGGCTGGGGAAAAGAGGCACACAGAGGGATGAAGGGAGTGAAGATGCACACAGAGGGCTGGGGAGAGGCATACAGAGGGATGAGGGGACATGTACATAGAAGGCTGAGGGGGGAAGAGGCACACAGAGTGCTGAGGAGGGCGTTGCACACAGAGGACTGAGGGCAAAGTGCCACACAGAAGGCTGGATAGACCACAGGGGGAAGGGGTAGGAAGGCAAAGGAGAGGCACACAGATGGTTGGGGTAAAATTCACACAGGGTGGAGGAGTGGGGCAATAGAGACATACAGAGGGCTGGGGGAAAAGGCACACAGAGTACTTAGGAAAGGAAGAGGCACACAGAGGGCTGAGGGGGGGAAGAGGCACACAGAAGGCTGGGCAATAAGAGGCACTCAGGGGGCTGGGGGGAAGAGGCACACATAGGCCTGGGGGGGAGGCACACAGTGGGATGAAGGGAGGAAAGAGGCACACAGAGGGCTGGGGGAAAGGCACACAGAGGGCTGACGGGTGATGTACAAAGAAGGCTGAGGGGGAAGAGGCACACAGAGTGCTGAGGAGGGAGTGGCACACACAGAACTGAGGGCAAAGAGGCACACAGAGGGCTGAGGGCGTCTAGGTGACCTATGGTTTATATATATATATATATATATATATATATATATATTGTGTTTCTTATGCTATGATTTCCTTATGATACTCCCTTATATGATTTGCCCTATTAATATATTTTAATTCTAATACATTGTTAATGATAATTACCCAGATTATGTATCACTATTTTTTTAAATAAAGAATTAAAATTTTCTTTTAATATTTTTTAAAAAACTTTTGCGCTTCTTGCTCGGTTTCATTTATTTTCTTAAGAATGGTTTGATAACTCACCTGGGGCATCACCGCACCTAGGTCATACTAAGTGAATATATACTGTGTGTAACTCTGACTATTAATAGAAAATTGCGAATTTATTCATTCAACAACATCATGTAGAAGGTTAGAATAGTAATCCCAATGAAGTAAATTAAAATAATCTCAAAGGATTATTTGAATAAGCATTTCCCTCAGAGCAATATAATATAAACTGTGACACTTCAGACCATACCTTATTCAACCAGACCTCTTTCCACTCAAGACAGAATTGAAACACAAAAAAAAGCCTCTGCTGTATTTCAGGTACAATTGTCTTATAATAATGTCAAGTCACAATCTAGTGGTGATGCTTAAAAGATTTTAAATGTAAAAAATGTCCAGTTGATTTGAACTACTCTGTGTCAAATTGACTTTTAATAGAAAATAAAGCCAAAACTCAGATAAGTTTGCCCAGGAAATTAACTTAAAGAGACACTATAGTCACCTGAACAACTTCAGCTTAATGAGGTTGTTCAGGTGAGAGCTACAGCTCCCTGCAGCCTTTCTCATGTAAACACTGCATCTTCTGAGAAAATACAGTGTTTACATTGAAAGCTAGGAACACCTCCAGTTGCAGTCACTCAGAGCGAACCAGAGGGACTGTCAGCAGAGCACAGGGCAGCACTGTGCACAGCATCCTGTGATTCAGTATCTCCTCCCTCTGCATGCAGACACTGAACTTTGCTCATAGAGATTCATTGATTGAATTCATCTCTATGAGGAGATGCTGAAAAAAAAAAAACGAATCTGCTAAATCCAGGTGAAAATTTTTCACAATTGGTACTGGAGGATATTCTCAGCAGAAGTTAATTTCACCTAAAATGTGCAAATTCTACGTTGAAATCCAATTTTTTTACAATTTAGTAAATAAAATCTTAATGCTCATCCCCAATTTAAGAGGTCAGAAATAAAATAATTGAGCAAATGTTTAATTTACCAATCTGTTAATAAAAAAAATATATAGTATCGCTTCTCTGTTTTTTGGCTAAGATCAAGTGTAGTGTCGGCTCTTATCAGTTTAATATCTCTGCTCTGCGCACTCCATTTTTTTTTTAACTGTATGAAGTGCAACAGCACAAATGAACAAGTGTTGCAACTCAATACTGCAGTATGCCCATATAAATTCATACTTCTGATGCCGAAAGATGAATTATATGTTGTTTTATTTTGATATGTGCACAGATTTCATTTTTTCCACACTATCAGATTAGTTCTGTTTAGGAGGCACACTGCAGACGATGTAGGAAAAGTAACACAAGTTTGCAACTACAATGGAGTGGAGCAAAACATAACAATATCAAAAATGTTTAAGATTCGGTTGGTTTGGAAAAAGTTACAGAAGGAAAACAGTTCATTCCACACAGGGCCGGTGCAAGGATTTTTGCCGCCCTAGGCAAAAGTAAAGTTTGACGCCCCCCTCCTCCCCCCCGTGACATCGCAATGCCCCACCCATATGACCTGCCATGTTAACTAACGCTAGTGCTGCAGTGCCGCTGTGTTTACATTAAAAGGCCTGCAGGGACAGGCTATAGACACCAGGACCACTACATTAAGGTGCAGTGGTTCTGGGGACTATAGTGTTTCTTTAATGTGAGGTAAATTAGAGATTAGTGCCACGAATAATATACTAGATTGCCTACTTACAATCAGATGAGGATGATGATGGGCTCTAGCTGCAGTCTGGCTCCACTGGTCTGGTGTATAACAGGATCTCTGGAGGCTGTTTGTAACTGTGGTCACACAAATCAATGTTCTGGGAGAACGAGAAGCAGCTCCATTTTTTGGGGGCCCTTTACACAGCTCAAGGTCTGGGTCCCAGGGTCCACCTTCATTTTCCACCAATGAGTTTGTTCACAGGGGATGGAGTGTGTAGGGAATGTCCTGATTTGTGTGTAAGGAATGCATTTTGTGAATCTGTGTTTGTATGTGTAAGGGCTGCAAGGTGTGTTTCTGTGTATGTAAGGGATGAAGTGTGTGAGTCTGTAAGGGGTGCATTGAGTGTGTGTAAGGAATGCATTGTGTGTTTCTGTGTGTGCAAGGGATGCATTGTGTGTAAGGGTTGCATTGCGTGTGTGTGTGTAATGCATTGTGTGTGTAATGCATTGTGTGTTTTTCTGTGTGCAAGGGGTTCATTGTCTTTGTGTGTAAGGGGTGCATTGTGTGTGATGTGTGTGTGTGATGGATGTCATCTCTCCCCCCTCCCTTGTCACTCTCTTCTCCCCCCCTCCCTTGTTACTCTCATTCCCCCTCCCTCCCCTGTCACTCCCCCCTCCCTGTCAATTTCTCTCTCCCCGTCAATGTCTCCCCCCGTTAGTTTCTTTCTCCCCCCTCCCCTGTCAGTTTCTTTCTCCCCCCTCCCCTGTCAGTTTCTTTCTTCCCCCCTCCCCTCCCTGTTTCTTTCTTCCCCCTCCCTGTTTCTTTCTTCCCCCTCCTTCCCTGTTTCCTTCTCCCCCTCCCTCCCTGTTTCCTTCTCCCCCTCCCTCCCTGTTTCCTTCTCCCCCCTCCCTCCCTCTTTTTTCCCCCTCCCTGTTTCTTTCTTCCCCCTCCCTCCGTTTCCTTCTCCCCCCTCCCTCCTTCCCTGTTTCCTTCTCCCCCCTTTCCTCTGTTTCTTCTCCCCCCCTCCTCCCCTGTTTCTTTCTTCTCCCCCTCCCTCCCTGTTTCTTTCTTCTCCCCCCTCCCTCCCTCTCTTTTTTCTTCTCCCCCTCCCTCCTCTGTTTTTTCCCCTCCCCTCCTCCTTCCTCCCCCTCCCTCCCCTGTTTCTTTCTTCTCCCCCTCCCTCTCTTTTTTTCTTCTCCCCCTCCCTCCCTCCCTCTCTGTTTCTTTCTTCTCCCCTCCCTCCTTCTCTCCCTCTCTCTCTGTTTCTTTCTTCTCCCTCCCTCCCTCCCTGTTTCTTTCTTCTCCCCCTCCCTCCCTCTCTTTTTTTTCTTATTCTCCCCCCTTCCTCCCTCTTTCCTCCCCCTCCCTCCCCTACCTGTGTGGTAGTGTGGCCGAGCCCAGTATAGTCCGACCGGTACAGGGAGCTGTTGTTTCCTGTACCCGGCCGGACTAACAGGAAGTGAACACTCAGTGTTCACTTCCTGTTAGTCCGGCCGGGTACAGGAGACAGCTGCTCTCTGTACCGGTCGGACCATGCCATAGAGGGCTCGGCCACGCTACAGAGAGGGAGATGACAGGTGGGAGTGCTGAGCACTTCCCTCCTGTCAGCCTCTCCTCAGGCTGCGCCCGGGCGGTGCGGTCCGCCCTCATGGACGCACCGCCCGGGCAAAGCTGCAGCCGCCTGAGGCTCAATACAGAGCGCTCGGGCGGCTGCAAAATGAGCGGGGCCGGCGCTCCTGGCAGCGCCCCCTCCCAAGGTAGCGCCGGCCCTGATTCCACAACATGTTTAACTCTGGACATATACTGTATTTCAGAGTTAAATGTATCGATGAGTGAAATGAAGTGGTACATGCATTGGGTAATAGGTTGTGGTATCTTTTAAATCTAAAATTAGTCCTAACAAAGTTAGAAGTTGTAAAATAATAATGGCTTATTTCTAATCTGGTCACTAAATAGTAAACACAAGCTGTTGCTATTATTTAGATAGTAGTTAGTAACAGCTAGTATTTACCAAATGATTTCCAAATTTGTCTCTATTTTTTACTGACTGGCCGTCAATAATATCTGGTCCCAAAGATACCAATCAGTCACAGATTATCCACCTGTTCATAAGGTACAGAAACACACTGTGTGCAATGTGTCACCATATCAGCCACAACTTGCTGCTTAAAAGAATCTTAAAAACAACATGGGTACTTCACCCTGTGATTGGCCTTAGCAGACGATAGTGACAGTGATACAATACAGCACACATTGAGTTTCTGGTATGCAAATTGTGCATTTAAATGACAGTGTTAAGGAGTACATAGAGCAGTGATGGTGAACCTTTTTAAACCCGAACCGCAATACATGCCAACTTTATTTTCCTCAAAGTGCCAACACAGCAATTAAACCTGAATACACACAGACAGACTGCTGAGTACCCACAGACTGCTGAATACATACACAAAGTCTACTGAATACATACACACAAACACAGACTGCTGAATACACGCACAGTCTGCTGAATAAACACAAACAGTCCGCTGTAGACACACACACAGACTGCTGAATACATACACACACATACGGGTGTGGAGTGTGTGTGTGTGGAGTGCTGTGTGTGAGGGGTGCTGTGTGTGTGTGTGTGTGTGTGAGGGGGTGCTGTGTGTGTGTAGGGAGGCGCTGTGTGTGTGGGGGGGTGGTGTGTGTGGGGGGTGCTGTGTGTGTTGGGGTGCTGTTTGTGGGGGGGAAGGGTGCTGTGTGGGGGGGTGTTGTGTGTGAGGGGGGGCCAACTTGTTATTATCATTGCTAGTTATAAAGTGCCAACAAATTCTGCAGCGCTGTACAATGGGTGGACTAACAGACAAGTACTATAACTAGACGAGAAGGAAGCACAGGAGAAGAAAGAGTTGAGGCCCCTGTTCAAACAAGCTTACATTCGGGGATATATAATATATACTGCAGGTCCTATTAGAATCTAAACATGCTTTACTGATGGCTTTTTCCATCTGTAATTTAAATGGCAGTCGGTTTTCAACAGCTTACCAAGCAAGTTTTAATTGTGATTTCCAATTTCTTGCAATAGCTCTTTTTACTGCTACAAAACAGTGAGTAATAAAAAATGATTTTGCTTTATTTACTTGAGGCTATTCTAAGTGTAATAATGTCTCTGATGGGGCGCCTTTTAACCTAATATTTCATTTGATTATTCAGACCGTACATCTTTTTCCATATACCTTGTATATCTTTATATCCCCACCAGATAGGTAAATATAAGCCTTTTTTATGTATATATATATATATATTCCCAGAAAACATTTGAACTAATGGAAACATCTAAACCACTCTAGCTGGTACTAAATAACATCTATCCGTCATCTATTATTGTTTTTACTGCAGATACAAACAATGAATTGCAGATCCTATGTTATTCAAGGATTTGTACCAATCTACTTTATTAATTTCAATATAATATTCAGTTCTCTTTTACATCTAATCAATTATATAATGTCCTTGTCCATGGGACATAATGTAAAGAGGGTTTGTTGTTTACAGTTTTCCCTAATACATCAGGTACTCTTTTATAATGGATTAGACTGTTAACCCCTTAAGGATACATGACGGAAATATTCCGTAATGATTCCCCATTTATTCCAGAAGTTGTGTCCTTAAGGGGTTAAATTAGTGAATGATTTAGGATTAGTGACATATGGTAGAGAGGATGAGGGTTTGAAAGTTTTCATAAAAATTGGTCAAGTCTCAGTATTATTAAAAAAAAATGTATGTATATATATATATATATATATATATATATATATATATATATATATATTAGGCTTATGAAATAAATAAATATATACCTGATAATGTATGCATGTTCAGGTGAGTGTTGCTCATTGCTTCATACTTTTTGACATCTTTTAACCGCTTAAGACCGGAGGGCGTACTATTACGCCCTATTTTAGGCGGCTCTAAACGTCGCCGGGCGTAATAGTACGCCATCCGCTCTTTTTTTTACTCACCCGGTTGCAGGCGATGCCACGCCGGCGATCGTGGTTGGGGGGACTCCCAGGGAGCCCCCCGCGGCACATCCGACCTCCTGCAGCCCCCCCGGCCATGTGAGAGTGAGGTTCTTGCAAGGACCTCACAATCACATGGCCGGGTTAGCTTTCTGCTGTATTGCCAGCAGGGGGACTGCCTGTCATGACAGTTAGGCCCACCGCTGGCTGGAAATAAAATAAATTAAAGTTAAAATAAGTGTAAAAAAAGAAATTATATACTTAGATCATATATATATATTGATCTAAGTATATATATATACACACATATACATACACACACATACACTGTCTAGGTGTATTTTACTATTAATATATATATATAATTATATATATTAATTTCAAATTACACGTAGACTGATACTGATTAAATATATATATAATTATTGTTATATATATATATATATTTATATATAATATAAAAAAAATATGTAAATACGTTAAAAAATTAAATTAAAAAAATAATTAAAAATAAATAATTAAAAAATATATAGATGTATGTTATTTCGTTCTAACTGTATTGGGATATTAATATATATATTTATATCAAAATACACGTAGAACGAAATAATATATATATCTATATACATAAATATATACGTATATATCACTATATATATATACCTATATATAAATAAAAATATTTTTTTTAAATTATATACATATACATATATATATACACATACGTATATATATACATATATTAATTCTACATATATATTTATGTAATATTTTTACATAATTAGGTATCTTAATTAATTACAATTAGCGGGACCTGCCTGACAACCCATGCCGAAAGTAAAGGGAATTTAATTTGCTAGCACTATATTTAACCCTATAACTTTCCAAGACACCATACAACCTGTACATTCAGGAGACTTCACTGAACACAAATATTAGTGTTTCAAAACAGTAAAATGTATTACAACGATGATATTGCCAGTAAAAGTGACGTTTTTTGCATTTTTCACACACAAACAGCACTTACACGGACGATATTATTGCTGGGATACTTTTTACTGTTTTGAAACACAAATATTTGTGTTCAGCGAAGTCTCCCGAATACAACAGTACCCCTCATGTACAGGTTTTATGGTGTTTTCAAAAGTTACAGCGTCAAATATAAGGCTTGTGTTTCATTATTTTCACATTAACATTTGCCAGATTGGGTACGTTGCCTTTGAGACCCCTATGGTAGATATATAAATGTTTATATAACTTAAGGATAACTCATTAAACACTGAATTAAGTAATGATTAACACTTTAGATATATCACGGCACAGAGAATTGGCCATACTCTCCAGGGAAAATCCGACATTGGACTGCAAGAGGTAAAATATTTTGTCGGATATAATCCGACATAGGACCGCATAGAGTTAAAGGACCACTAAAGTCATCCGGTCAACTTCATCTTAATGAAGTGGTATGGATCCAGTGGTCCATTAGTTTTAACATTGCTGTTTTTTAGAAGCTCATGCTGAAAGCCGCTAGAGGCACTTTGATGTCAATGACTGAGTATAACTTGATCAGCTAGGAGCACCCATAGGAAAGCATTAATTGCTCACTGTGCCTGTCCATCAGGTCTTCAATGCTCCTCTATAAGGAGCATTTGACTGGACCATCATGGAGGAGTCATGGCCTCATAGAAGGTTGAATGGTAAGGTAAGCAAATGGGGGGGAGGGGCTATATAACTAGCGATAGGGATGCTTAAGCAATAGGTTACTAAATTACTAAAGTACTAAATTTGCTAAATGGTATCCAAAATAATTCCGAAAAACTTTCAATGCAGCTATTTTACCAACTTGAATATTTTAAAATTACTTAATTTAGCATAATTAATAAAATATTATGTTCCTACATAATAACTGTTCTGTTTTATGTAATTTTTTTAATTAACACTTATTCTGAATATATTGTGACAGAAAAGAATGATGGGCACTCTCAATTACATTTATCAAGATTTCTTCCAATAGGGATCGTAATGGATTCTATGAAGGAAAACAATGCCACATCTTTTTACACTTTTCATATTTTATAGAGGATCTATACCTTTATGTGGCAAAATTAACCTCGCCATTTATGCCTGGAGAGGACTGTTTGCCAGCCTCTTGCCATGTGATTATGGTCCCTGGGAGGTTTGGCCCTTTAAATACAAGATTTGGGCATAATGCATTTTCGTTGTGCTGCTGCTGGCCCTTTAACTCCCAGAGAAAGGATTTGTACTTTTAAATTGGCACTTCGGATACAGTCAAAGTGCCAAAGTAGTCGAAGTGGCCGCCATTCGAAAACTGAACAGGTGGCGGCGGGCATTTCAATTTAGTCGAACGCGGTCAGCGGTGCATGCCACTGAATCTATGGAACTAAAATCAGCTACGCATTTGCACGAACACCGCTGACCCTTACCTTCTCAGGAACTTCTATTATTAACTTTTATCAATATTGGATGTATAGTTTTAGAGTTATGGAAGTTAGGTAAAAAGTATGTTTTAAACTGTACGGCTAATTGGGTTACCTCTCAGGCTAAGGGGAGGAGATGTGTGGGATGTAACCAGTGTGTGATTGGGTAATTCATAATTGTCTGTGGGCGTCTCTCTTGCACGGGACAATTGCATAAAAGCAGAGTGTGTGTCATAAAAAATCAGTCTTGTTCCAGCATTAAGCTTTGGCTCATGTGTGGATTATTTGGCGATACCAGCGATTTATTACTCTGTGGATTACTTGGAGATTTTATTTTATGGGAAGAAGGGAATGCTTGACGGTGATACAGATTACTACCGTCACACTTTATAATGTGTATTATCTTTTAATTCTTCCTTATTTCTCTTTTATAAAGGAAATCATTGTTCAGCTGGACCAGAGTAATAAAAGCTATGTGACTAGGTTCATACTTTCTGGAATCACTTCAAACTCAAAACTTCAGTTTCCTCTATTTCTGCTATGTTTGTTAGTGTATATTATCACATTAATGGGTAATATCACTATTATTACATTAATTAGAATTACACCTCATCTGCACACACCAATGTATTTTTTTTCTTATTAATTTATCCCTTGTAGATATATTCTATTCATCAACAGTTACACCCAACAGTTTGGCTAACATTATCTCTGTCGATAAAACAATATCGATCATTGGTTGCGCAGTACAGATGTTTTTCTTTATTGACTTGGCTGCCTCAGAAGGAATGTTACTTGCGGTCATGGCTTATGACAGATATGTAGCAATATGCCATCCATTGAATTATCCAATACTTATTAACAATAAAAGATGTCTTCAGTTTGTTTGCACAGCATACAGTGCAGGATTTATAAATTCACTGATACATACTTACTGCGCATTTAGAGTACCAGTATTTTGTTCAAGTCATGTCAATCATTTCTACTGCGATATTGTACCCATCTTAACGATATCTTGTCACGACACATTTTTGAATGAAATGTTTTTGTTTACTTTTGCTGGTTCCATTGAAGTTGGATCTCTGTTATGTATTCTGATATCATACACTTGTATTCTATTGGCCTTGTTTAAGATCCACTCTACTACTGGTAGACATAAGACATTTTCCACATGTGCCTCTCATCTCACTTGTGTTGCTTTCTTCTACGGTTCTGTTTTTTTTGTATACTTGCAAACACCAACTTCCTATTCTGTGAATGGGGATTGGATAGTGTCTGTGTTCTATACAGTGGTTGTTCCAATGCTAAACCCTATTATCTATAGCTTGAGGAATAAAGATGTAAAGGGGGCACTAAAGAAAGCCATGGTGCTTGTGACACTTTAATAACGTTTTATGCAGATGATGTGATTCTTTATTAAGTTAGTAAACCATCTGCCCTGTGTCATCACAATTTGCAGTGCCGTGCATTATTATTTGCCCTCTTTGGATATTTCCTTATTTTACACATGTGTAACACTTTGAAAATGCTAAATATTGTTTATTGTGACAAAAAAACAAAACTAAAAATAATTTTTTAAAAAGCAAACATGCACTCTCCTCAGTCAATATTTGGTAAAACCATTGTTGATTAGAATGTTTTGAAGTAAGTCACCACTAGATTCCTTTTGGATTGAACTGTCATTCAGATTAATTTTGGGCAGATTGGGTGATCATAAGGGCCCAAACATGCTTGTTTTCATTCATGTTTCGGAGTGCCATTCCTGGCACCAGAAAAGAGGGGGATGACAGGGAGAAGAGGCTAATTTCGTGGGTGTGGTCAAATAAGCAGTTTAGTTTCCCAGATAGACAAGAGGTCTGCCCAATCATATGGGCTTTATGTCCTGTCAAATCAAGAGGTAGCAAAAAAAAAAGAAAGGTGCTAAAATTACCGTGGGCTCCCTCCTATGTGTCTTCTTTCTCCCCCACCCCTACATTTGTCTCATTCCCCCCACCCTAGTGCCTCCATGTGTATCATTACCTCCCCCAGCTCCTTCGTGTGTATCATTCCCTCTTCCCCCAGTGCCTCCATGTGTCTTATTCTCCCTTAACCCCTCCATGTGTCTCATTACTGCCCCCCAGCCCCTCCATGTGTATCATTCACTCTCCCCCAGCCCCTCCATGTGTCTCATTTCCCCTTAGCCTCTCCATGTGTCTCATTACTCCCCCCCAGCCCTTCCATGTGTATCAATCCCTCCCCCCAGCCCTCAATGTGTATCAGTCTCTCTCCCCCAGCCCCTCCATGTGTATCGTTCCTTCTCCCCCAGCCCCTCCATATGTTTAATTCCCTCCCCCAACCCCTCTATGTGCATCATTCCCTCTTACCCAGCCCCTCCATGTGTCTTATTACTCCCCCCAGCCCCTCTATGTGCCTCATTCCCTTCCCTCATAGCCACTCCATGTGTATTAATCCCTCCCCCAACCCCTACTGTGTATCAATCTCTCTCCCCCAGCCCCTCCATGTGTATCGTTTCTTCTCCCTCAGCCCCTCCATATGTATAATTCCCTGCCCCAACCCCTCCATGTGTATCATTCCCTTTTCCCCAGCCCCTCCATGTGTCTTATTCCCCCTCAGCCCCTCCATGTGTCTTATTACTCCCACCAGCCCCTCCATGTGCCTTATTTCCCTTCCCTCATAGCCCCTCCATGTGTATTATTTCCTCTCCCCCAGCCCCTCCATGTATATCATTCCCCCTCAGCCCCTCTATCTGTCTTATTACTCCCACCCAGCATCTCCATGGGTATCAATCCCTCCCCCAAGCCCCATTGTCATTCCCTCCCCCCCTCCAAGCTCTTCATGTGTAGTATTCAATTCACCCTCCAGCCTTTCCATGTGTCTCTCCCCACTCCCCTCCTGTATCTGCTCGCGGATCTCAGTCTCACTGGAAGTGCGGTCTCAGTGAAAATGTCATTTCAGACTGCTCAATCCGCTCGGCCACGTTAATACAGCAGCAGGGGGGGAGCAGCACAACACCGGCCCTGAAGTTATGGTGACCCATGGTTGCAGGGGTTGCAGGGGTCGCAGCTGTGGTGATCCCTGCGACCATGGTAGTTAAGCCACTAAGAAGAGGGGAAAAAAAACTGCTGTGTCTGTGCTGGAGGGGATTACAAATATACAGTTGTTCAAAGTTATGTATTTTTTTTCTTTTATTATTGTTAATTGTTTGGAGGACAGATAATCTAATAGTGGGGACTGTGGTGTCAGGAAAAATAATCTTATTCCTAGCCTGGGTCATTAATTGTAACATGAGACTCGATTTAGCTTAATGCTGTATCTAACAGCTAGTAGTTAGAGGAGCTTTAGAGAAAACTTTGTGTGGGTGCTAGGAGATTGGCATGCACTTGGCAGGCATTTGTTAAAAATAGAAGTTAAAAGTTAGTTTTCTTTTCTTTAATTAACTGTTTGAAGGAAAGAAAAGTCTTTTTTGGGGGGCTATAGTCTGAAGACAAAAAAAAGTGTTTTGCCTGCTTAGCCTTAATCATTGATCTTGATCCAAGTTACAGTTGTTAAGTGTTTTTATTGTTTTGGTTTTTTTTTTTCTCTTTTTGTTAACTGTTTGGAAACAGAGGAAATTATCAACAACTTTACCACCCTCTACATTTCTGAACTAATTCCATAGATACCAGTGGTGTATCCTGGTTTTGTGCTGCCCTAGGTAGGACAAAACTCAGGCGCCCTCCCCACCCCACCTTCTAAATACACACACACACAGTCAGACACACACACACACACACACAGTCAGACACACACACAGTCAGACACACACACATGGTCAGACAAACACACACACAGTCAGACACACACACACACAGACAGACACAACACACACACACAGTCAGACACACACAGACACACACACACAGTCAGACACAAACACACACACACAGTCAGACACACACACACACACACACAGTTAGACACAAACACACACACAGTCAGACAAACACACAACACACAGACACACACAGTCAGACACAGGCACACACACACACACAGTCAGACACACACAGTCTGACACAAACACACACACAGTCAGACACACGCACACAGACACACACAAACACACACACAGTCAGACACACACACACAGTCAGACACACACACACACACAGACACACATAGTCAGACACACACACACACAGACACACACACACAGTCAGACACACACACAATCAGGCAGACACACACAGTCAGACACACACACACACACACAGTCAGACACAAACACACACACAGACACAAACACACACACACAGTCAGACACACACACAATCAGGCACAAACACACACACACACAGTCAGACACAAACACACACACAGACACACACAGTCAGACACAAACACACACACAGACACACAGACACAGTCAGACACAAACACACACACACAGTCAGACACACACACTCACACAGACACAAACACACACAGTCAGACACAAACACACACAGACACAAACACACACACACAGTCAGAGACACACACACACTCACAATAACACTTTTTTTTATCCCCCCTCAGCCTCCTTACCTTTGGGAATGCTGGGGGACGGGGGGTTCTCTTTATCCCTGGGGTCCAGTGGCTGCCGGTCGGGCTGATTGGCGGACGGCACTAGCGAGGGAGCTCTTCCTCTGAGCACTCTGCTCAGCTCCCTCACGCGCCGCAGAGTGAAGCTGGGAGCCGGAAGATGACGTCATCTTCCGGCTCCCAGCCTCACTCTGCGGCGCGTGAGGGAGCTGACCAGAGTGCTCAGAGGAAGAGTTCCCTCGCCAGCTGCCTGCCAGCGCCGCTCGCCCAGTGCCCAGCATGTCAGTTGGCCGCGAATCTAACTAGGCATTTGCCCTGGGCATTTGGGGGGTGGCTTTTTTTGCCGCCCCCTGGAAAATGCCGCCCAAGGCAAATGCCTTGTTTGCCTCGCGGCTAATATGTCCCTGATAGATACACCCTTTCTCAGCTGCTACTTTGCCTATGACTTTCTCCTGCCTGCTATACCTATACTGCTAGCTCACTTCTGGTGGGCAGCTCCATATCTATGGAACAGTCTACTTCCCCCAACACTCTTTCCTGCTCTGAAATCCTTTAAGAAGTTCCCAAAAATCCACCTCTTCAGAACTCTTTTTATTCACAACCGACTCTAGATTGTAAGTTCATTTGAGTAGGGTCCTCATGAACCTATTGTTTTTGTCAAAATCTATAAAAGTATGTCTCTGATGTTAAGGTCCACTTACTTATGTTGTAAAGTACTGTGAAATTTGTTGGTGCTATATAAATGCTCATAATAACAATAATTTCTTTTTTTCTGTGTGTTCAGTCTAGTGTGTCTTGTTACTCCCCCCAGCCCCTCCATATACCTCATTCCCTTCCCTCCTAGCCACTCCATGTGTATCAATCCCTAGTAAGTGTGTGAGCACTGTGCAGTGCTTCATAACGTCAAACACAATAACATTACAGCCAGTGGCGTACACATGACCCATGGGGCCCCGGTGCGAAAATTGATCCGTGCCCCCCCCCCCCGCGCGCGGGCCGGGCCGCAATACATGGCGGTGGGCACCTGGTCGCAGGGGTTACAGGGCTGCGACCCCTGCATGTACGCCAGTGCATGCAGATGCACACACACTTAAAGGACCACTCTAGGCACCCAGACCACTTCAGCTTAATGAAGTGGTCTGGGTGCCAGGTCGAGCTAGGGTTAACTCATTTTTTCATAAACATAGCAGTTTCAGAGAAACTGCTGTGTTTATGAATGGGTTAAGCCTTCCCCTATTTCCTCTAGTGGCTGTCCCATTGACAGCCGCTAGAGGCGCTTGCGTGATTCTCACTGTGATTTTCACAGTGAGAGCACGCCAGCGTCCATAGGAAAGCATTATGAATGCTTTCCTATGTGACCGGCTGAATGCGCGCGCAGCTCTTGCCGCGCGTGCGCATTCAGCCAACGGGGAGGAGAAGAGGAGGATCGGAGGAGAGCTCTCCGCCCAGCGCTGGAAAAAGGTAAGTTTTACCCCTTTTCCCCTTTCCAGAGCCGGGCGGGAGGGGGTCCCTGAGGGTGGGGGCACCCTCAGGGCACTATAGTGCCAGGAAAACGAGTATGTTTTCCTGGCACTATAGTGGTCCTTTAAAGGACCACTACAGACACCCAGACCACATCAGCTCAATGAAGTTGTCTGGGTGTCAGGTCCCTCTAGTTTTAACCCTGCAGCTGAAAACATAGCAGTTTCAGAGAAACTGCTATGTTTCACTGAGGGTTAATCCAGCCTCTAGTGGCTGTCTCACTGACAGCCGCTAGAGGAGCACACTGAACGTCCATAGGAAAGCATTGAGTAATGCTTTCCTATGGGCGGTTTGAATGCGTGCGTGGTCGCATTCGGAGCTGAGAGGCTGAGGGATCCTCAACGCCAAGGGAGTCCGGCGCTGGAGAAAGGTAAGTGCTGAAGACACACACACACTTACAGACGCATACACACTAGCTAACAGACACACACATTTACTGACAGAGACACAGTCAGCGACAGACATACATACACAGTCACTTACAAAACATACACTCATTGACAAACACACACTCACTAACAGAGATCAAACAGACTCACTAACACACACACACACTCAGTAAGACACACACAGTAACACACTCACTGACACTCACTAGCAGACACACACTAACACTCACACTCACTAGCAGACACACACTAACACTCACTCTAACACTCACACTCACACTCACACACACGATTTTTTTTTTTTTTTTAAATTTAATCCCCCCAGCCTCCTTACCTTTTGGAGTGCTGGGGGGGATTATTCCCTGGGGTCCAGTGGGGCTCCTGGGCGGGTGGCCGGTCGGGCAGGCAGGCGGGCGCACGAGGGAGCACTCAGTGCTTCCTCTTCAGCTCCCTCGCGCGCCGCGTAGGGATGCCGGCACTGGACGATGACGTCATCTTCCGGCGCCGGTATCAGTGCGGTGCGCGAGGGAGCTGAAGAGGAAGCACTGAGTGCTCCCTCGCGCGCCCGCCCGCAAGGCCACCCGGGGTCAGCCTCAGGGGGGCCCTGGGGTGGTCGGCTCCTGGGCCCCCCAGGGGAAGAGGCTGGCCCAGTGGCTACATACCGGGTCGCAGGGGCGGCCGGGCCCCCCCCTGGCGACCCTGGTATGTACGCCAGTGATTACAGCAGTAAATCCACCAAGCACTAACCTATATTGCAGCACAAAAGTTGGAACACCTCCTCTGCCAACACTGCATCCACCACCACCGCCACCATTACTATTAGTTGTATTCAGCCACAGGATAGTGGATTAGCAACAAGTCCTTTACATCCAATTCAACACTCTGGAGGCAGTTGCCTTTTTTCTCATCCTTCATGCAATAACAACTTGCTGCAGCTTCCACTGGCATTACCACTCCAGCTAGTTCAAGTGTTATACCTTCTTGGTGCCCACCTCTTCCAAAGTAGCATCCAAAGTGTCTAGCATTAGTGGATGAATCAGGTAATGATATTCTGTTTACCCCACCATTGCAGACACAGCTCTTTTACCTCTGGCCCAGGAGCTATATGACTATGAGTATGATGAGCCAGAGGAGTTAGGAAAGGAGAGTGTGAAGAGGACAGGCATCAACCCAGTATTTTCTCCAGAAGCTACCATGTACTTGCCTCCTGGATCTTGTACACAAAGCCGCTGCAGGCTTGGAACTCATCATGGGATTGAAGAATAACTACAGCCCGGTAAAACTTTTACAAGTAGTATCTGGGGTGCTGATTCTCTGATCAGGTCACCCAGGGTACCTGGTGATGATATATTGTGTGTGAGTAAGGTCCAGGGAAAGGTAGTTCTGATGGATGTTATGTATGCTGTGACTTTAGGAATGTGAGGGCATAGCAAGGAGACAATTGTGTTAGCTGGGGTGTTGTAATTAATTCATGCTGGCATGCTGAAGACATCAAATGTGCTTTCAGGACACAGGAGGCACTGTGAATGCTCCTCCTGTATCCTGAAGTCACCCCGGAGGCTGTCAGCAGTCAGAGTCGACATTGTGGAAGATAAGATCTCCTGCACACACATCGTGGGGGGAGGGCCAGCCCCATGGATAATTTTCGCACCGGGTCCCCAGGGGTTGTGTGTACACCATTGCTAGAAGACCTGTATTTCTTGCTTTTATATTTTGACTATAGTGCTCCTTTAACATATGATAATTCAATAGATTCTGGAGGATAATCTTTACCCAAGAAGCGCTAATGTAAAAGTTTCTTCTTCAAGAAAGTACAATTCCAACGTAAACGAATAAATTGTCCTTATGATGGAGCTCCTGTTCTCTGACGGCCTACCTCCGCTAAGTTTGCTTCCTAATCATTTGCAGGGACCCGGGAGAACTTCAACCCCTGTCGCTAAGACCTGACTGGGGTCTCTCTGGAGCTTTTCCAACTGGCTAGGCTGCATCTCTCCTTAAAGGCAGGTACAGGTGACACTCAAAAAATTTGAATATCGTGCAAAAGTTCATTTATTTCAGTAATGCAACGTAAAAGGGGAAACCAATATTTGAGATAGACGCATTACATGCCATGCAAGATAGTTCAAGCCGTAATTTGTCATAAGTGCGATGATTATGGCTTACAGCTCATGAAAACCCCAAATCCACAATCTCAGTAAATTAGAATATTGTGAAAAGGTGCAATATTCTAGGCTCACAGTGTCCCACTCTAATCAGCTAAGTAAGTCATAATACCTGCAAAGGGTTTCTGAGCTTTTAAATGGTCTTTCAGTCTGGTTCAGTTGGAATCACAATCATAGGAAAGACTGCTGACCTGACAGTTGTGCAGAAAACCATCATTGACACCTACCATAAGGAGGGAAAGCCTCAAAAGGTAATTGCAAAGGACGTTGGATGTTCCCAAAGTACTGTATCAAAGCACATTAATAGAAAGTTATGTGGAAGGGAAAAGTGTGGAAGAAAAATGTGCACAAGCAGCAGGGATGACCGCAGCCTGGAGAGGATTGTCAGGAAAAGGCCATTCAAAAGTGTTGGGGACTTTCACAAGGAGTGGACTGAGGCTGCAGTCAGTGCATCAAGAACAACAAACAACGTGAGAAGTGTCTTACCTGGGCTAAAGAAAAACAGACCTGGTCTGTTGCTCAGGGGTCCAAAGTCCTCTTTTCCCTCTTCCATAACACCTCAGCAGTGCCACGGACTGATAGCTTCCATGCCACGCCGCATTGAGGCAGTAATTGCTGCAAAAGGGGCCCAAACTAAGTACTGAGTCCATATGCATGCTTATACTTTTCAGAGGTCCGATATTGTTCTATGTACACTCCTTGTTCTATTGATTGCATGTAATATTCTAATTTACTGAGATTGTGGATTTGGGGTTTTCATGAGCTGTAAGCCATAATCATCGCACTTATAACAAATCACAGCTTGAACTAACTTGCTTTGCGTGTAATGCGTCTATCTCATATATTAGTTTCCCCTTTTATGTTGCATTACTGAAATAAATGAACTTTTGCACGATATTCTATTCCTCTGCTGCCCTTCTTCCAGGCAGGTATTGTACTCTCTGCCTATTCCTCTGCACCCTTCCTTGCGAACAGGTATGCACATCTGCCTGCAATGTGATTGCTCTTGTCTTTATAAAGACATGTGCGGCTCTCAGGGCTAGCTCTCTTTGAATTGTTTTAGGGCTAGATGATTGTGCAGTCAGCCACCAAGTATGACAACTCTGTGACTGAGAACCTTAAAAATTCACACAGGACACAGTTCCAAAAGGAATTAACATGCTCAAATTTATATTTACTCTGGACTAGCCCATATGCTCATTACATATACTGTAGATAACTGTGGCCATTCAATACAAATACAAAAAATCCATTTACATTAGAAAACATACAGGAGCTTTTAATAACATGATATGTATAAAGGAGTGGAGAAGACAATAATGAACTCAAAACATCTCTCCTGCCTGCAGAAATGGCAATATGCAAATCTACCTGAATATGCCAATTAACCAGCCTTTCTATTCAGGTAGTGCATATTGCTGTTGCTACCAACAAAGGACACTACACAGGCTCCATAGCCAAAGCCACCTAGTTGGTAGCGATCCTCAGCAGTACAGGAGAGCAGAAAAAACATTTAACAATAAATATTTTACACACATCCTGCACCTATAATGGGCACAGGGTGCCTAAAACATAAGAATTGTCCAGGGACCTACATAAAGTCTGTCTGATGGTGACTACCGTCACACCCACATCATGTACAGGGCTGTCTTACCTATGGGTAGAGGCCAACAGGGGAGGTGCTTTCATCTCCTCTGCTGACCCTGTACACTTACTGTCTGCCTTTCTCGAGCCGGTAGGGAGATCAATGATCTCTCCTTTACCAGCCCACTCACACTTTGTTGGGGTGAGGGCGGGAGGGAGGTAGGACGACCCAGTGCATTGCTTTTGGGAAATGTAAAAGCAGTCTGCAGCCAGAAGGGCTGCAGACTAGACTTGCCTTGCTACCACGGACCACCCACTGTATCCCTGACACACACACACTGTACCCCTCACACACACTGCACCCCAAACACGCACATTGCACTCCTCACGCGCACAAACTGCACCCCTCACAAACACTGCATCCTCACACACACAGCTCACCAGTCTGTGTGTGTGTGTGTTCAGAATCTGTGTGTGTTCAGCAGTCTGTATATTTAGCAGTCTCTGTGTGTATTCAGCAGTCTGTGTCAGAGGTGTAACTAGAAACTACAGGGCCCCGGTGCAAAATTGCCCAGGGGCCCCTCGCCCCTCCATTTGTATAATATAACACTTATAGATACATACACGGACACAGATGCTAATAAGCATCCACACAGAATGACACACATTCATATACACAGAATGACACCTACAGATACAAACACTGACACACATATAGACACACAGACACACATTCAGACAGATACACATATCGGCACATGCAGATACACATACACAGAATGACACATATACAGATACAGTGACACACATACAGATGCATACGGGCACACACTGACACACATGCAGACAAACAGATACACATACAGACAAACAGATACACATACAGACACACATGCGGATACACAGACACACATAGAGACACAAATGCAGATAGTCAGACACACTTAATGACAAACATTCAGCTACACAGAATAACACGCATACAGATATAAACTGTGACACACATAGAGATACATAGGGGCACACACTGACACACATGCAAACAGATAGACATACAGATAACCATACATACAAACAGATAAAGACAAAGATACACATACAGACACACATGCAGACACACACAGATACAGACATTCACACAAATACACACACACATTCTGCCACACACACACACACACACACATTTACACACACACATACAGACATTCTCTCTCTCACACACACACACAGATACAGACATTCACACACACACACATACAGACACACCAATACAGACATTCACACACACATACAGACACACAGATACAGACATTCACACACATACACACAAATACAGACATTCACACACACATACATTCACACACACAGACTGTTAACAATTTTAGTCACCCTCCTGTTTCCTACCTTTCGGTGCAGGAGGGTGACCTTCCCTGGGGTCCAGTGGCTGCCTTCGGCTGATGGGAGTTAGAGCTCCCACTCTGACTCTATCCTCCCCTCCTCGGTGCTCTCTCTTCCCGTGCGGCTTCCATCCAGTGCCAGCGGGTGTTCTGACGTCATCACTGGGGCCCGGTCGTGCTCTTTAAGCGCCTCAGCACTGACCTAGCCCCAGATAAATCATTGCCATGGGTGGCCCCAAGAGCAATGCTGTTGAGATGGCGCTGATCATGTATTCCTATTTTTGAAATATATTTTCAAATAAAGACTTTACATTTTTTTTTTGGCACATCCTGCTTGTGTATATATATATATATATATATATACACACACACACACACACAGATTAAGAATGGTTTGACAATTTAACTGGGGAAACCCCACACATTAGTCACATTAAGTGAAAATATACTTTATGTAACTGTGACTATATTAATTAAAAATTGTGACTATATCCATAGATAATTGTGTCTTCATCCATCAAGTTTAAAATTTGTTACTGGAACTGAGATAACAAAATCATAGTAATCCCAATGGAGTAAATTAATATAACCTCATAGGATTTTTTAAAATAAATATTTCCCTCAGAGCAATATAATATAAACTGCGACACTTCAGACCATACCTTATTCAACAAGATCTTTTCTGAGCCAAAACAACATTGAAACACAAGAAAATCATTTTATTGGTGTTTGCTTTATTCCAGGTACATTTCACGGCTGCTAGTGTGGTACAACACGGTACAACACGCAGAAACTATGTAAACATATACATAAAAAAGGAAAGGAAAACTGGAGGCTGGAAACTCATGTGCTGTTTACTGGGTCATGTGCTGTTTGCTGTTTTACACATGTGCTGTTTGCTGGGTCTTCAGGGATAAAGGCTTAGACTCGGCTGGGCCTTATGTATGCAGTGGACTGCTGTCATCACTTCCTAGAGAGATAGGTCAGACCCCTGTTTGCTGAAGTAGGTACCCAGGCTGGCAACTCTTACCGATATGCTGTTTGCTGGGTCTTCAGGGGTAAGAGGCTGAACCCTGACCTGGCTTCATGTAGGCAGTATATCGCATACATCCCCTAAGGGGGTACCCAAGCTGGCCTGTTGCTGGGTCTTCAGGGATAAGAGGCTGAACCCTGGCATGCAGTGGACCATTTTCATCCCTTTCAGGGAGAGGTTGGGTCCGACCCCCGGTCACAAAGGGGGTACCCAGGCTAGCCACTTCATCTTAGTGCGTTTTACTGGGTCTTCAGGACTTAAAGGTAGGCAGACAATGTAATAGAGCAACAGGAAATGCTAGCAGAATGCTTGGTTGTATAGGGAGAGGTATTAGCAGTAGAAAGAGGGAAGTGCTCATGCCATTGTACAGAACACTGGTGAGACCTCACTTGGAGTATTGTACACAGTACTGGAAACCATATCTCCAGAATGACATTGATACCTTAGAGAGGGTTCAGAGAAGGGCTACTAAACTGGTTCATGGATTGCGGGATAAAACTTACCAGGAAAGGTTAAAGGATCTTAACATGTATAGCTTGGAGGAAAGACGAGACAGGGGGGATATGATAGAAACATTTAAATATATAAAGGGAATCAACACAGTAAAGGAGGAGACTATATTTAAAAGAAGAAAAACTACCACAACAAGAGGACATAGTCTTAAATTAGAGGGACAAAGGTTTAAAAATAATATCAGGAAGTATTACTTTACTGAGAGGGTAGTGGATGCATGGAATAGCCTTCCAGCTGAAGTGGTAGAGGTTAACACAGTAAAGGAGTTTAAGCATGCGTGGGATAGGCATAAGGCTATCCTAACTATAAGATAAGGCTAGGGACTAATGAAAGTATTTAGAAAATTGGGCAGACTAGATGGGCCAAATGGTTCTTATCTGCCGTCACATTCTATGTTTCTATGTTTCTATGTTTCTATGTTTCTAGAGGCTGAACCCCGGCAAGGCTACAAAAAATATTGCCTGGTGAGCATAAACGAAAAAAATCTAGGCCTGCATAAGCAGACTCCTTCCAAACTGCTGTGAAGGACAGGAAAAAAAGAATGCCTGATGGGAAGGGGGGAGGGGCGAGGGGTCTATTTATACCAGTTTCAGAGTTCTATTTCCTGTCCTTTCTGCTGTGAGGGGAGGAGCTAACCCTATGAGTAAATGCTGCCATGAATAATGGTCAGGAAAAATGTATTTAGTGTATTAAGTGCAACAGCACAAACGGCTGAGCACAAGACTGTTGCAACTCTTCTCCGGTATGTCCGCATGAATACACACAACTGATCCAGAAAGATGAATTATATATTAATTTTTGGGGAGGTATGTGCACAGATTTCATTATTTCCACACTATCAGATTAGCTCTGTTTAGGAGAACAGTGCAGATGACATAGGAAAGTTAAAATAATTTGGCAACTGCAAAAGAGAGGAGCTAAGCTATGAAGTTATCAACATATCATTATCAATTTTTCTTCAAGGTCTGTTGGATTGGAAAATGTTATAGAAGGAGAACAGTTAATTCCACAACAGTATAACTCTGTACATATACTGTATATCTGAGTTAAATGTATCGATGAGTTAAATTAAGTGGTACATGAATTGGGCAGTGGATTGTGGTATCTACTTAAAATTGTAAAAATATTGAGGGTTTTTTTTCCAACCGCAAGCTGTTACTATAGCCTGTAGTTAGTATTATTTACCAACTGGTTTCCAACTTACGCTATTTTTTACTGGCCGGCCATAAATAATGTCAAAATTGTTCCACTCCCTACTGATCAGTCGCAGATTACCACACTTGTTGGTTATTCACAGAAACACACGGTGCAGTCTGTGACCAGAGCAACCAAAATTTGCCGTTTAAAAAGGCTCACCCCGAGCATGCATACTTCACCCTGTGATTAGTCTTAACAGGAGATAGTGGCAATGATACAATGCATTACACAGAGATTTTGTGTCAGATACATAGATACATCGTATTTGAATTTCTGCTATGTGAACTATGCATTCAAATTTGTTTTAAGGAATCCATAAAGTTAGATTCGGGGGTTGTACATGGATAAACATGAATCGAGTAATGGTTAAGGGACACATAGATTTAGGGATGATATATTGACAAAGCCCATGTGTTTAAAACATCCACCCATCCCTAATACCCAAATTGTTAGATGGGGAACTATGTATTTTAGCTAGGGTTATATCTACTATTTGGGATAGGTTCTTGGCTACATTGATAATGCTGAATTAACATTTATGCATTATCAATGTTAATTTCATCCAATCTGGATAGCATTTATTGTCAAAGAGTGCTGGATTAACTCCCTTTTTAGAACATTTTGATACCTGTTAAAAGAATCAGATGAATGGTATGGAAAAAGTTAAACTGTTCATCTGATTTTTCCCAATTTGGCTATGGTGTCCTTAAATCTGAAATTGATTTTGAATTCACTCTACATTTTTTAACTTGAGTGAATAACGCTGTATATGCACAGTAGACTTTAGATTGCTTAAAGAAACTCAAATTTATTCTGAAAAGAGAGAAAAACTTCTATTCCACAGAATAGAATTTTGTGATTGTTAAAATGTCCAAGAATGGGCATCATCAATTTTAATAAATACCAACAGTTATATAATCATTCTGTATATATAGGTTTTGAAATGAAAGCAGCCTCTAAAACACGACACTTGTGATTAAAACATGGGGTTAGCTATATAAATGTTGATATCACTTAGGTATAATTGATTAAGCATGATTAAAGGACCAAGGGTATGGGTGCAGTGGTCCTTTTGTTTTTACCCTGCAGTGTAAAACATTGCAGTTTTTAGGAACTCAAACTGACAGCCACTAGAGACACTTCGGTGCCATTGACCAAGTTAGCTTGGTCATGTTATGTGGAAGCCCCATAGGAAAGCACTGATTGCTTCTGTTCCTGTGCATCAGATCCACAATTCTCCTCTACAAGGAGCATTGGATTAGACCATCATGGAGGAGTTATGGCATCAAGGGAGGTTGAAAGATAGGGTAAGTAAAATCTTTATTTTATTACTTTGTTTGCTCACAAGGAGGGTGATGGGGAGGGAGACCTATATCACTAGCGATAGGGTCACTAAAGCGATAGGAATACAGGTTTCTATTTCTAATGCTTTAGTGTTCCTTTAAAACTAAATTTGCTAAATATCTAATATAATTCTAAAACATTTTAAATGCAACTATTTTACTAACTTGAATATGTTATATTTACCAAATCTAGCACATTGAATCAACCTCTTAATTTTTTTTGTTCCCAACAAAGCACAAGCAAAGTCCCTATGTAATAATGGTTTTGTTTTTTCTAATTGTTTTTTGAACTAGCACTTATTCTGAAAAATATTGTGACAGAAAAGAACGACACTCTCAATTACATTTATCAAGATTTCTTCCATTAGGAATTGGATTGGATTCCATGAAGGTAAACAATACCACATCTTTTTACACTTTTAGTATTTTATGGTGGAGCTATACCTTTATAATGTGTATTATCTTTTAATTTTTTTCTTATTTCTGTTTTATAAAGGAAGTAATTCAACAACTGGAGCAGAGTAATAAAAGTTACGTGACTAGGTTCATACTTTCTGGAATCACTTCAAACCCAAACCTTCAGTTACCTCTATTTCTGTTATGTTTGTTAGTGTATACTATAACATTGATGGGTAATATCACTATTATTGCATTAATTAGAATTACACCTCATCTGCACACACCAATGTATTTTTTTCTCATTAATTTATCCCTTGTAGATATATTCTATTCAACAACAGTTACACCCAACAGTTTGGCTAATATCATTTCTGCCGATAAAACAATATCCATCGTTTGTTGCGCAGTACAGATGTTTTTCTTCATTGGCCTGGCTACGTCTGAAGCAATGCTACTCGCGGTCATGGCTTATGACAGATATGTCGCAATATGCCATCCATTGAATTATCCAATACTTATTAACAATAAAAGATGTCTTCAGTTTGTTTGCACAGTATACAGTGCAGGATTTATAAATTCACTGATGCATACTTACTGCACATTTAGGATACCGTTGTTTTGTTCAAGTAGTGTCAATCACTTTTATTGCGATATTGTACCCATCTTAAAATTATCTTGTCGGGACACATTTTTTAATGACATTTTTTTGTTTACTTCAGCTGGTTCCATTGAAGTTGGATCTCTGTTATGTATTCTGATATCATACACTTGTATTCTATTGGCCTTGTTTAAGATCCACTCTACTACTGGTAGACATAAGACGTTTTCCACATGTGCCTCTCATCTCACTTGTGTTGCTTTATTCTACTGTCCTGCTCTTTTTGCATATTTGCGATCACCAACTTCTTTTTCTGTGAATGGGGATTGGGTAGTGTCTGTGTTCTATGCAGTGGTAGTTCCAATGCTAAACCCTATCATTTATAGTTTGAGGAATAAAGATGTAAAGGGGGCACTGAAGAAAGCCATGGTGCTCGTGACACTTTAATAAAGTATTATGCAGATGGTGTGATACTTTATTAAATAAGTAAACCATCTGCCCTGTGTTATTTAAAAAGTATCACAATTTACCTACTACGGCAAAATTGCAGTGCCATGGATTATTATTTCCCCACGTTGTACATTTACTTATTTTACTCCCCTCTGATGAACCTCACTGGCGAAACGTGTGCGTCAGGGGTTCTGGACACATACTGACACATTATTGGTGTCGGCATCTAACTCTCCGCTTACCAATTGCGATATTACCGACGTTAAGTGCATTTATGTCCAGCATCTCAGGAGTGTAGACTGGAGACTCTTAACACTAATTTAGTGCACTTTGTGTATATACTTTATTTCTCTTTCTTTTTTCTTTATTATATTTTATGGGGGGAGATTGATTAGACCAGGTATTTGATTAAGGGGTGCCCTTGAAGGCACAAGACTCAGGAATCCTATTTTATACGCCTTTCTCTATCACTGACTATATTATCTTTTCTATCACTCAGGCAGCCTGTTTGAAAACTGTCTGTTAATCTCTTGTTTTTTATATACTCGGACTTATCATTTAAATGCAGTTATCACTTAGGCAACGTTTGTGACTAACAACGGGTTAACTGCTGCCTGTCAGCAGTCCTTCATAGCTGAGCTACTAATTCTTGTTCCGCTGTGGTTAAGCATAATATAATATCACCTAGTACAGGCAGCCATTGTTATACTATAATATACTGCATTAGACATTTTTCAGCTAAAACGGAGTCAGCTCGGCAACCCCTTATCTCATACTTTACTGCCTGACAGTAACCTCTAATTTATCACCCATACGCTGCTACTTTCGAGGCAGCTTTCGTGATATTTAATTGGCTAATCGCCGTCTGTCAGCAGCGTATCTCAGCTGAACTACTTTATTATTTTTGTATGGAATGTTGACCCATGTCGTTAGTATGCACTACCATGAAGGTTTTTTTTAATTTATTTATTTATAAGTCTTCTCACTACTGACAGCACTGGTTTAGCAGTCTTTGAATCTCCCCCCTTTGTTACAGTTATTAGTGATATATAACACAGTATCACTTTTATAACTTGTATTGTTTTTGCATTAGATACACCTTTACAGCCTATATCAGTAGTCACTGAGCTTTATTCGCTGTACAGTCTCCACTTACTCTTGTTCTTACAATTTTTTCTTTTCTACATTTATTTTAGATTTATTTATTTAAAGTTACTTTTTAAGCTTACAATTTTTTCAGCTAACTATACACAGGTAGAATGCCATTATTTTCTTCTTTTTTGTTTATTCCCTATGATATTCACCATTTAGGGGTTACCCCCCTTTTTTTGTGCATTCTACCTCGTGTTATCTAAAATCAGGCTCTAGGTTGATTTTTGTTTTTTTGTTTTTTTACATAACTCATTTAACACTTTAAAACACAAAATATTGTTTATTGTGACAAAAACAATTTTAAAAAGCAAACACTCATTGCTTGAGTAAGAGAGCACCCTCCTCTGTCGATACTTGTTTAAACCACTGTTGTTTAGAGTGTTTACTGAACTGTAATTTGGAGGAAATCTGGCCAATCAGGCTTTCATTCATGACTCGGAGTCCCATTCCTGGCACACAAAAAAAAAATGTGCGATGACATGGAGAAGAGGCTGCATAATATAGTATCTAAGCCAGTGGGTCGAACAGTTATCTAGGGTTTTTAACTCTCTTATCACTTTACTTCCAGGGGTCCTGACCAGAGCGGGACCTATAGGTCACCCTTGTGGTGTCAAATTATTTAGTGTTGTGCTACATTGTCGGGGAGAAGTGGGCAAGAGCATACGGCCCAGAGTCGAACATGCTGTCTTATTTTCATAGGCTTTTGTAACTAGAAGTGTATGAATCGTGTCCTGGCAGCCCCCATTTCAACGAACTATGTGTGTTTTCCGACCATGCGGTGGTCAAACAATAGGAACACCGTGGGTGTCGGGAAATATCGTCCTCCCCTTTGTCCACGGATTTGCAGGAGACCTACCCTTTGGGTCTTCAGCAATCTTCATTATAAAAAAGGGTTTAGGCCACCTCGAAAAATCTTTCGGACATATTGGGGAGCCGTTTCAGGGCTTTTCCAAGTGCCTTCCAGTGTCATTCGGATACCGGTGCTTGGTCTTAGGGGTCTTGTAGCCCATAAGTTAATTGGCAGGTAGGACACCATGGCCCACCATCTCTGGAAGACCCTGACCCAGCCTCTTGGGGATTGCTGTTTCTACTGAGGCTGCAACAGCGGCATTTAACATAGACTGAAAGTCTTGAGTGTGAGGCTGGGCAAGTTGCTAGTGATGTGTGTCAGTTGAATCTTTCGGTCTGAGGAATATATAGTAGGTTCAGGTACAGGTGTAAATATGTGTGGACACACAGCGCACCTCCACGTACAACTGGGGGTCAGCCAGGGTATCAGGCATTCAGAGCCTACTGTTAGTGAGGCATTAATGCCAGACAGCCAGAAGAGGGGGTCACTCTCTATGCGACCAGGAATAATGGTCGAGTCCAAATGGGTGGTAGCCCCTGTGATATAGGGAGACATGAGGAGTCTCAATACTGTGTTAAGGGTTCACCCTAGTTATGTCCCACTAAGGTGGGGTCAGTACCAATGAGGGGATCACCCTCAATAGTATGTTTTGAATAGATGGGTCCCATAGTTGCATCACAGAGGTGATGTAGTATGGCACTGTTCTGGAATGCAGTCCATATATGGCACCAAGAAGGGGGGTCACCCCTATTACAGTGTCTCCATGGTTTAAAATTCTTGGGGGGTCACCCCAGGTTAAATGAGGGTCACCCCTAGAAACTGCTCGCCATTACTTGGCATGTATATATAAATATGCTTGGGGTTCACCCTTGCGATGGGGGGGGGAGTCATCCCAATAATAATAATGCACATAGTAATCCTTTGGGGAATGCACATATGTGAGTGCGTGGTCACCCCAGTAGTAAGGGGTGTCACCCCAATAATAAAGTGCATAGAAATCCATTGGTGAATGCACATCTGTTAGTTGGTGGGTCACCTCAGTAGAAAGGGGGTCACCCTAATAATCAAGTGCATAGAAATCAATTGGTTAATGCACATCTGTGAGTGGGGGGTCATCCCAGTAGTAACCAGGTCACGCAATAAAAAAGTGCCTAGTAATCTGTTGATGAATTCAAATCTGTGAGTACGGTTCACCCCAGTAGTAAGGGGGGACACCCCTTCATTGATAAGTCTCAGGATGCGGGAGGCGGCCTGGGGAGTCACCCCAGTGTGCACTGTTTGAAGTGGAATAGTGAGAGACTTTATATATGTGGGGGGGTTCCACCCCTTGTAAATACTGCTATAGTGTAGGGAAAGCATCCTTGGTTGATTAAACATATATACATATGTGATTATACATATCTACATAATATACATATCATGCATACTATGTGATTATATATCTTCTATATATTATACATATTATGTGATCATACATGTACCACATAATCTACATACTATACACACACCATGTGAGTAAACATATACTACACATTATACACACTATGTGATTATGTATATTCCACATACTGTACATATATACACACTATATGATAGTACATATACTACATACTAAACATGTATCAGAGTCCACTATAAACATATATTACAACTTCTAACAGGCATTGATTAAAAAAAACAAAACCTGCAGGAATTGTTTCAGGAACAGTGTAGACCAGCCCAGATCATGGAATCATGATCTGGGTAAATTAAGATGGCCGATGTGAATCTCGCGGTCTCGCAAGATTCAAGATGGCTGCCATTCGCTTGCAATTTTGACAGCGCGGCCCACTGGAGATCATAATGGTGTACCTCATGCTCCCCTCAGCCAGCAGTACCCCACAGGCTTGCCCCAGAACCGCTCGAAAGAGCAGAAAAACCTCACTAAAAAGCGGTGCGCAAGTGAATGGGAGTGAGTGAAAGCCCAGCAGGGCTAAGGCTCTGGCCCTAAGTAAGGTAGAGAAGTCTTTGGGTTGCAGAAAAAATGGAAAAACAAGCATTACATAGGTTTAGGAATAAAGGGGTAAGACATGAGAGGGAACAGGAGGGCAAACAGGCATAAATAGTAATTCTATAAAGTAAATCCAAGTACAATACAACAAATGAAATAAAATATGTTCAGAACAAAATACTCTGACTTGTGCCTGGCTGGAGCAGCAAAGAAAGAGGAAGATCTATCCCTGTAGGGGCTTTATATGAAATGTGTTACTTGTTTCTGATTGGTTGAACTTTTTTGATTGACTTGTGCTGCTGGAGGCATAAGTAAAGAAAGTTATGCAAAATATGAAGCCTCCTGTTATGATGTAAAATTCAGCGTCACCTTGGCAACATTCCTGTCTCTATTCTGCCCTCTTCATGATGCCCACCAACTTTCCCATTACTCACAGACATATCAGTGTGCAGCCTGCATAGCGGCCACCATCTTGTTGAGACAGCACAAATGCCATAGACCTCACACCAGAAGCAAGGATTATGGAGGCAAGGCAGAAGCTACCATGGCGATAGTGGTATAAACTAACAACAGATAATGAAGACAGGCTCCACCAGGGAACCTGTACCAAAGAAATGACCACTAATCAATATCACCTATATTGAGGATATCAAAAATTAAAAAAATCCCTTTATTGGACCATTGAACCAATATATGAGTAAAAGGTAAGCAAACAAAAAACATAAAGATGAAGAGTGAAAAAAAAGTGTCAAGTACAATAAGTTTCAAAAAGTGTTTAAAAAGCTGAAGAATAAGTGTTTAGTTCACAAAACAAGTGTCTCACACTCCAATTGATACTTGCAGAGGCGGCTCTCTCGCGGCCACCTAAACCACCTTAAGGCATACTGTGTTGGGTACTTGGTCAGAGACGAGCACAGGACACCACCGGGGGGGGAGGAACTCAGTATGCCGCCAGGTGCAAGGCCCCTTCTGGCTGCCCGAGAGTGCCCGTGGCCGCGGGTCTGCAGCTTTGCAGTGTGCAGAGCTGTAGACCATGTGTCTTGGGAGGACTGGCCAATCAGAGCATTGCCGGGTGACCGGGTATCGCGAGATACATGGTGTGCAGAGCTGCAGACCGGATATCACCACCGGACCACCAGGGAGCCCACACTGGACCACCAGGGAATAAAAAAAGGTATTTAGCCCCCCTCTCCCTCTCCACATCCCCCCCTCACTCTCCCCATCTCCATCTCCCATCACCCCCCTCTCCCTATCACCCCCCTCTCCCCATCACCCCCCTCTCCCTATCAACCCTCCTCTCCCTCTCCCCATCACCCCTCTCCACATCATCCCCCTCTCACCATCACCCCCTAAATCTCACCATCACCTCCCCTCCCTCTCACCATCACCCCCTCTCCCTATTATTATTAATTTATTATTTATATAGCGCCATCAGATTCCATAGCGCCATACAAAGGGTGGACTAACAAACATTTAATTGTAACCAGACAACTCGGCGTACAGGAACAGAGAGGTGGAGGGCTCTGCTCAATGAGCTTACATTCTAGAGGGATTGGTGTATAGTGACACAAAGGGTAAAAGTAGGGGCACGAAGTAAGATGTTAGAAAAGTATTCGCTGAGGGCTTAATAGGTAATTTTTGACAGTTGTAGGAGAGGAGTCATGGAGGATGGGGATGAAAACCTACCATCAGTTTAATTGATATGCTTTCTTGAAGAAGTGAGTTTTCAATGATTTTTTGAATGAGTGGACACTGGGTGAAATTCTTACGGAGGAGGGAAGGAAGTTCCACAGAAGAGGTGCAGCCCTGGAAAAGTCTTGGAGGCGCGCACCCCTCCACACACACACAGTATCCACCCCACACACAGTGTCAACCCCCTCACACACACTGTCATGCCCCACACACACTGTCACCCACAACAATGTTGTGTCACCATACTCCCACACACTGTCAGCCTCCCCAGACACACTGTTAGCATCCCCTCACACTGTCACCTCCCTACACATTGTCACCCCTCCCTACACTGTCATCACCCCCACACACACTGTCAGCCTCTTCATGCATCCACACTCACATTATCCACTCCTAATCCTGTTAATTCCACCCCCTCCAAACTCACCTGCCCTCACTTTGCAACACTCACCGGTCACATTAACCCCCCTTAATCCTGTCATACTCATACCTCCTACCATGCCACAATTGCTCTGACACACTTACCTCCACTTGCCCTGTCACACTCCCTCATCAAACCATGTCATACTCCCTCTCCCCATTCTCTCTCACAAACCCCCCCCCCAACCCTGTCCCATTTACCCCCTTGTCCTGTCAAGCTCTCCCTGCCACTGGCACCCCTTTACTTACCTTGTCACAATCACCAGCTGACGACATTCATCATACAAACACAGTCAGAAAACATAGCTTTGTTATAGACACAATGCACAAAGGCCACAGGCAGACCCCCATACACACAACACACTTCAAGCATCTACCCCATAGACATACGGTCCCAGACAAAAACGCAAACATGCTCACGGAGAAAAAATAAAAAGTCAGATTTTCCCTTAGAGGGACACTCTGGACCCCTAACAACCAGTCCTGATCTGAGATTTGCAGCTTTTGCAAGTTGTTTTAGATAAATTCCCAATAAAAAAATGTATAATTAAATGTATGCATATTTCATTGGGCACATATCTACTAAACAGTGATTTCTTTAAAAAAACATTTTTGGGAGGCAGTGGAGTATCCTTTTAACTCCACTGAGTTCATACCTTAAGGAACACTAGAGTGTCAGAAATACAATAGACATGTGCGATTCGTTTCGGTCCGAATATGAATTCGGACGAATTGTGGGCAATTCGGACATTTGGGTACTTCCGAATGTCCGAATAGCCGAAGTGCCTTATTGCCGAGGTTCCGAAATTACAGCATTTCCAAAGTGCGAAGTTCCGAAGCTCTGAAGCACAGTATTGCCTAAGTACTAATATACCTACCCAGTGGAAGAAGAAGAATGTTACACTGTATACAAGTTTAAATAAAAAGTATACAAACATAGCCAGGATTCAGCTGTAATCATTTGCAACACTTACAACAATCAAGTAACATACATTCATATAAAATGTAAATTACTTAGCCTGTCAATGGAATGACAGGAATGAATAAGTAGATAACTCCCTAATTCCCACGGTATTAGGGAGCTATCTACTAAAAGGCTGAAAGATCTGAATTTTTAGCCACATTTACTAATACTAAGTAAAGATTACTTAGTATTAGTAAATTATGCCCCTACTTGCTATACCGTGAGTAGGGGCCTATGGTTGCTCACTGTAAAAAACAAACAAAAACTCGTCCCCCCTCCCAAGCCCCCACCGTGCCGCGCGAGTGGGGGCTTCTAACCTGAAGGGGGAACCTATTGCCCCCCCCGGCCCCCATCCCTGAATGGCAGGTGGGGGCCCTAAAGTAAAATAAGGGGGGGACCTATTGTCCTCCCCCATGGCCCCCACCCCTGAGCGGCAGGTGGGGGCCCTAAATCAGAATAAGGGGGGCCTAATGTGCTCCCCCCTGGCCCCCACCCCTGAACGGTGAGTGGGTGCCCTAATTTAGAATGGGGGACCTAATGTCCTCCCCCCTGGCCCCCACCCATGACTGGAGGTTGGGGGCCCTAAATACTAATTGGGTGGGGACCTAATGTCCTCCCACCTGGCCCCCACCCCTGAGCGGTGGGTGGGGGCCCTAAATTAGAATGGGGGGGGGGACCTAATGTCCTCCCCTCTGGCCACCACCCCTGAGGGGTGGGTGGGGGTCCTAAATAAAAATTTAACCACGCCCCAGGTGACTAGGGGTCCCCAAACCCCTAGTAACCCCCCTCCCAAAAAAAAACTTACCCCTACCTACCCCCCTCACCCTAAAAATAATGAGGGGGGGGGCATTAACTACGTACCTGTTAATAAAGATAAAATAAAACTTACCATTTGATGTTTTCTTTCTTTTAAAATCTTTTTTTTTCAGCTCAAAAAAAGGCCAAATCAAAATCCATAATAGCCAACACACTTAAAAATAAAAATAAAAGAATGAGCGCCAAAAATTTTTTAGCCATCTTCACCCAGCGAGGGCTCCGTGCAGACTGAGCTCTGCAGGGCGGGGGAAAGCTTATAAAGCCTTGCCCTGCCCTGCAATTAGGCTCAGAGCACTCTGATTGGTGGGTTTAAGCCATCCAATCAGAGTGCTCTGACAGGTAAATGAAGAGACTGACAGGTAAGTCTCTACATTTACCTGTCACAGCACTCTGATTGGTTGGCTTGAAATCCACCAGAGTGCTCTGTGTCATTTTACACAGCGTGGGAAAGTTCTTTGGAATTTTCCCACGCTGTGTAATTGTAGATTATGCTAGCTTTAGTGTACCTATAATCTTAATGTTATTAATGACAGGAGGCAAATATTTGCTTTAGTCTCTCTTTACTAGAACTCCACAGCAGCAAAAAAAAAAACACAGAGAGTAAACAACCAATCAGAAAACAGTAAGAAGACCATATAACTCCCTTCTCAACATTCCATTTCCTCTTTCAAGCTGCGATAACAAACACAGTCAGAAAAAAACATAACATAACATAACAATAACAGTCCATCTCAACAGAAATAACGACTCTCATAGGATTCTTTCAACCGAAGTGAGGACCTGAACGTGATCCCATCCTGAGAACTTTACACTGAAACGAGAGAAACAGAATTGAAATTTGTGATTAGCCAATGAAATGTACGCATAAAGTCATGTAGCCACCCTGTGCAAATTAGTAGAGAAAACCACCAAGTCTACAGATCCCCGCCCTAGTCAACTGAAAATACAGAAAATAAATAATCACCAGGAATACTGACCAGAGACATAAATCTTTATTAATATTCAACATACAAGAAAAAAATTACAACGAGGGTCGGGAAGAAAAGGGTGGGAAATACTCGCCTCCTGTCATTAATAAAATTAAGATTATAGGTACACTAAAGCTAGCATAATCTACAATTTTATAACATGACAGGAGGCTTCATATTTGCTGTTTCAACACTCAGTCAGTAGGGCAAACGATGCATGTTCCGTTGGTCTGAAGTAAAACTGTCGGAAAGGTGTCCTCTCGAGACCAGTCTGCTGAACGTAGAATATCGGACAGGGAAGCACCCGCTATCAGGGCTCCTGACGCCGCTGCACCCCTTACCGAATGAGCACCAAATGAGGACTCCACACCAGCCAACGATAATAGCCATCGGATCCAGCGAGCCAAAGTAACGGCCGAAACCGGTTTATGTGGGCGTACGTAGGAAATCAACAGTTGTCCCGATTGGAAACCTCTAAGCGGGGTAGTAATTGCCACATATCGAGACAGAGTAGAAACCACACAGAGTTTAGGAGCCTCTCAAAAAAATGGGTAGAAAATGGCAGTGAAGTCGGATTTGGTACGTCTCGACACCGAAAAGGTGACTCCATCTGGGGAAAAAGTGAATGCATTAACATCAAAAGCCCTAACGTCGGAGACCCGACGAAACGACACCTGGCACAAAAGAAGTGCAAATTTGGCCGACAGTTGTCGTAGAGAAAGATAATGATTCTCCAGGCATGTCTGAATGAAATCCAAAACCCGGTGTATGTCCCAGAGCGATGTATATTTAGGAGCCGGAGGACGTGACAGTCTGATCCCTCTCAACAATCTACAAACCAAGGGGTCTTGTCCGATCGGCGTCCCCTGAAGAGGGACATGAGCCGCTGAAATGGTCGACCTGGCCATGTTAACAGAACTATACGATTTTCCTTGGTCGAAGAGGTGAGAAAGGAAATTCAGTACGTTGGCTATAGGTGCTGTAAAGGGATCGATACTCCGTTCCATGCACCAACGACACCAAATGTTCCAGGCGGATAGATAACATTTCCTCAAAAAAATAAAAGGACATACACAGGGTACCGGAAGGTAGGGACAGAGACAAAATCCCCTTCCCCCCTCCCTTCCCCTGGGTAAGTATGGTCACCTAAACTGGGTAATAGGGGATAACCCAAGAGATAATAAATAAAGAAAAATTCCAAAAAGGCTGCTTTACTAGAATGCAGCCAATAGGAAAAGAACCCAGTCCAATCTCAAAAAGAATAGTATAAATAATGTCAAAAAAATAAAACTTTATTAGGATAAAAAATTGACCAAAAAGGTCTAAGGTCTAGTACTAGGAGGGGTACATAACATATATACAAAAGCCTGCCAAACTGCCAAAAGGAAAAAAGGCAGTGAACTAAACTTGTATAGCATATACCTTAGTGAATAGCAACATAGGTAACCTTGATAGGAGAGAGAGGCTGCATATATGGTATATAGTATTAGGCAACTCAAAAAAGGGGAGGAAAAAATGCCCCTATTATAACATAAAGGGAACCAAAAAATACCAATACTCAAGATCAAGACCTCCCCCCTCCTTAATACCTTCCCAAATCGAAAGGACACTCCTAAGGTAGAGACGACACTCTAAGCTAATACACTATCTCCTAAACAACACCTTCGTGGGTGTTCTAATCTGTAATCTAAAACTAGACCATAGTCAAATTAATAATGTGCCCAGTGCTCGTTAGTGCAAAAAAAAAAACCCAACACGCGTTTCGGCGAAACTGCACGCCGTCCTCAGGGGTATTGCAAAAAAGAAGCCATCCCTGCCCTGTAATTTATACCCACACTAATTCTCTTACACCTGAGCGGCGGCCAATGAGTACCTCCTGTAATTAGGTCACCGCACCAATAATATCATTAGAGGGGCGGGACACAAATGCCGGCACCCAATCAATGGGTATTCAGTCTCTCCGGTCGCTACACCAATAAGATTGTGGGGGCGTGGTATACACGTCGCCGCTCACAAGAGAGAAACCGTGAGCGGCCGGAGTAATCAAAAAGGCCGGTTCAGTAGTTTAACCCCTCATGTCCCACAAACATCATCCACATAGGGCATCTCTTCACTATCAGGGGCAAATAAAACTGGGACAATACCATCTGACCCAATGATAAACCCCAAATGATCCCAAACGAAAAAATGGATCATTTAGGTTAAAAGGTCAGAAAAAGCAAAATAATTAACAATGTCTAAACAGGAAGTTGCTGCTGAGAAAAGGTTAAGATGTTGCCAATGTGTCCATGTTTGAGCACAGTACATATTCAAACAAGGTCTACAAAGCAAATGAGTAACGGTGTCTAAATTAAAATACTATGTTGCCACTAGGATGTATTATATTATATTGTAAGTATATCTATGAACAGACATTGTACTTTAACAGCACAAATACAACCAAAATCCATGGCATATAGAATAAGACACCTTAATATGATATGAGAATGAGGGTAATAAATGGGTGTAAAAGTAAGAAGGAAAAAGGGCAATAAAGGGGTAGCAACCAAATATATAAAAAACTAATAAAGAATATATATACATATGTACAAACTTAACAAAAGATACCTTAAAGGTATTGCCATACTATTAAATGAACGGGGAGTAAGAAAACCCTTCATTCAACCCAAGTGGGGACAGAGTTTTGAGGCGATAAATCCAAAAGGCCTCTCTTTGTCTTAATCTCTGATCCCAGTTTCCTTTTCGCGGTGGTTGTGGTATATGTTCCAGACCCATAAACCGGATACCTGCTGAGGAATGATTGTGATGTAAATGTAAATGTCTAGAGACTGGTGTCTCCAAATGTCTCCTGACAGAATTTACATGTTCTCGTATCCTGAGTCTGAAATGACGAAAAGTCTTGCCCACATATTTCAAACCGCAGGTGCAAGTCAATAGGTAAATTACCCCAGTTGTGTGACAGTTAAAGAAAGAGTGGGGTTTAAATTTCTCCCTATCCCCACTATCAGAAAACGTCTTGGAGTGTCTATTAATAAATGGGCAGGCACTGCAATGACCACATTGAAATGTGCCTGTTGGTAGATATTTATGAAAATACCCCAATGAAGATGTAATCGAGAGATGGCTAGGCGCTAGCAAATCTCTCAGATTCTTACCCCTCCGTGCTGTAATCGAAGGGAAAGATGGCAATATATCCTTTAGGTGTCTATCAGACTGTAAAATAGGCCAGAATTTTTGGAACACATTTTGCATGGTGTCCCACCCTGCATCAAATGTACCAATGCAGCGTATTTTGCTTTCTTCTACCTTACGATTGTCATCAGTAATTAAAGTTTCACGGTCTGTGTGGATTGCCCTCAAAAAAGCCCTTTTCAAAACCCTATTGGGATATCCCTTGGTTTTGAACATTTGTCGTAATTCATTAGCTTTTAATTTGAACTCATCTAAAGTCGAACAATTCCGACGAAGTCTCAAGTACTGGCCAATCGGAATCCCCGATTTCAAAGATGTAGGGTGGTGACTTGACCAACATAACAGGTTATTGGAGGCTGTCTTTTTCCTATATAGTGTTGTATCTATCTTACCCCCTGCAGAGATCTGTAGTGTAAGATCTAAGAAACAAAGACATTGGCCCCCTATCTCACTTGTAAAACGTAAATTGAGGTCATTAGTATTGAGTAGTTGTACAAACTCATTAAATTTGTCTACTGTATCCAGCCAGATTACAAAGACGTCGTCGATATATCTCTTCCAATAGAAAATCCGGTCAATATATGATTTTAATTTGGGGTCTGTCCTAATGTACTTTTCCCACCAACCTAAATAGAGGTTGGCATATGAGGGCGCACAAGACGTCCCCATAGCCGTACCAGTAACTTGATGGAAAATTTTTCCATTGAAAAGGAATATGTTCCGAGTTAAGATGAATTCTAATAGTTCCATCACAAAATTCACAAAATCCTCAGGTAGATTGGTTTCCAATTTCAAAAGGTCCTGAGTGTGTTTTATACCTAACTTATGAGGGATGGAACTATAGAGAGCTTCCACATCTAAACTACATAAGATGGCGTTTGTAGGTAGAGTAAGGTTATTTAATAAATGCAACATCTGTTTGGGGTCTTTAAGAAATGATGGCAATTTTTTAACCACTGGTGATAACACTTTATCTATATAGATACTCGCATTTTGAGTTAAATTGCCACATCCGGAGACAATCCTTCTTACTTTTACACCCATTTATTACCCTCATTCTCATATCATATTAATATTAAGGTGTCTTATTCTATAAGGTGTCTTATTCTATATGCCATGGATTTTGGTTGTATTTGTGCTGTTAAAGTACAATGTCTGTTCATAGATATACTTACAATATAATATAATACATCCTAGTGGCAACATAGTATTTTAATTTAGACACGTTACTTTGCTTTGCTTTGTAGACCTTGTTTGAATATGTACTGTGCTCAAACATGGACACATTGGCAACATCTTAACCTTTTCTCAGCAGCAACTTCCTGTTTAGACATTGTTAATTATTTTGCTTTTTCTGACCTTTTAACCTAAATGATCCATTTTTTCGTTTGGGATCATTTGGGGTTTATCATTGGGTCAGATGGTATTGTCCCAGTTTTATTTGCCCCTGATTGTGAAGAGATGCCCTATGTGGATGATGTTTGTGGGACATGAGGGGTTAAACTACTGAACCGGCCTTTTTGATTACTCCGGCCACTCACGGTTTCTCTCTTGTGAGCGGCGACGTGTATACCACGCCCCCACAATCTTATTGGTGTAGCGACCGGAGAGACTGAATACCCATTGATTGGGTGCCGGCATTTGTGTCCCGCCCCTCTAATGATATTATTGGTGCGGTGACCTAATTACAGGAGGTACTCATTGGCCGCCGCTCAGGTGTAAGAGAATTAGTATGGGTATAAATTACAGGGCAGGGATGGCTTCTTTTTTGCAATACCCCTGAGGACGGCGTGCAGTTTCGCCGAAACGCGTGTTGGGTTTTTTGTTTTTGCACTAACGAGCACTGGGCACATTATTAATTTGACTATGGTCTAGGTTTAGATTACAGATTAGAACACCCACGAAGGTGTTGTTTAGGAGATAGTGTATTAGCTTAGAGTGTCGTCTCTACCTTAGGAGTGTCCTTTCGATTTGGGAAGGTATTAAGGAGGGGGGAGGCTTTGATCTTGAGTATTGGTATTTTTTGGTTCCCTTTATGTTATAATAGGGGCATTTTTTCCTCCCCTTTTTTGAGTTGCCTAATACTATATACCATATATGCAGCCTCTCTCTCCTATCAAGGTTACCTATGTTGCTATTCACTAAGGTATATGCTATACAAGTTTAGTTCACTGCCTTTTTTCCTTTTGGCAGTTTGGCAGGCTTTTGTATATATGTTATATACCCCTCCTAGTACTAGACCTTAGACCTTTTTGGTCAATTTTTTATCCTAATAAAGTTTTATTTTTTTGACATTATTTATACTATTCTTTTTGAGATTGGACTGGGTTCTTTTCCTATTGGCTGCATTCTAGTAAAGCAGCCTTTTTGGAATTTTTCTTTATTTAGATAACATTTCCCCTTGTGCCTGGGGCCCATGAGTCCCAGAGGAGGTTTCTAGCTGATCCCGATAGCTCATTGACATTCCAGGTACCCCGGAAAGAGTCCAAGCCACCAAGTGGAGATGGCCCTCCAGTACGAGGGGATGATGGTTGCCTCGTGGATCCGACAGGAGCATTTGCAGGGACGGGAGAAGAAGCGGATCCCGACATGACAGTTCCAGTAATTCTGGGAGCCAGCTTGGCCCTGCCAAAGAGGCGTCAGCAATACCAATGATACTTGTTGACGCCGTAACTGGAGTAGGACCTTGGAGATCATAGTGAATGGTGGAAATGCATAGGCTCCCTGTGACGGCCAGTCCTGAAGGAAAGCATCCACTGCTGCGCACGTTGGATCCAGCAGCCAGCTGAAGTAAGTCAGGATCTGGAAGTTTGTTCTGGAAGCGAACAGGTCCACCATGAATGGGCCCCTTTGTCATGCCACTTCGAGGAAAACTGGTCAATGTAGTCGCCAATCGCTGGCATCCCTCCAGTGTCCGGAGAACCAGTATGCCATCAGGTTCGATACTCCTGGAAGATACTCTGCCTGGAGAGTGATATTGCGCTGAAGGCAAAAGTTGTAAATCTCCTTTGTGACTTCCGTCAGTGTCCGTGAGCTGGCCCCCCCAGGCGGTTAATATACTGCACCGCCGATATATTGTCCATCCTCAGCAGGACGCAGCAATCTGACAGGTGACCCGCAAGGCTGCGTATAGCAAATGATCCCGCAATCATTTCCAGGCAGTTGATGTGATATTCTGCCTCCATGCTCAACCAGGAGCCTCTCATGGAGGTTGTGCAAGTCACCCCCCAGCCCCATAGGCTCGCATCCGATTCTAGGACAAAATCCAGGGTCGGTCCGAAAATTGCCTTGCCGTTCCAGGCCGACATGTGAAATGTGGTCTTGACTTCCTGTGTGAGAGGAATCCGCTGGTCGTACGAGGGTTTCCGGCGTAGGAAGCGTGCTTTCATGCGCTGCATGGTCCTGTAGTGAAGGGGACCCGGGTAGATGGCTTGGATTGATGCAGATAAGAGGCCCACTACCCGTGCCAAGACCCTGAGTGGGATCATATCTTGGCGTAGGATCCGCCGGATCTCTTTCCGAATGGCCGTGATTTTTGTCTGAGGGAGGCGTAGGATGCACTGAATCATATCTATTTTGAATCCCAAAAACAGAACTACTTGCGTCGGCTTGAGGGCCGACTTCTCTTGGTTGACCACAAACCCCAGGGATTCGAACAAGGAGACTGTGTAGACCGTTTGAGATTTCAGCCTGGAGGCGTCCACTCAGAAAAGAAGCAAATCATCCAGATATATCAGGCATCGAATGCCTCTGGAGCGCAGACATGCCGTTACCAGTTTTAACAGCTTGGTAAAACACCACGGTGCTGAGCTGAGGCAGAAGGGAAGGCAGGTGAATTGAAATGGCCTCCCTTTCCAAACGAAGCGTAGAAATCAGCGACAATCGGATGCCACTGGAACGGATAGGTATGCGTCCTTTAGGGCTAAGTGAGTGAACCAATCCCCTCGACATAATAAGTCTCTTAGGAGATGGATGCCCTCCATCTTGAAGTGTTGATAAGAAATGAAGGCGTTCAGGTTCATCAGGTTTATAACCTGACGGAAATCTCCAGTCTTCTTCCTGACTAGAAAAATGGAGCTGAAGAAGCCTCCTTTGTCCGGCACCCACTGAACTGCCCCTTTGTCGAAAAGGGCCTGTATCTTGGCATCCACCAGGGCCTGTAGTTCCCTCGACAATACTGGAGTCCGGGGGGAATCTCCTGGACTGGTGGTGAAAGGAAATCTATAACATAACCTAGGACCGTTTGGAGGATCCATGCGTCTGAAGAGATGTCCCGCCACCTGTCGAGACAAAAATGTAACCTGCCGGCATGCAAATGCCTGTGAAAAACATGTGGTGTCATTTGTCTCACCTGTGGGCAACCTGCCTCGTCCACGTGCCTGGTTTCCTCTGCCACGGTCTGACCTCCAGGAGGTGAAGGACCCCGAGGAGTAGCTGGGGAAGAAGGATGGTGTTGGGGATTCTCGGTGGCTCGAAGGCCAGAAGCGGCTGGAGGCACGACCCCGCTGCCTTCCAGCCCTGCCAAAAACACAAGAAGACTGAGAGAAGAACAGTCTTCTCATTGATGATTGCGCTTTATTTAGAGTAGCATAGAGGTTAACGTGCCTCTGGAGGTCCTTGATGAAGGGTTTCCCGAATAGTTGTCCCTTGGCCAACGGTCCCAGCTCTTTGGATCCCAACTCCGACAATTTAGCGTCCATGCGCATGAGGACCGCCTTCCTTCGCTCCGTGCATAAACCCACGTTGGAGTTGCCCAGCAGGCAAATGGAGCGTAATGCCCAATATCTGATGGCAGTAGGGTCCAGGGACGAGCCCTGTGAGACAGCCTCGTCCACCATGGTAAGGATCCGGGCTAGTGGCCCCAGCATGTCAAGCACCTTATCTTGTGCAAGGCGGAGGCTGCGTTCGACTCCTTTCTTGGGATTGCGACCCATCCGGGTCAAATAGGTGGAGACCATCAGGTCGAATTCGGACGTCATAGTGACCTTGTCTGGTAAGGTGGGTCTGGGGCACTCTGCCCTCAACCTCTTCTGAACTGCCCAATCGAGGGGTCAGCTAACCAAATAATGGACGAACTGGGCCAGATGTTCAGGTAGAGACCACTCAGGAGACCGGGGGTGCCGGATGGTGCGCGGGTCGAATAGGGGTTCACCCGTTGCGTCCAAGAACACGTCCTCCCCAAAGGAGGTGTGGAGGTTTTCCGAGGTGGTTTCGCCGGCGTCCTGTCGGTACGCCAATTCCTCTGGTTCTTCCCTACCCCATCTGCCTTTGTCCTCTGAGGGGAACTGGGAACTGTTCCGCCCGCCATTTATCTAGGATGGACAGGGGTGTGGGGAGGGTGAATTCTTCCTCCTCTGAGGGAAAGTATCTTTGGCGTGCCGGAGATGAAGCGGTCACCCGCTTGGGTCACTTTGCAGGAGCCTTACCCTTCCGGGTAGCTGGCTCAGGGCCTTCACCCTTCCAGTAGCGTTTAGATGCGTGCGACTGGTCTCTGTTCGGTGATTCCGGGCCGGACTCAATCATGAGCCTCCGATATATCCCTATCTTGGGATGACTGGGGTAGAGCGCCTGAGAGCGCTTTCTCTACAGAAGCGGCAACGGCTGCGTTGATCATTGCCTGCAGGCTCTTTTGGGTCGTAGCGTCCATATCTTGGCCATATCATGACCCTGGGGGTAGAAATGACAGGTGTGACCCAGTTATTATGGGAGCAATGTATGTGGACACAATTCCCAGTGTCTACAGCATGGCCACAGTGGACCCCAGTATAAGCCTCCCCAGAGAATATCCTAGGCCAGCGGCTGTCAGGATTTAGGCCTGTAATAGGGGCACATATATAGCAGGCCAGTAGTAGTGGTACGGATATAGCAGGCCAGTAATAGGGGCACAGATATAGCAGGCCAGTAATAGGGGCACAGACATAGCAGGCCAGGACATGCGGCACAGATAGGGCAGGCCAGGTCACATAGGAGTGTTGTATCACTGATACAGGAGCTCTCCTATTTAATAAAATAAAGGTCCTGACAGCCCCTTGGATCTAAAGCAGGACACACAAACATACAGTGGGGACGCTTAAAAATTCCCTTAAGGCATATAAATGTAGATGAAGAACCCAGCGGTGAGAGATATATAATAATGTATAAATATTAATATAATCATACAGCCACTGATCTATAATATATAACTAACACCAGCAGCCCCACAGCAGTGATAGGGTTAAGTGTAAGGACGCAGCAAGGGGTGTTCCCAGACTGCCAGAATATACATAGGCCTCAGGCCGCGGTCTTATTGGTGTGGGAACCCCCTTGCCGGAAGCACACACGTGCGCCCGGTGGAATGGAGCACTAACTGGCGGGGGAGGGGCGACTGCGCTCAGCGCTCCCTTCTCCACCCGGCGGACGCACGTGGTCCGCGGAACGAGCCGGCTGCAACCAGTGGCAACGTGATGGAGCTCCTGTCGGCGGGTAGAGCGCTAGATTGCGAGCACCCCCCGGCCGGAGTAGTAAGCACACACAGGACCGCTGGAGATGTACTCCGCGGTCCCAGGGCTCGGGGGGATCGGAGGAGGCAGCAACAGGCAAGCCTCCAGAAACCCCCGAACGGCACAATACCCGTGAGCAAGAAAAACGGGTGAAGCAGAGGGGACAGTTAAAGGGGAAAGATCCCCAGAGTGAGAAAGGCAGACAGAAGGTAAACTCCCTATAAACTCAGAGGGAGAAGGAAGGCAGAAAGCCTATAGTGTAACTCTAAAAGTCCCCCAAAATGAAAAGAAATATCTAATTAAATAATATATATATTAAATATTCAATATACAGTAAAATATTTAAAATCCCAAAGCCACCAACTAATATTAGCAGGAGTCAGTGGTACTCTGACCTGTACTGATGCGGAGCAGCAAAGAAAGAGGAAATGGAATGTTGAGAAGGGAGTTATATGGTCTCCTTACTGTTTTCTGATTGGTTGCTTACTCTGCTGTGGAGTTCTAGTAAAGAGAGACTAAAGCAAATATGAAGCCTCCTGTCCTGTTATAAAATTGTAGATTATGCTAACGTAGTGTACCTATAATCTTAATTTTAATAATGACAGGAGGCGAATATTTTGCATAACTTTCTTTACGCCTCAAGCAGCACAAGTCAATCAGAAAAAACTTTAAACCAATCAGTAACAGGCATCACATCCATATATAAAGCCCTGACAGACACATGACTTCCTCTTTCTTTGATGCGAAAAACAGTCTATTATAACATCCGGGAATTCAAATAACAGTCCTGAGTAACGTGTAGCACATAACTTGAAATGAAACTTGAAACCTTCCAGCTTTATCTTGTCGAATCCATCTATGATGATTACGCTAAAAAGAACAGAAATACGTGAAAGGTGATGGAAACCAACTGTTGTCCACATTAAATCCAGTACTATATGCATCTATATTTATATTAAGTTAATATACTGAAACATTAAACAACCATAGTATACTTTATAATCAACACGGATCTAACACATGTCAACCAAATAAGCATCCCATAAATATACTGAAATACCAAAACCTTATAATTACACTGAGAAAATGATAAACCGGAATATTAAAATTTTCCAAAGTATAGGGAGGGAAACAGGGAGGGAAAATATTCGCCTCCTGTCATTATTAAAATTAAGATTATAGGTACACTACGTTAGCATAATCTACAATTTTATCACATGACAGGAGGCGAATATTTTGCATTTTTAAAGCTGTGGTATGAGCGAGAAGGATGCGTGTGTGTTTGATGAAAATAAATATACGGAAGTAGTCTATCTGTGCCCAATTTGCCATTGTAAAATATAGAGGCCCCCCCCCGTGAAGACCTGAGAAGCAGCTGCGCCTCGTACCGAATGAGTACCCAAAACACGTCTCCACCCCAGCAAGCAATAACAACCAATGAACCCATCTAGACAGAGTGTTCATGGTAACTGGCTTGTATGGTTGGTATAAGACGAGCAGATGTCCTGAATGTAACAATCTAAGTGTTTTCGTGATCTGCATGTAACGAAGTACCACTTTAACTGCACAAAGACTGGGAAACCGCCACGAACAGCGTAAGATACGGACGCGGATAAGATTTAGTTCTACAAGACACCATAGAAATCATTCCTTCCGGTGATACTGAAAAGACCGTCTACGTCGAACTCCAGTACATCTGATACACGACAAAAATACCTAAAAGTAACAGGACTATGGCTGACGGAGGGATAGGTCCGTGTTATCTGACTAGTTCCAAAAGAACCAAATCAAAGTCCCACAACAGTGGTACTTTGAATCATGGTTCTGGACAGTTTGATACCCCGCAGAAAACGGCTCCTGATCGACCGGAGTGTCGTGAATTGTACTATGCGTCATCAAAATCGCAGAACGTATCCCGTTAATGGAACGGTCCGATTGTTCTGATCGGCCCGTAGTGAAAAGGTATGATAAAGATTCAGCATCGAGGAGATAGGGGTAATAAAAGGATCGCAGTCCCTTCCCATACACCAGCGACTCCAGGTGTGCCATGCGGATAAGTTATTTCGGGGGAATACCTGGTGTCCATGAGTCCCATAATAGGTCTTTAGTTGGTTGCGATAGTCCCTTGACATACCAGTCTCCCCTGAAAGACACCAATCCACCAACTCCAGACGCTCCTGCATTATCAATGGAATATGTTCTCCGTTTGGATCTGCCCAAAGGCAAGTTAAAACTGAAGGAGCAGAGGATGATCCCGATTGAGGACAATCATTCTGGGTGCCATGCTTGACACCTTTACCGCGGTAATGAGTACTATCGAAGTCTTCGCTATTCTGATCACAATTTCATAGGTGTGTCCTGGGAAATAGTCAAAGGGTTATGGTGCCTTTCCGCCGTACCCGTCGAATTTCCTTACGAATTGTTGCTATCAATGATGTAGGAAGGTGTAATCCGCCCAAGGTGGAATCTATTTCGAAGTAGAGGAACTGAATCACTGGGAGCTGGGATCGAACCGACTCTCTGTTCCTATGAATCCTAGCAATTCCCGAAACTGTAAACCTAAATCTCGTCTGTAAACATAGTCAGGAATTGGATTTGCAAAAGGTCAGTAAGTCGTCTAGGTATGCGACAGTGGATACCCTTTGCTCTTCAGTTCGCCGTGAACAGCTTCAGAAACTTCATGAGGCACCATGTGAACCAGTAGGTAAGTGCCCTTCAAATCCAACCTTGCGAACGCCTTTCAAGAAGTAGATCCCCTAAGAGATGGATTCTTGAGGTGTCGGTACACCCCAAAACCATTGGGTTGGCGTAGGTTGATGACTGGGCGATAGTCTCCTGTCTTCTTCCTTACTACCAAACCGTTGCTGAGATAAATGGTTCTCCAAACATTAGTCCGTCTGCCTGAGGTCCTCGCTCTTTCGTCCCTAACTTCAATCATTTGAAATCCATCTTTAATCGGGCTGCTTTGCGCAGCCACAGGCTGCTCACTGTTTACTCGACATGCCCCCACTCATGGTATAGCAATAGGGGTATAATTTACTAATACTAAGTAATCTTTACTTAGCATTAGTAAATTTGGCTGAAAGACCAATTTAGGTCTTTTAGCCTTTTGGTAGATACCGTGGGAATTAGAGAGTTATCTACCAAGCGGCAGCAAGAGAAGTTCCGAAATTCCGAGGTTTAGAAGTGTCGAAGTACCGAAGTTACCGAAGTTCCGAAGTTCCCAAAGTTCCCGAAGTTCCGAAGTGCCGAATTTCGGAATGCCGAATTTCGAAATGCCGAACAGAAAAATTTTCCCATGCACATGCCTAAAATACAATTTAGTGTTCTCCTCCCTATTTATATTCAATTTCAAAAAGGGAAAAAAGTTTTTTACTTATGTAATAAACCCCTTTATTTACATTCATTCGCACTCTCTCGAACTTCTAGAGGGGTATGTGATTATAGCACGTTCACATATACGTCCCTTCGTAATCTCTTAAATTCCAAGGAGGTCATGAGAAAATCAAGCACTTCATTGTTTGCATACCGAAACATCAGTCGAGACTTGATGAAGGGTACAACTGGAATGCTTTGGGGTCTCCAGCAAAAGTATAGGAAGAGCAGTCGCGTTAGTACAACATGGTCTGAAAACCAACAGATCTCATGGAAAGCATCCACTGGCTCTAATTATTTAAGTAGGTTTGAGTGACCCAGAAGAGCCAAATCTCAAATCTACCATGGTGTTGAAAACCTTAATTTGCTGGAACCAGAGACCAAGGGGTGGGGGTAGCCAAGGCTGGCTCTACCATAAGGTGGCACAGGTGGCCACCTTAGGACACACCAGCCCTGAGGGTGCAAGATCCTGCTGACTGACAGGAGGGTAGAGCACTGCACAGTGCTCAACTCCAGACAGACACTCCTGTGTAGCATGGCCGAGCCACAGGCTGGGGGAGAGGAGCCCAGCAAACTGATTCCTAGGAGAAAGAGATACATGAATGGAGGGGCTCCTCTCCCCCAGCCTGTGGTTCGGCCATGCTACACGGGAGTGTCTGTCTGGAGTTGAGCACTGTGCAGTGCTCTACCCTCCTGCCAGAATGTGTCTCATTCCCCCCAGCCCCTTCATTCCATGTGTCTCATTTCCTCCCCCCAGTTCCTCCATTTGTCTCATCCCCCCAGTCCATCCATGTGTTTAATTTCCTCCCCCATGAATGGAGGGGCTGGGAGAGGAAATTAAACACATGGATGGACTAGGGGATGAGACAAATGGAGGAACTGGTGGGAGGAAATGAGACACAGAATGAAGGGGCTGGGGGGAATGAGACACATGGAGAGGCTGGGGAGTCTCAAAGAGACATGGAGAGGCTAGGGGGGAACAGGCAAGGTGCTGGGGGAAAGAGACACACAGATAGGCTGGGAAGAGAATAAATAGACACATAAAAGCAGCTGGGAAGAGAAATAGACACACAGAGGGGATAGGCAGTACACAAAGACACAGACATGGGCTGGGGGGCATCCAGATGGACTGGTGGGACAAAGAGACACAGAGGATCTGTGGGGAGAAGTGACATATAGTGGGGCAGGTGGTGGGCACACAGGGGCTGGGGGAGAAAAAGATATAGAGGGGATGGGAAGGGGAGAAAGAAATACACAAAAGGGGCTGAGGGAAGAAAGAGATATAGAGGCATTAGGGAAGGGGAGCAAATTCCTTGCACCAGCCCTAGGGGTAGTCTGCCTGCAAGAAAGGGATATAATCCTTTTTGTCACCTTTAAAATCTGTATTGTCATTAACTTTTTGTATGTGGAGTAGTGATTTAATAAATCAAGAGTGCAGGAAGAGAGCAGGCTGAAATTTGGAAATTTGGGAGCTTATTGGAGAATATCTTAATGATAGTGTTGATCATTTCCCAGTATGGTCAGATCAAGGATCAATCCCTTCATATACAGAGGATGATGCCTTCTTCATTGCAACAATTCCAACAATGACTGTCAGTGGAGGTATTATTGGCATGCAGGACCCAGTCAATTCTGCACCACATTGAAAGAGGTTTGTAGATGGTGTGACAAAACCCCTATTTTGCTTTGGTAATTCTCCTACTCTGTTCGGACAATTCTTTAATATTTTATTTCCCATTATTCGAAGAGACTAAGTACCGAACAACGACCACCCCCATGGCTCATTAAGCTCAAACAAACCACAGTAATTCAGTGCTCTCTTTGTGTGGCCGCCATTCAAATGAATGCCTGCCCGACCGGCACGACCTCGCCGATATTACGAGCTTACCTGCTTGTCGGCGAGCCGGGAACCGCTCCTCCGCATCTTCTGGTCATTGCGCCCAGATCAAGGATGGCGCTGACCCCGTGGTCGCGCAGATCACAAGCTCGGCCCCTCAAATTTATACAGACGTGACCAATCAGAGCCCAGAGAGGGATATTTAAATCCCTAATTCACTCCAGTTCCGTGCCCTGTCGTGGTTTCCTGTTCCTGGTTCCCGAGAGTGTGTTTATCTTGTGAATCTGACTTCCTGGTATCCTGATCTTGGCTTTTCCCTGGTTATTCCGAATTCTGGTTCCCCTGACTTGACTTGTTTAAACGGTATCTGAGTATTTCTGGCTTCCTTGACCTCGGCTTTCCCTTTTACCATTCTCTATCTCTAGCGTATTAGTCCGGCCATTCTAAGGTCCGGTTAACGCTCTGTCCTTTTATTTCCTTTCCTTTTTTATGTATATGTTTACATAGTTTCTGCGTGTTGGACCACACTAGCAGCTGTGACATTACGACAGGGCCATGGATCCTGCGGAACTATGCAAACATATGATTGACTGTGAGAATAGGGTGGAGGATATGGACCACAGGTTAGATCAATTTGCCCAAGCATTCCAGACCTTGCTCCAGAGAACTGCCTATCTAGAGGCACCTCCGGTACCGCCTGTGGCTCTGCCATCTATAGTAGCACCTGTGGCACACAAACCACTGTCCATAACCCTTTCACCTCCCCCTCGTTTTGGAGGTGATTCTAAGGAATTTAGAGGTTTTCTAAACCAAATTGAATATCACTTCGAAGCTTCCCCTGGTTCATTCCCTACAGATAGATTGAAAATTGGCTATCTAATGAACCAATTAACGGGTAAGGCTTTAACCTGGGCCAATCCCTTATGGGAGAGTGGAAATCCAGTTGCCCGTGATTACAATGTATTCCTAACAGCATTTAAAACTACTTTTGAGCCAAAAGGCAGAGAAAGGAATGCTGCCAGAGCCCTAATGAGAATAAAACAAGGCAACAGCTCTGTAGCTGATTACGCCATAGAGTTCAGGACATTGGCGTCTGAGTTTGACTGGACCAATAGCGGTTTGGTGGCTGCTTTTTCCGAAGGTTTAGCGGAAAATATACAAGACGAGACCACAGCCAGAGATCTTCCAGTTAACCTTAATGACTTTATTGCATACATGATAGACATTGATAACAGGCTCAGAGAGAGAAAGAAAAACAAAAAGCACACTAGATGTTATAACTTATCCATAGCCCCTCGTTTCTCTAACCCAGTGGTAATTAGCCATGTTCCACCTCCAGAATCTGAACCCATTGCTAAACTTACTGAGGCAGAGAGACAACACAGACGCAACGAGGGGTTATGTTTGTATTGTGGCAAAAGGGAACATCAAAGGTTTTCATGTCCGGTTCGGCCAGAAAACATGCACACCTAAGGCACGTTCGGGGACCGACCTTAGGTGTGATGTATGTGTCCCCTAAATTGACTAAGAACCATTTCCTTTGTCTTGTAAGAAAACCACTGTACAGTGTGATGCTATGATTGACTCTGGGGCAGCAAAGAATTTTCTAGACAAGGAATTCTCTGCCAAACATCTCCTGCCCATAGCAGTAGAGGCTATCGATGGGAGACCTCTTACCCAGCCTCTCATCACGCACCAAACCCTGCCAATCACTGTCTCAGTGGGTCTCTTACATTCTGAAGAAATGGTTTTCCAAATTAAATCTTCACCTACATGTCCGATAATACTGGGTTTCCCTTGGCTCCAGAAACACAATCCACGTTTAGATTGGGTTGAAGGAGAAATTGTGAGTTGGGGTGAGAGATGCGGAGGTATTTGTTTAAAACAGGTGCAACAACGAATTGGTACCCTCAATATACCTATAGCGCCTCCCTTGACCACAGAAATCCCACCGCAGTATTTGGACTTAAAAGAGGTATTCAACAAGGTACAGTCGGAGGTATTACCCCCACATAGACCCTACGACTGTGCCATAAATTTATTACCAGGCACTATGCCCCCTAAAGGAGGAGTATATGCACTATCTCCCCAAGAAAATCTTTGTTTAGAAGAGTACATAAAGGATGCTCTCAAACTTTTTAGGGTCATAAGAATAGGTGCCTATGATGGAGCAAAAACACTATTATATGGCAAAGGAGAGGGCAGAGCTATAATAAGGTAGCATTCATTTGTAATGGAGAACGTCTAGTGTGGTGTGAGACTTCCTCCAACAACTTCCGGCAGAGTGGGAAAATATTTGGGGAGAATTGTTTAACATAATGTGTTAACTGCATGACAGCATGAAAGCTTTAATTGATGCAGCCATAATCAGAGGACAGAATTTTACATTGCAATTGCTTGAGAGGGGGAGGAGAAAGTTGAGAGAGGCAAAAAGTGGAGCCCGCTGTAGTGGTTATGGTGCCAGGAGTGCCTGAAGAAAGATTTGATGACTTACCTGGTTTGTCACCTCAATTATACATTTAGTAAATATACACTGTGTGTGTCGGTAATTGTAAAAATTGATTTTAAAAAAATAGTGAATATATCCATATATCCATATTGTGACTACATTCATAAACTAACATTATTTACTTGAACTGAGATAACAGAGGCAAATAGACAATTGTAATAATAGTCACAGTGGAATAAATTCACATAATCTCAAAGGATTCTTTTAGTAAACATTTCGATCCTAGCAATATAATATAAGCAGTGACACTTCAGACCATACCTTATTCAACCAGACCTTCTTCAAAAAAAGACAGCATTGAAACACAAGAACAGCCTTTTATTGTGTTTGCTTTATTTCAGGTACAATTGTCTTATAATAATGTCAAGTCACACTCTACTGAATGACTGGTGATGTTTAAAATATTTTAAATGTAAAAAAATTCCAGTTTCACTAAACAATGCCAGATTGGCCAATAATGGAAAATAAAGTCACAACTTTTGGTTTGTTTTTAGCTGTTTTATTTGCCTACCTCAACCAACCAAAATGTGTTGCATATTATGCTTTTCTAAATTTAAGATAGAATTAAATTTTGTGCCATATAATTATAAGAGAAATATTGGAAAATTGACTAGGGAATCACAAATTGTAGACCAAAAAAATAAAAGAAAAAAATGGAGAATTCTTTTTTTTTTATGGGGCAGTTTTAGCTAAAAAAATGTACAATGTAATAATACGTAATTTACCACAAATCTCAATTCAGTTTATAAACAAACAGTAAAATTATTTAATCTATAAGAAAGTGCACTGCGGTGAGTTGAGAACACAATTTGCTAAATCCAGGCTTAAATGTTAACAGCTCTTGAAAAAGTCCCAAACAGACGAACGCAAAACAGACGAACGCACTACAGAGACTCTGGTGAATTTAATTTTTGGTGAATGCAAAACACTGAACAAACTTTGTCTTTCCAGCAGATTGCTGCACAAGATCCTCGGGACAGTATATGTATGCCGGAGAAATAACCCCCGGTGGACAATGCGTATATAGCACAATTTCTTTAGTGTATATATCCTTGTGAGTGTACATTTTATTTTTTTAAACTTTTTTCTTATATTAAATGCTTCACTATGATGTTGCCATTTCTCTATGTTTTTCTTGTTATATGATCCATTATATACATACAAATTCTGAGTGCCCTGACTAGAATTTTAAAGCTTTTTAAAAGTAATATTAATATTTTGTTTCACATTTCTCCTTTGCACATAATTTATCAACATAATTGTGAATTTGCACTGTGCTATATTTGATTGGCTGTCCATCAGTAATATCTGCTCCCAAAGATACCGACCACTCGCAGATTATCCACTTTTTGGCAAAGCACAGAAACACACTGTGTGCAATTTGTCACAATACCAAACTAGAACTTGCCCGTTAAATTGCTCACCCTGAGCATGCGTACTTCACCCTGTGATTGGCTTTAGCAGGACATAAGTGACAGTAATACAATGCATCACACTGTGATTTTGTAACTTTTAAGGTGAATTTCTGCAGTGAGAATTGTTCATTTAAATGACACATGCACTTGACAACTTTATGTTTTATATTATGAGTTTAGCCTTTATTATTTTCTTGATTTACAATATGGTTTAATATGATTTGAAATGTGCTTTAGGGTCTCATTGTGAGTTTTAACTATAGGATGTATAGGGAAATAGCTGTTGGCATCTTCTTTGCACCAGACGAGAGGTTGAGTTTTGAGGATGATAGAGCTGCCCTGTAATGGACTTGTTTTCACATATAAAATAATATAAAAATATAAAAACACATAGGCATTATTGCTTCATTCATAAGAGCAGCATTTTATTTTATTTAGGGCTAGTGTTAGGGAATACATAAGGTTAGGAGTAGGGATTATATATGGATAAACATAAATCCAGTAATGGTTAAGGAATATGTAGATTTAGGGATGATATAGTGACAAAGCACTTGTGTTTAACCCCTTAAGGACACATGACATATGTGACATGTCATGATTACCTTTTATTCGAGAAGTTTGGTCCTTAAGGGGTTAAGACATCCACCCATCCTAATACCCAAATTGTTAGATAGGGTCCTCACCCTCCTTGGCCACGTAGATGATGCTGAATTAACATTTTCACATTATCAATGTTAATTACATCCAACCTGGACTTTTTCAAATCAGAAATTATCAGCCTAACCTTTGTTCTTTTTTTGGCTCTAAATTGCTCTCAAAATTGTTAACAGATGAGTTAGAGTGATCATTTATCTGGATATCAATGTTGGATGTCCAAGAGTCGTAAGACACTGACATCTTGTATGCAGTAGACTTTAGATTGCTTAAAGAATCTCAAATTTGTTAGCAACCGGAAAAAGGATTTAACTCCGTTCCAAAAAATAGAATTTTGTGGTTTGTTGTAGATTAAACTTTAAAATTTCCAAGTATGGGCTCTTATAAATTGTAATAGATAATTATTCTGTATATTTAAGTTTTAAAATGTAAGTAGACTCTTAACCATGACACTTGAAAAGGGGATTCACTAAATCAATCTTTTAGGGGTAGTTTACTAAAATGAGAAATCAAATTTAATTTTTAAATGTAAGACCAAAAACAGCCAAACTGAATGCATTCCTGACAAAAAATGGCTATTTTAACTTTAAGTTTTAAATTCACGTAGATTTCATTTTAAATTCTCACTTTAGTGAAAAACACTGTTGTGTAATAATTAAAACTAAGTTTTGCACAATGGTATCCAAATGAATTATAATTTTTTTTCAATACAGCTATATAACCAAGTTAAATATTACAGATTTACCAAATGTACTACAATAAATAATCTCTTTTATTTTCTGTGTTCCAATCTTTTTTTATTTTTATGTATTTCTTCCAATAGAAATAATAATGGATTCTATGAAAGTAAACAGTCACATAATTTTACGCTTTAAATATTTTTTAGACGGTCTATACATATTTTATCTGAATTATCTTTAATTTACTTCTTCCTTATTTCTCTTTTATAAAGGAAATCATTGAACTAATGGAGCAGAGTAATAAAACCTATGCAACAGAGCTTATACTTTCTGGAATCACTTCAGACCTAAAACTTAAATTTCCCTTATTTCTGCTATGTTTGTTAGTGTATATTATCACATTGATGGGTAATATCACTATAATTACATTAATTAGAATTACACCTAATCTGCAAACACCAATGTATTTTTTCCTTATGAACTTATCCGTTGTAGATATAGTCTATTCATCAGCAATTACGCCCAACAGTTTGGCTAATATCATATCTGTCCATAAAACAATCTCGGTCATTGGTTGCGCAGTACAGATGTTTTTCTTTATTGACTTGGCTGCCTCGGAAGGAATGTTACTTGCGGTCATGGCTTATGACAGATATGTCGCAATATGCCATCCATTGAATTATCCAATACTTATTAACAATAAAAGATGTCTTCAGTTTGTTTGCACAGTATACAGTGCAGGATTTATAAATTCACTGATACATACTTACTGCGCATTTAGAGTACCAGTATTTTGTTCAAGTCATGTCAATCATTTTTATTGCGATATTGTACCCATCTTAACGATATCTTGTCACGACACATTTTTGAATGAAATGTTTTTGTTTACTTTTGCTGGTTCCATTGAAGTTGGATCTCTGTTATGTATTCTGATATCATACACTTGTATTCTATTGGCCTTGTTTAAGATCCACTCTACTACTGGTAGACATAAGACATTTTCCACATGTGCCTCTCATCTCACTTGTGTTGCTTTATTCTACGGTCCTGTTTTTTTTGCATATTTGAGACCACCTACTTCCTATTCTGTGAATGGGGATTGGATAGTGTCTGTGTTCTATACAGTGGTTGTTCCAATGCTAAACCCTATCATTTATAGCTTGAGGAATAAAGATGTAAAGGGGGCACTAAAGAAAGTAATGGTGCTTGTGGAACTTTAATAAAATATTACACCATATGCTTTGTGTTAGTTAATAATTATCACAATTTGCCTACTACAAAGGTTGCAGTGTCATGCATTATTATTTGACCTCTTTGGACATTCCCCCATATTATACAACATACATGTAACTCTTTGAAAATACAAAATATTGTTTATTGTGGAAACAAAAAATAATTTTAAAAAAACAAAAAACAATGTATTGGTTGCATAATAAATCCCCCTCTTCTGTCAATACTTGATAGAACCATTTTTAAATGTAAATTGTGTTTTATATGATTTGAGGTTAGTCTTCACTAGAAATTCAGCCAAATTCAGGTTGGTCAGGTGATCAGAAGAATTTCCGTTTTCCAGACCACCATATGGTAGAATCTTGGGGGATGCAACTTGCAGGGGCCCAAACATGCTCATTTTTATTTGTGATTCAGAGTGCCATTCCTGGCACCAGAAAGAAAGGGAGTGGAAAAGAAAACAGGGGAGAGGTGTAGCAGAGCTGCAATCTTGAGACTGAATATCTCAGCTGATATCCTCTCGAGCTGGAACAAAGAACTTCTTAGTTAAAATAGCCACATCCCCCAGTAACTGGACAGCAGAGTTTTGGGAGTACAATTGTTTTTATTGAGCCAAACTCAACCTTTTATGCAAAGACCCCAGCATAGGATCTCCATACATACAATCCAGGCCCAGGCATCTCAGTGTCTGGGAGATAATTGAGTCAAGAACCAGTAAGATAATTAACTCCCGAATACAGAGAGATCAACATAGAAAACATAAAAACACCTTAGAATACAGTCAAACCCCACATGTCATACATCCCCGAATAGCTCTTGTCCGAGCGCCCAAGTTGTCCAAATAGGAATTGTCCACCAGGGTAAAGTTTTGACCGATCGCACACGTGAGGAAGCCCAAAATGTTTCCAGAGCAAAAGTGGTCTTGGCCGGTCAAATATCGGGAGTTACTTTGGTCTATAAATGGCTGGCTCTTAGGGAGCAATTGTTCCACATAGTCCATAGTACCTTTTATCCAATTAGAGCTCTCCTGGCATGTTGGTAAGTGGGGCAAAACAGCTAAACAAATAGACCGGGAATCGCGAGGTCAAGTGGCCAGATAGAGTTCCATGAAGTGCACAGCCAAGTACTGCTGTGAGTGTTCAGGAGACAAAATGGCCGCCATCTGCCATGGAGCGTACTTTCGGTAATACGTTCGGTAGTAGGAAGACACGGAACCAGAGGGAACACAGTTTGTTAGGGGAAATCAAAGGGGAATACAGGCAATCGAATGGGGTTAGGACAGGATCCACCACAAGAATATTACCAGCGTATGTTTCCATGGTGGACAAGAGGTCTGCCCAATCATTTGGGCTGGATTCTCTGTCCCATAAAAAGGTATCAAAAAATATATTGATGGTTAGGGGACATCTAGTAAATGTTGATTTCATTTACAGATCAAGGGAACAAATTAACTTCAAATAAAACAGCTATACTGCCATGCATGTTTTTTTTTTCACACACTTTGACTGCTCCTATTTAGGGAAACAAACTAATAATGATCCTGCATGTTTACCATTGCCGAGCTTGTGTTAGAGTGCGAGATGGCTTGGATCATTGATCCTAGTGTGAGACTAGATTTAGCTTTATGTTGTATATGCTGTATTAACTAGTCCTGCCTAGACTAGCACTAGAGAAAACTCTGAATAACAGATAGGAGATAGACACATGGCATGCATTTTGTCCTTCATTCTTCAGTAAGACTTTTTAACCAATATACAGTTGTTCGGAGTTATTTATTTATTTATTTATTGTTGATTTTTTTGGTGCACAGAAAATCCTTCTTTTGGGTACAGTTGTGTTAGCAAAACAGATTTATAAAAAGATTTTCACTTCCTATATTTTTTTATCCAGATATATAAAAAATGTAATTTTGGCATTTAAGAATTGGAATTGCAAAAATGGCTAATTTTGCTTATTAGCCATTTCGGAAGGTCTGCACAGTCATAATTCCCTTTTTTCCTGCTGTTCAAGCTACCCTGATGGTCTTCCTCATTTTTTCTTATTACTGAAATTCGACCAAGCTGAACTGAGGCATGAACTATATTCTGTTTAATACTTTTTTTTATATACATTTTTTTTCTTTCTTTTTTTTTGCAGTGCTTAGCTCGGAGAGCTAATAGAAGTTATGTAAAAACGCTTCCAGTTCTCCTGGAGACTGTGTGTTGGAAAGAATGTGCGTGTATGGGGCTGGTGTTAATTTGGAAGGTAATTGTGGTTGGTGAATGTGAGGGTGGCAAGGTGTACAGGGGAATGTCTTTATGTGTCCTGATTCCCCACTCAGTGGGGCTATAAAGTTTTCCCCCAGTGGGGCATTGGTCAATTACTGCTGGTTGGGTGCAGAATACTGTGGATGTTTCCTTCTGCTCTGTGACAACTAGGGAGCATTGGCAGTGATCTGAACCTGGCAGAGGTGAAGATCTGATGCTCCCTTCCAGTTGGGGTTCTAGGATTAAACATATTGTATTGAACCACAATATTGTTTTTTAGTTCTCTTTAACTTTGAATTTATTTTTAAACAGCATAATAAAGAACATTTCTGAAGGCAACTTTCACATGTTTGTTTCATAAACTATTTATAAAATGTATTCGGTTCCACACAGATATAACTACTGTGTAAATCAGTGAAATCACTTTGTCCTTCTGAACTAAATAATTGGAAATAGGTCTTGCATATACGAATATAGATGCCCCAAAAAACAATGTGACCACCATGAGATGAGAAGAACAAGTTGAGAAGGCCTTTTGTCTTCCCTGTGATGTATGAATCCTCATAATTGCTGAGATAATGCAAGCATAATAAAATAATATACAGGATAATTACAGCAGAAAGTATCATATGAACACTGGATAGTAGGAACATCAAGAGCTTATTTAAGAAGATATCAGTGTATAAATGTTTAAGTAGTGGAGGAATGTCGCAAAAGAAATGGTTCACTACATTTGATTCACAGAACGATAGCCGGAAAGTACAAGTTGTATGTATTATTGAAGTTAACAATCCCAGAGCATACGATGACCCAACTAATTTTACCCTAAAAAGTTTGTTCATGATAATTATGTAATGAAGTGGATTGCAAATAGCCAAATATCGATCATATGACATTGTAGTTACAATGAAACACTCTGCACCCACAAACAAAGCAAAAAAGAACAACTGAGAGGCACATCCTTTATAAGATATGTGCATCCTATTGGACAGCATACCATGTAGAACCTTTGGGGTGATGACTGATGAATAGCAAAGATCTGAAAATGACAGATGCCCAAGAAAAAAGTACATGGGATTCTGAAGAGTTGAGGAACAATTAATTAAAATAATCATACATGCATTTCTTAACAATGTTCTTAAATGTATCAATAAAAAGAACATAAAAAATAGAAGGTTGAATTTAGGGTTATCGATTAATCCTATCAAAATAAATTCTGTAACTGAAGTTTGATTGATTTGCACCATGCTCCAGCTGCGTATACATATTTACCTGTAAATAGGAATAATGTAGTTAATAAAAAATATTTATATCATGTGTGCAATGTAGTTTCATACAGTTCATTTTATATAGTTTTTATGGTCTGGGATAATAAAGATGCAAAATTCTCTAAACATTGTATAACATGTAACATTGTATTACATATAACATTACCTTGCGAGCTAATAGATAAAAAAAACATTTTTAAAAAAACCATGGTATAATATCTCAACAAGTTGATTACTGGAATTGGCATGAGCAGAACAGCTGATGTAAAGTCTGTTTCTCAACTCTAGAGAAACAAGTCAGACTCTGAGGTCTTGGAAAGGTGGTAGGCCTCCGACTGCACAGTTTGGAATGCCAGGTCCATTGGTGTGGTAAGATTTTGCTGCAGGGAAGGCCTAACGGTGGAATGTCATGCCTCCGAGTACTTAGAAGAGACCTTAGCGTTATTATTCTTCACCATTCTCTTTGTCTGCTTGTAGAAAACACGATGGGTTGCCGTTAGGCTTTGCAGAGCTCTGAGCTAGACAGGTGTGGGGAGTGGTTGCAGTGGGGCAGAGTAACAAGCTGAAGATGTTAAAAAGTTTTTTAGGGTCATGAGAATAGTTGCTGATGAGGAGGGAAATACTCTTGCTTGGAGGGGGCAGACCTATAATAATGTAGCATTAATTTGTAATGAGGAAAGTCTGGTGTGGTGTGAGACTTCCTCCAGCATTTTTCTGCAAAGTGGTAAAATATTTGGGCAGAATGGGTTAACATACCGCTTTGGGGTTAAATGGATGATGGTCTCTAAGAGTGAGCTTTTATCGGCGCAGCCATAATCAGAAGACAGAATTGTGCATTGAAATTGCTTGAGAGGGGGAGGAGAAATTTGAGAGAGGCAAAAGTGAAGTCCGCTGGAGTAGTTATGGTGCCAGGAGTGCATTGCAAATGCAAACTTTGAAACTGGTTAAGAACAGTTTGGCTACTTACCTGGTGAGTCAACTCAATTCTACATTTAGTGAGTATATACACTGTACGTGTAGGTAATTGTGAATTATGTAAATAGAAAATGGTGTATCTATCCATAGATAAATTTGTCTACAAACATCAAATATAACATTATTTCCGTGAACTGAGATAACAAAGACATATAAAAAATAATAATAACCACAATGGAATAAATCCACATAATCTCAAAGGATTCTTTTAGTAAACATTTCGATCCTAGCAATATAATATAAACAGTGACAGTTCAGACTATACCTTATTCAAGCAGACGTTTTAAAAAATACACGGCACTGAAACACAAGAAAAGCCTTTTTTTTTGGTGTTTGCTTTATTTCAGGTACAATTATTTTTATTATTATGTCAGGTCACATTTTAGATCAGATCACATTTTAAATGTCAAGAATGTCCAGTTTATTTTAACTAAACAATGTCAGATTTGCTATTGTTGAGAATTAAAGCTACAATTTCCTGTTTGTTGAAAGCTGTTTTATTTGCCTATAAAAACAAATCAAAATAGTAGAAAACATTAAAAAAATGTTTTATCATTTAACAACTATTTTGCTCCTTCGAGTTATAAGGGAAATACTGGAGAATTGAGAAGGGAAATCACAAATTATAGACTAAAATAGCCAAGTTAAAAAAAAAACTGTTGGAGAATTGTTTCTAATGGGGCAGTTCTGACTTAAAATGTACATTGTCAGTTTAGCACAATACACTTACAGATCTGAGAAAAACAAACTGTAAAAACTATTTGATCCATAAGAAAGTGCACTGCGGTGAGTTTAGAATCAAATTTGTTTAATCCTGGCCAAAAAGGATTGACTTTTGGAACATAGCTGATTTGGAGAATATTCCTAGCTGGTGTTAATTTGACCTAAATTGTGTAAGTGTAGTTCTGGATTCATAATTATTCACCATTTAGTAAATAAACACTTTAATGAATATCCCCAATATAAGATGTAAAAAAAATTTAAAACTGAGCACATGTCTAATTTAGCGTTATCTTACTAGAGAAAATGTGTATAAACTGCACTTGGACAAACAGCTGTACATACAAGTGTTGCAACTCAACACTCATGCAGGTCTGTACGAATACATACCTCTGATACAGAGACAATAACGATATTATGTTTTGGTCATATGTGCATTTTTAGATTAATTATCATTAGGAGACACACTGGAGATGATGTAGGAAAGGTACAGCAATTTTACAATTACAATATAGCAGTGGATAGGAGCTAAAGGTATGAGCATTTCATTAAAAAAAAAAAGTGTTCGTTTGGTTTCATTTGGTTTGGAAAAAGTCATAGGAGAGCAGTTAATTCCACAGCATGTATAACTCTGGACATATACTGTATACCATAGTTCAATGTATTGATGAGTGAAATTAAATGGTACATGAATTGGGTAATGGGTTGTGGTGTCTCATACAATTGTGCAAACAAAGTAACTGAATAGCAGCTGCAAGTTTTTGCTGTTAATCAGCCTGTAGTTAGTAACAGCTGGTATTTACTGACTGATTTCCAAACTTGTCTTTATTTTATTTTTTTGGCTGTCCGTCAATAAAGTCTGCTCCCAAAGATACCAACCAGTCGCAAATTATCCACTTGTTGGTAAAGCATAGAAACACAATATGTGTAAGTTGTCATCATTGAAACTACAACTTTCCAGTCAAAAAGCTCACATTGCGCATGCGTACTTCACCCTGTGATTATTCTTAGCAGGAGATAGTGACAGTGATACAATACATACAGTGATTTTGTGCCAGATAGATATCTCTGTAAATAAATAAAGAGTTCACAATTGTATTTATTGTATTATAAGCCTAGCCTTTTTTTATTTTATTGCTTTTTGATATTGTTTAATATGTTTTAACCCCTTGAAGCAGTTACACCGTCTCATGCCGCCCGCATTATAATGGGCTTTAGCCATTGTGGTGGCATGGAATGACATAACAGCTCTCGGCCCCGGGAGAACCGGCAAAATTACCTGTGCCGTAATCCCCTTCTCGAGAACTGCCTGACAGCTCAGGCAGTCCCCCTCTGGTAAATCAGGCACCCCCCGTCCATGTGATTGCTATGGAGTTGTAAGCAGGGGACTCCCTGGGCAGTCAGGCAGCCCCCCTAGTGCCTAAAACCGGGGGGAAAAATAGTATTGCCCAGATTAAATATATCTATCTATACATATATGTGTGTGTTATACATATATTTTTTACATAATTATCTGATTTTACTAATTACAATTTGAGGGATGTGCCTGGTAACCCAGGCAGAAAGTCCAGAGAATTTATTTTGCAAGCTCTATATATCTATATGTAACTTTCCAAAACACCATAAACCTGTACATAGGGATACTGTTTTGCTCATCAGACTTTACTGAATACAAATATGATTGTTCAAACAGTAAAATGTATCACGGCAATGATATCATCAGTGAAAGTGCAGTTTTGTGTAAAAAATGCAAAAAACTAATATGATTGCTAATTTTGGCCAGGGTTTTTGACAAAGTGAACACTAAAAAAGAAAGGACATAATCCATTTTGAATACCCTGTGTTGCCTACTTTTTCAAATGGGGTACTTCTCATTCCTGCCATAAACAATCTGTCAAATTTTAATGTGTAAAAACAAAAATGGGCAAGTCTTCTATTTGATCCTGTAACTTTTCAAAACATCATAAAACCTGGACGTAGGGCTTATTGTTGAATTCATGAGACATTACTGATCAGAAATATGAGTGTTTTGGAAAACTAAAATAGATTATGTTGATGTCATTGGCAAAAGGGCAGTTTGTTTGTGAAAAATGCAAAAAAAAAAAAATATGAAGACTAACTTTGGCCAGTGTTTGTGACTAAGTGGCCACTAAGAAAGAAAGACTAGACAAACCCCATTTTAAATACCCTGGGTTGTCTACTTTTCCAAATGGTATGCCATGATGGGGGTAATTTTCAATTCTGGGCTGCCATACAGCAACATACCCAATCTGCCAAAATTCAATGTGTACAAACTGGAAAGGAAATAGCCCTATATTTGACCCTATAACTTTCCAAAACACCATAAAACCTGTGTATGGGTGGTACCATTGTACTTGTGAGACATCACTGAATACAAATATGTGTATTTTATTGCAGTAAAAGCTAACTGTATTATGACATTCACAGTTAAAATGCTATGCATTACTAAGAAAATAAATTTTTAAAAGTCTCATACTTTTAGAGTTTTTATTCATATAAAAATATGTTTCATGTATAGATATATTTATGGATGGTTTGATACAGGCTCATCTCAACCCTAAGGGACCTCACACTCCTTGGCCACATAATGCTGAATTAACATTTTCACATTATTAAGGACTGCATTTATTATCAGAGAGTGCTGGGTTAGCTCAGTTTTTCTATCCATACTACTGTTAGAATGAGCAATGTTTTTATAACAGTATGAGATCAATTAAAAGAATTGGACTGGACGATAAGGAAAGAGTTAAGCTGCTTATCTGGTTCCATAAAACAAAACTTTCAGAATATTCTCTGCTTTCTATAGAAAAACAAAAGTTCTCAAAAAATTGTTAGCAGATGAGTTAGAGTGATAATTTATCTGGATATCAATGCTGCATGTCCCAGGATTGTAAGAGAATGTCATCTTGTGTGCAGTAGACTTTCGATTACTTAAAGAATCTCAAATTCATTAGCAACAGGAAAAAAAGATTTAACTTTGTTCCAAAGAATAGAATGTTGTTGTTTGTCGTAGATGAAACTTTAAAATTTCCAAGTATGGGCTATTATAAATAGTAATAGATACCAACCTGATATAATCATTTAGTATGTTTAAGTTTTAAAATGTAAGCAGCCTCTGAACCATGACACTGGAAGAAGGAATTAAGTATATATATACATTTTCAAATGTAAGGCCTAAGCAGCCAAACTGAATGCATCACTAACAAAAAAAAATCTAGTTTGGCTATTTTAACTTTAAATTTGAAATTCATGGGGCGTAGTTTTGCAGCTCAGCGGAATGGATGCGTGAGCGGTTAGCACCTGCCGAGAAACCCACATTACAGCGATTATAATATTGTTATACGCCAAAAACCAATCCGAAACGTGTGCAGATACCATCCAGACAACAATGGCACAGAAATCAGCTAAAAAAGTTAAATAGAAAGCATCTTTGCAAATTGCGGTCTTGTCCACGCCAAGAATCCAAGATGGCTCTAAAGTCCCATGCTTGCCGGCGTCCTTCTCTGATCGCAGCGTCCGCAAATGTATCTCGCAACATACCTCTATCACAGCGACCGACTCCTCTGTTCACAAAATGCTGCTAGATTTTCAATTAACAATGCAGGCAGAGTTCGCCAAAATGGCCAGAAATGTCAGGTCAAATGTTCAGACAATAGTAGAACGGACAAAATAATCTCAGCGCACAATAACCTTGCTGCTTCCTACTATGAGCTGCATGTCAAGATAGGCAGTCTGACAGAGAGAGTGGCGGACCACGAAGACAGGGACAAACATAGTAACATAAGTCTAAGAGGGATCCCAAAGAAAATCTCCCCGCAAGAGCTTGCACCCTACACCAGGGAGCTTTTCAAAGCCCTGGTGCCAGAATTGCCTGATCAGGACTTTCTCACCGCAATCAGCACCCAGGGGCGTTATAACTAAAATGCATTATTACACAACAAAGGACAGGATTATGCAAGCCTCAAGGCTTTTGGCATCCCTGCCAGGCCGGTACTCCAATGTGAAGCTATTCACAGATTTGTCAGCTTCCACACTCCAAAAAAGGAGGGCATTTGCTCAGATAACGCTGGAGCTGAGAAAAGCAAATGGGATGTACAAATGAGGCTTCCCAGCCCATCTTATCATCAGGCATAATGGCGCAAGTCGACGCATTACAATGATTGAGGAAGCCAAGAACACATTGGGAGAATGGAAGATTCTGGTAGAAGAGCTTGGAGGGCAACAGACTTCTAGCAACGTACATTACACGCCGCCGAAAGTTCACTCAGACTGGCATACAGCACCCACGGCAAAGTGACTGTGCTCTTACTCACAACACGGCTGTGGAGATGTCTATCCACGATGGACAGATAAGATTCTCAGTTTAAGGGCTTCGGCCCCCCGTTATGTATTTGCCCTGACTGTCCTACCTATCTCATAGGTGCCAAGTTCTCAGTTTACTAGATAGATCTTAGGGGGTATACTGACCTGTTCGGGCCTCGAGTCCCACAATTACAAGGGTTATTGATGTTTTAGGTATAACTGTACTCTCTTTCCCGTAAGGGAACAAGTGGTTCTCTGGTGGGGCGACCCCCTCCAGCAACTCACAAGAGCTATGTTTATGTCGTTGGTGCACAAATGCACCACGATTGATGACTTTTTGTACATAGTTATATGTTTCTTTCTGTTCTCCCCCTTCCTTCACCCCTCCCCTTTTTGGTTAGCGTCAACTTCTCACTATCTGATGAGGCAAGGGAACATGGGCATCATATCTCGGGGCAACAGCCTCAAGACCACCCTCCTGGGGACCCAGAGGTGGGAGTGGAGGCGATATTGGAAGCACATAGGTGCTTATGGTTCACGGGAGGACACATATATTCAAAACCCCCCAAAAAACTACCAAAATCACAAAAAAATTTGAAAACAGAACCCCCCCAAAAAACATAATTTTTTTAAAAATACAAAAAAACAAGAGTTCTCCACGTTGGAGACCAATAATTGCACCCTCCCTCTCGATAGCATAAGGGTAATTCAGACACACTCCTACTCTCAATATGGCGCTTAATATAGCTTCTATAACTGTCAAGGGGCTAAATTCTCCCAATAAATACAGGCTGACACTGACGGAGGCACAGAAACTTAATGCCCACGTCCTTTTTTGCCAAGAAACTCGTTTCCAGTGGGGAATTCGACCCAAATGTAATTTGAAACATTACCCACACAACTTTCACTCATGCTTTAAAACCAAAAAGAGAAGAGTGTCGATATTAGTTAGCAGAGCAGTCTCCTTTAACTTGGTTAAAAAAATAGGGAATAAGGCGGGCAGATTTTTGTTACAGCAATGCTATTTTAACAACGAACCCTATACCTTCCTGAATGTATATGGTCCACATGACAGACACCCCTCTTTCCTTGAAAAACTGTGTGTCCTAGTTACGCTCCACAAGTTTGGGGAGGTAGTGATTGGTGGGGACATGAACTTCTTGTTAGACCAGTCGCTACACTCCACCTCAACCGATAGGGTCCTACAAGCCACTAACACAAAACGCGGTAAATCTTCCGCTAAATTGCGGCAGATGATTCTTCAAAATAATTACTTAAACGTATGGAGAGTATTGCATGTGTAGCAAGTGCATGTCATATAACGTGTGCCATTCAGGAGTTACTGTAATATGACATTGCCATGAATTTGAAAATGTAATGACTAATGCTTTTCCGGATTTCTCTTCTGTACCCCAATATGCTGTCGGACTGTAAATGCTCATGTGACTTTTGATACGGATGTGACTTATGATACTGTCTTCCCCATGTTGTTCAAAATCAATAAAAACCTTCAAATAAAAAAAAAATTAAATTCACTTTGATTTCACTTTAATTTCTCTCTTTAATGAAAAACACTGTTCGTTGTGTAATAATTAAAATGCAAAATGGCATCCAAACTAATTTTGATTTTTTACTACAATGCAGATATATAACCAAATTAAATATTTAAGGTTTTCCAAATTTACTGCAATGAATAAACTCTTTTATTTTCTTTGTCCCAATCTGTTTTGTGTTTGTTTTTTGTTTTTAATTAGAACGTATTCTGAATGTATTGGAATAGAAAAGAATTGACACTTTCAATTATTAAGACTTCTTCCAGTAGGAATCACAATGCATTCTACGAAGGTAAACAATGCTATATATTTTTACACTTTAAGTATTTTTTAGAGGATCTAGATATATATTGTCTGTATTATCTTTTAATTCTTTTTTATTTCTCTTTTATAAAGGAAATCATTGAACAGATGGAGCAGAGTAATAAAACCTATGCAACAGAGCTTGTACTTTCTGGAATCACATCCAACCCAAAACTTATATTTTCCCTATTTCTGTTATGTTTGTTAGTGTATATTATCACATTGATGGGTAATATCACTATTATTTTAGTAATTAAAATGACACCTCATCTGCAAACCCCAATGTATTTTTTCCTTATTAATTTATCCCTTGTAGATATATTGTATTCATCGACAATTACACCCAACAGTTTGGTTGATATTATCTCTGTCCATAAAACAATCTCAATCATTGGTTGCGCAGTACAGATGTTTTTCTTCATTGGCCTGGGTGCCTCGGAAGCAATGTTACTTGCGGTCATGGCTTATGACAGATATGTAGCAATATGCCATCCATTGAATTATCCAATACTTATTAACAATAAAAGATGTATTCAGTTTATTTGCACAGCATACAGTGCAGGATTTATAAATTCACTGATACATACTTACTGCGCATTTAGAGTACCAGTATTTTGTTCAAGTCATGTCAATCATTTTTATTGCGATATTGTACCCATCTTAATGATATCTTGTCAGGACACATTTTTGAATGAAATGTTTTTATTTACTTTTGCTGGTTCCATTGAAGTTGGATCTCTGTTATGTATTCTGATATCATACACTTGTATTCTATTGGCCTTGTTTAAGATTCACTCTACTACTGGTAGACATAAGACGTTTTCCACATGTGCTTCTCATCTCACTTGTGTTGCTTTATTCTACTGTCCTATTTTATTTGCATACTTGCGACCACCTACGTCTTATTCTGTGAATGGGGATTGGATAGTGTCTGTGTTCTATACGATGATTGTTCCGATGCTAAACCCTATCATTTATAGCTTGAGGAATAAAGATGTTAAGGGAGCTCTAAAGAAAGTCATAGTGTTTGCGGCACCTTAATAAAGTATTAAGCAGATGGTGTAATACTTTAATAAAATATTGCACCATATGATCTGTGTTAGTTGATATTTATCACAATTTACTTACTGTCAGTGAGTGTCTGTGTGTGTGTGTGTGTGTGTCTGTCAGTGAGTGAGTCTGTCTGTGTGTGTCAGTGTGTGTCAGTCAGTGAATGTGTGTGTGTCTGTCTGTGAGTGTGTGAGTGTCTGTCTGTGTGTGTCTGTCAGTGAGTGTGTATGTCTGTCAGTGTGTGTGTTGGTCAGTGTTGCATTGGCTGCGATTGGACAGTGGAGTACCTGGAGGGGCGTGGAAGCATGCAACGCCACGTCACAAACTCAAGTTTGCCCTACAATGCCAATAGACAAATTCAGTGTATATTTAGATTTGAATAGGTTTAAAAGAAAGTTATGTTTGAAAAAAATATTTCTTAAACAACCGATAACCAGTACTGAGGAACAAACTCAATATAAAGGACCACTCTAGGCACCCAGACCACTTCAGCTTAATGAAGTGGTCTGGGTGCCAGGTCCAGCTAGGATTAACCCCTTTTTAAAATAAACATAGCAGTTTCAGAGAAGCAGCTATGTTTATGTTAGGGTTAATCCAGCCTTCAAATCCTCTAGTGGCTGTCTCATTGAGGCGCTTGAGGCGCTTGCGTGATTCTCACTGTGAAAATCACAGTGAGAACATGCAAGCATCCTTAGGAAAGCATTATGAATGCTTTCCTATGAGACCGGCTGAATGCGCGCGCCGCACGTGAGCATTCAGCCGAAAGGGAGGAGAAGAGGAGGATCAGAGGTGGAGAGCTCCCCGCCCGGCGCTGGAAAAAAGGTAAGTTTTAACCCTTTCCTCTCCCCAGAGCCGGGCGGGAGGGGGTCACTGAGGGTGGAGGTACCCTCAGGGCACTATAGTGCCAGGAAAACGAGTATGTTTTCCTGGCACTATAGTGGTCCTTTAAAGAGATGACCACATTCGAGAATATGGTGATGAGTGATTTAAATAAAATAAAAGAATCTAATTTTAAGGAACATAATTTGAGTATTGAGTTTAAATGGCCACTTAAACAATTAAGGGAAGACCAATCCATATTTATCAAACCTGCTGATGAAGGCGGTGGTGGAGAGGGGGAGGATTACATAAGTGAGGCACTTAGACTACTTAGCGATGACAAAACGTATTGTATTTTGACTAGTGATCCAACTAAAGATGTTAAATTGAGCTATAACACATATATAAAACATTTTAATTTTAAATCAGAAAGAATAAGTTTTTAAATGTACCTCACCCTTAAATTTCTGTTTTTTATTATCTACTAAGGTACAATAAAGATAAACCCCCTGGAAGGCCTATAGTTTCTCGGATAGGATCAATATTAAGTAAACTGTCCCAGTATATTGATAAATGCCTTCAACCTATTGTGTGTACCTGTCCAAGTTATCTGAAAGACACCCTTAGTATTTTACAATTTTTAAACAAATGTGAATGGGAAAGTGAGTGTTATTTAGTAAGTGCTGATGTCAACTTATTATACACGATTATTTCCCATGAGAAAGCATGCCAAGCCACAAGACACTTTTTAGCAGAATTCGGTAATTTTTTTAGACTCACAAATTGATTTTATCATAGAAGAAATACAGTGGATTTTAACCAATAATTATTTTTGGTTCGGTGAGCAATTGTTTATACAAATCTGTGGGACAGCGAAGGGCACAAGGTTCGCACCCACCTACGCCAATTTGTTCATGGCACTGTGGGAATACATTGACCATAGATGGGCTGCAAATCTCATAGTCTATCGCCAGTACATAGATGACATATTTTTTACATGGAAAGGTGACGAACCATCATTATCCACTTTTTTTACTTATTTAAATTGTAATGACTGGTGAAATGAAACCACTGCCTGCAGGAACAGACTAAAACAAAAAGGATTAATAGCAAAAAGAAAGGGTGAGGCAAAAAAAAAAACATTTAAAGGAATCCAGGAGAATGGGAATTCCAGGAATGGAATAAAGGAATGGATCCAGAAAACCCAGCATAAAGAAAACCAGACATAGAATAGAAAACCCGAAAAACCAAGAAAAACTAAACAAGAATTGTAAAAAGAGTACTGTATAACAGAAGCCAAGTCCAGGCAAATCCACATAATGGAACAGGTCGTGACAAATTATAAACAAATTTGTCCAATTTTAAAAACCGATATCATCTTAAATAGTATACTCCCCAAAAAACAATTATAACATGTAGAGGTGCGTAAAATTTACAGAGTAATCTAGTCTATAACCCTATACCACCAAAGACGATAAATAATGTTTTTTTAATGAATTCATTGGATTTTATGGTTGTGGTACAGGTGGGGCTTGTAAGAACACTAATAGTAAAAAAGACTAATTGAGGAATTTGAAAGTGCTCTGTGCTTAAAGGCACTTAAGAATATATAAAGTGCAAATCCAGTAAAAAGCAGCTTTACTCCCCACCCTACTCCAATACAATAAGAACAAATACTAGATAGTAAATAATTACCAATAGTGTGATGTGTGTAGCGCTAAAATCCATAAAACACTTACCCGTAAAGATTAAGACAATAGTAGATTGCTAAAAAGTGAAATGAAACAAATATAGCGTGTTATAGCTTTAAATATTGCATGGAAAGAATTTCTCTTAGGAAGCACTCACATGGTTAAGAGCCTGTTGAGGATAGGCTCAAATTGCATCCACTTTTGTGTACTAAGGTGACACACAACCTATTCACCGTAGTATATGATATCCTAATATGAAAGGAGATAAAAAAGAAAACAGGGAAGCACAGCCATCCCTAGAGTTTAAATCTTCAATAAGCAAATATATAGACAACGTGCAGTTTGCTTCTCACCTTGTGGTTTAGCGCTAAGTGTTAAGATAAATATGTCTATTAAGGGTGACACAACCCTTTTTTGGCAGTAGCAGTGATGATCCACAAGACTATATGCAAGGGTATTTGATACAATTTATTAAATAAATAAAACAAATAAAGTACACACAAAAAAAGTCTGGGCAGTTCGCAGTCCAAAACGCGTTTCGCCGATCAAATCAATCTTTCTCAATTGGTATTAATGCTACTGCCGCTTAAAACTTAAATATCCTCAAGTCCAAGCTAATTGGTAAACCAATCACGAGCTTTATTTCAGGGAGGAGTAATTCCTAGCAGCTGTTCAGTATTGATAATCTGTCCCTTAACTCCTTAAGGACACATGTGTGACATGTCATGATTCCCTTTTATTCCAGAAGTTTGGTCCTTAAGGGGTTAATAGTGACATCACTATGCATTACGGGTCGCTACGTGTGATGGTTAGGTTAAAGTAATTATCTGTATATTTTGTATTAGTAGGATGGGGAGTTCCTTTGATTGTGTAAAAATTGCTACCACTTTGCACTTTACTGTTTGTTTAAGTGCTTTTAAGTACAGAGGACTTTTTGGTTTTGGTATGAGGTATGAATTCTATGTCTGTAAAGCTCTCACACTCTTTCATACTGGTAACTGAAAGTTCAACATGGCACCTCATGGCAAAATAATTGTTGCTCTACATAAAGATGGCCTAGGCCAGTGATAGCGAACCTTTTTGAGCCCGAGTGCCCAAACCGCAATACAGGCCAACTTTTTTTTCCTTAAAGTGCCAACACGGCAATTAAACCTCAATACTGAGGTTTAAGTTTAGAAAAAACAACTCATACTGTTGTCCGAACTAATTAACAACTTTTGTTTTAAAAGAACACAACAACAGAAAGTTCAATGATACAAATTTTAAATAATGATATAAATAGATAAAATTAAGCTTATGTTTATTAGTATCTCCAACAAATGCAATACATACACACAGACTGCTGAATACATACACACAGTCTGCTGAATGCATACACACACTCTGCTGAATACACACACAAGACTGCTGAATACAGAGACTGATGAATACACACAGTCTGCTGAATACACATACAGACAGACTGCTGAGTACACACACACAGACTGCTGAATACATACACAGACTGCTGAATACATACACACACAGTAATAGAAACATAGAAACATAGAATGTGACGGCAGATAAGAACCATTCGGCCCATCTAGTCTGCCCAATTTTATAAATACTTTCATTAGTCCCTGGCCTTATCTTATAGTTAGGATAGCCTTATGCCTATCCCACGCATGCTTAAACTCCTTTACTGTGTTAACCTCTACCACTTCAGCTTTAAGGCTATTCCATGCATCCACTACCCTCTCAGTAAAGTAATACTTCCTGATATTATTTTTAAACCTTTGTCCCTCTAATTTAAGACTATGTCCTCTTGTTGTGGTATACATATACACACACAGTCCACTGAATACACACACACAGTCCGTTGAATACACACACTGCTGAGTACACACACACAGAGACTACTGAATACACACAGACTGCTGAATACACACACAGACTGCTGAATACACGCACACAGACTGCTGAATACACGCACACACACAGACTGCTGAATACACACACATACTGCATTGAGGGGTGTAGTGTATGTGTTTGTGGTGCTGTGTGTGTGCAGTGTGTGAGGGGTGCTGTGTGTGAGGGGTGCTATGTGTGTGAGGGGTGCTGTGTGTGTCTGAGGGTTGCTGTGTGTGTGATGGTTGCTGTGTGTGAGGGGTGCTGTGTGTGTATGAGGGGTGCTGTGTGTGAGGGGTGCTGTGTGTGTGTGTGAGGGGTGCTGTGTGTATGAGAGGTGTTGTGTGTGTGTGTGTGAGGGTGCTGTGTGTGTGTGTGTGTGGCTGTGTGAGGGGTGGTGTGTGTGTGTGTAAGGGGTGTTGTGTGTGTGTATGAGGGGTGTTGTCTGTGTGTGTATGAGGGGTGCTGTGTGTGTGTATGAGGGGTGCTGTGTGTGTGTGAGGGGTGCTGTGTGTGTGTGAGGTGCTGTGTGTGTGAGGGGTGCTGTGTGTGTGAGGGGTGCTGTGTGTGTGTGTGAGGGTGTTGTGTGTGTGCATGAGGGGTGCTGTGTGCGTGGGGTGCTGGTGGGGGTGGGGTGCTGTGGGGGTAGGGGTGCTGTGTGTGTTGTGGGGGTGCTGTGTGTGGAGGGTAGGGGTGCTGTGTGTGGGGGGGTAGGGGTGCTGTGTATGTGGGGTAGTGGTGCTGTGTGTGGGGGGTAGGGGTGGGGAGGGATGCTGCGTGGAGGGGAGGGAAGCTGGGTGTGGGGGAGGGGAGGCATGCTGGGGAGGGGTGCTGTGTGGAGGGTAGGGGTACTGTGTGTGTGAGGCTGGGGTAAAGGTGTTTTAAAAAATAAGTATGCTAAATCATACCTTTAATGAAGGGGGGGGGGACACAGCCATCCCTGGTGGTCCAGTGGTGGCAAGCACTGCTTCTGTGTCGGGAGGCAGGGGGAGGGATCTGTGAAGCAGCTCCCCTGTCCTCCCGCGCGATGCTGTGTGGAGCATTGCCATGGTAATGCGCGGCAACGCTCCACACAGCTTGCTCGCGGGAGGACAGGGGAGCTGCTTCACAGATCCCTCCCCCTGCCTCCTGACACGGAAGCAGAGTAGGCGCCTGGCGTTTTGGGCAGGCAGGTGTCTACTCTGCATTGATGGCGATCCTGTGGCCGCATGCCCACAGAAAGGGCCCGGCGTGCCATAGGTTCGCCATCACTGGCCTAGGCTATAAAAAGATTGCCAAGACCCTGAAACTGAGCTGCAGCACGGTGGACAAGACCATACAGCGGTTTAACAGGACAGGTTCCATTCAGAACAGGCCTCGCCATGGTCGACCAAAGAAGTTGAGTGCACATACTCAGTGTCATATCCAGAGGTTGTCTTTGGGAAATAGACGTATAAGTGCTGCCAGCATTGCTGCAGAGGTTGAAGGATTGGGAGAGTCAGCCTGTTTGAGTTCCTGACCCTATAGTGTTCCTTTAATTAATATAATTATATCATGAGTGCATTGTAGTTTTATACAATTCATTTTATACAGTTATATGGTCTGAGATAGTAAAGATGCAAAAGTATGTAAAGCATTGCAAATAACTTTACCTTGTGAACAAAGAAAACAACAACAACAACTAAAAATAATCAAACATGGTATTATAACTCAACATATTGAACACTGGAATTGGCATGAGTAAAACAGCGAATTAAAAATTTGTTTCTTGACTCCAGGCTGACAAGTCAGACATAGCAACTTGGAAAGATGGTAGGGGTTCACTGGTGTGGTAAGATTTTGCTGCAAGGAAGGCCTAACGGTGGAATATCATGCCTCTGGGAACTTAGAGGAGCCCTTAGCTTTATTAGTTTTCCCTATACTCTTTGTCTGCTTGTAGAAAACACAATGTGTTGCCGTAAGGCTATGGAAAGTTTTTATTTAGACCCTGAGGAGTCAGGAAAGGCCTAGACAGAACAGACCAGGGACATGTGAGAGTGAGGGGAATGTATAGTGTATAGAAGGAAATAGTAAGGTGTTCTTAAGGAGGGTGGATGTGGCGCCTGCACATTCTGGATCTCCTTCCCAGGCCACTGAGGGACTGCTGGCAGCCGGATATCTGGTGTGGACCTTCCGCATGTGACCCGAGGCTTAGGCCGGTGAGTGGTGGACGGGCCTCCTGGCAGGTAAGTAGGCTGCAGGTTTCTTCCTGGGGGGGTCAGAGACTTTCCCTCATGGGGCTGGGGGCTGACTGGGCGTAGTGGGAGTCGGCATGCCCCTTCCCATTCCCGTAGTGGCTCTGCTATCCTCCTTCCTTCCCTGGGTGCTTCTCCTGGGTCCACGGTGCGACCCCTACCTTCCCCGTCCTCCTGGGGTGGGCCTCCCAATTTTGGTCCAGGTAGGAGTGGTATGGACTTACCTATTTTATCTTCCCATTTAGCTCCAGACCGGGCTATGTTCTGGGTGTCCCTGGATTCTGTTCCAGGGGTAAGAACGGATGGATATAGGTTTGTGGCTGGCGATTATGACTCACCTGGCCTTGCACCAAGGGAGTCTGTCGTTCTTTCTTGGGGGGGGCCCCCTCCGCTTAGGCCGCATCTCGATGCATGGGCTGCTGCTGGCAGTTCAACGTAAGTCACTGCATGTTGGGGGCCGGTTTCAAGTTTAAGCATGAATGTTCCATGTGAGGGGGTTCCCACTCTGCCACCCGCTGCTTCAAACGAGGTAAGGCAGTAGAGCGGGGTGAAGTCATGGTCTCGACGGGCGAGGATGCCAGTGGACGTCGGTGCAATGCGCTCGTGGCTAAACGGTTATAGGAATTGTAAGGAGGCAGAGTTGCTCCTCAGGGGTTTCAGCAAAGGTTTTGCATTCCCCATCGGGACAAGGGTTCCTCTGTGGTCTGTCAGAAACTCTAATCGGTTCGAGACCATCCTGAGGTGGTGGAAGAAAAGCTGAACAAGAAATTGTCCTTGGGGCGCATGGCGGGCCCATTTTCAGCTCCGCCGATTCCTAACCTCCAGGTCTCTCCTTTGGGCATGGTCCCTAAGAAAGAGCTGGGTAAGTTTTGACCGATCCATCACCTGTCATCCCCGTTTGGGGGGTCAGTGAATGACGACATTGCTGCGGAGCTGTGCAGAGTCTCGCATGTGTCCTTTGATGCGGCTGTTCGGATGGTCCGAGCTGCAGGTCGGTGGGCACTTATGGCTAAAGCAGATGTCGAATCGGCCTTTCGGTTGCTCCCAGTACATCTGGGCTGTCATCACCTGCTGTGCTATTTCTTCCGGGATGGATACTATATGGATTTATGCCTCCCTATGGGTTCACCTGCTGCCTGAAATAGAACGGTTGACCTGCATAATCAGTGTTCCTGATGTACTCATAATTCATCAGGTGGGTAACGATCTTGGCACTATTCCGGTGTGGGATCTGGAAGAAACGATCCCGAAGGATTTGTCACAGTTATGGCTTATGTTCCTGAAATTTTGTATTGTGTGGTCGGAGTTGTTGTCCGTAACTATTGACAGGGTGCAAGGGTGTCAAAATTTGTAAAAGGAATGGGGGCTCATGGTGCGTCTCCGCATCTTTGAGCAAAACGCTGCTATGTATTTCAGGAGTGACAGGGTCCACCTTACGGAGGTGGATTTGTTTAACCTGGCATTACAGATTGTTTAAACCAGCGGGGCTTGTGGCGGTAAATGGCCCTTGCCAACCGGGGGTTTAACCAGCAGTCCATGGAAAGATGTATGGTCGGGGCTGATCCCTCCCCTAACTTCAGGTACAGGTATGGATAACAGACATGCCCACTGAGCCAATGATCGGCTAGTGGTTATCATTATGAGAATAGAAGGCCCAAGAAAGGCCTTTGTGCTGGTCAGAATAAGTGGGGAAGGCAATTGCCCAAGTGATTGTGAAGTTATATGTTAAGTTTATATGCTATAAAGTTTATGTTGAAGATATATATATTTATATTTTAATATTTAATAAAGCTGTGGCCTATTTTCACGAGGTAAGTCTGGGTTTGTTATTTCGGGTAGATAAGGGGAAGGGTTTCTGGCCCATACACAATAACCTCTACTTATGCGCAGGACCCTGTGGAATCAGGCAAGCTACAACCGGGTGCCCGCCATCATCGTTTGCGGCCCCGGCCCGCGCGGAAAACTGCCAGGGCTGCATGTTAAGGTGCCCATCAGGTGGCCGATGCTGTCAGGACCACCCGATGGAGATGGATTGTCAGGGGGCCCGGTCAGCGATGGGTGCTTTAACAGCGCAACCGGGCCCTCTATGATGGGATCATCACTGATTAGAGGAAGTGATTGCATGTCACTCCTCCCAGCTAACACACAAAGCCCGCGTGGGAGGAAGAACAGGGAGTCAGAGTGGCAACTTTGACTCCCATCAACCTGAGCCACCACTGTACCCCAGGGAAAGCCAGCCACCTGTCTGTCTGTGTGTGTCTGTATGTATGTGTGCCTGTCTGTCTGTATGTATGTGTCTGTCTGTTTGTATATATGTATGTGTCTTTGTATGTATGTTTGTTGTGTGTGTGTCTGTCTGTATGTATGTGTGCCTGTCTGTTTTTATGTATGTATGTGTCTTTCTATGTATGTATTGTCTGTATGTATGTGTGCCTGTCTGTCTGTTTGTATGTATGAGTCTTTGTATGTATGTGTTGTGTGTGTATGTGTCTGTATGTATCTGTCTGTGTGTGTCTCTGTGTGTATGTGTGTCTGTTGGGGGGAGGAGAGATGGAGGGGGGAAAGTCGAGGGGGGGGCCCATGGATCAGTTTCGCACTGGGGCCCCATTGGTTATGTGTACGCCACTGGAGGGGAGTGTATAGCAGGAAGTAGTAAGGAGGTCTTAAGAAGGGTGGGTGGATGTTTAGGGCTAAAGGGTGTGACAGCATAAATAGGAGGGCATTTTGCAAGCCAAGCAGCCATCTTAATTATCAGTTGGTGACAGCTTCCCGCCCTCCCTCCCTTTGTGGTGTTTGTTGGTGGTGTATTGTTGTTTTGTCACAGAGTAAATGGCCCTTGCGGTAAATGGCTCTTGCCAAACAGGGGTTGGACCAGCAATCCGTGGAAAGATGTATCATCAGGGCTGATCCCTCCCCTAACTTCAGGTACAGATAACAGACGTGCCACCTGAGCCAATTATTAGCAATGGTTAGCATTATGATAATGGAAGGCCAAGAAAGGCCTTTGTGCTGGTCGGGACGAGGGCAGTTGCCCAAGTGATTATGTTTGGTTAGCAAGGTGCTACTCAGTGATGTTACTTATTTACTGAGTAAGTTATCTGTTAAGTTACTATGTTATAAAGTTTATGTTGAAGATATATATATTTATAATAAGTAATAAAGCTGTGGCTTATTTTCACCAAGTCTGTGGTTTGGTTATTTTGGGTAGATAAAGGGAAGGGTTTCTAGTTATGGCTCATACACAATACCCTCTACCTATGCACAAGACAGGTGTGGGAAGTGTTTGCAGTGGGGCAGAGTGAGGAGTTAAAGATCTTAAAAAGTTTTTTATGGTCATGAGAATAGGTACTGATGAAGGAGGGGAAGTATTTTTATTTGGCAAAGGAGAGGGCAGTAGCATTAGTTTGTAATGAGGAAAGACTGGTGTGGTGTGAGACTTCCTCCAACAACTTCATGCAGGGTGGGAAAATATTTGGGGAGAATGGTTTAACATAATGTGTTAAATGCATGATGGCCACTTAGAGCGAGCTGTAATTGGTTCATCCATAATCAGGATGAGGACAGAATTGTACACTGAAACTGCTTGAGAGAGGGTGGAGAAAGTTGAGAGAGGCAAAAAGTGAAGGCTGCTCTAGTGGTTATGGTGCCAGGAGTGCCTTGCAAATGTAAACTTTCAAACTGTTTCAGAAAAGTTTGGCTACTTACTTGGTGAGTCATCTCAGTTCTACATTTAGTGAATATATATTCTGTATCTGTAGGTAATTGTGAATATATATATATATATATGCAAAGGCTTGGCCTGCAGTTGTGGTAGGAGCATGTTAACTTACTTAAACCCCCCTACTCACCTTCCTCCATCCCGTACGTGCTTTTAGCGATTCGCATGTCCCCACCCTCCACTCCCTCTATCTATATTTTTCATTACACCTCATAGGTGGGCCCTTTTTATTACAGGCCAACAGCAACATCGGTTCCGGCACACCTCAACCGACTTATCTCTCCCCATACTATGCTACTCTTCATACGCTTCCTTTACAGCCTTATTTGCCCCTCACACAAATATATATATATATATATGGTATATATAACAATAGTTAATTGTGACTATATAAATCAAGTTTAACATTATTTACTTGAACTGAGATAACAAAAACATATAGAAAATTATAGCAATAACCACAATTGAATAAATCCACATATTCTCAAAGGATTATTTGGGTAAACAATTATCTCCTAGCAATATAATATAAACAGTGACAGCCAGACCTTTTATTTTTTAAAAGACGGCATTGAAACACAAGAAAAGCCTTTTTTTTTTGGTGTTTGCTTTATTTCAGGTAAAATTGTTTTATAATCATGTCATTTCACACTTTAGATCACGAATGTCCAGTTTATTTTAACTAAACAATGTCAGATTGGTTATTAATTTTTTTTTTTAATAACAACCATTTTGCATCATAGAGTTATAAGGGAAATATTGGAGACTGACTAGGGAATCACAAATTGTGGACAAACGTAACCAAATAACTGTTGGAGAATGTTTTCTGATGTAGCAGGTTTGGCTTAAATTCTATATTGTAATTGTCAGTTTAGCACAATTCACAGCTTAGTGAATAAACCTTACAGATCTGAGAAAAACCAAACAGAAAAATGATTTTATTTATAAAAGTGCACTGTGGTGAGCTGAGAATCAAATTTGCTAAATCCAGGGCAAAAAGTTGATGTTTCAAACATAGCTGAATTTGACAATATTTTCAGCTGGTGTTAATTTGACCTAAACTATGCAAATGTTATTCTGGATTCATAATTATTCACCATTTAGTAAAGAAACACCTTGTTGCATATCCCAGATTTAGGTTTATAAAAAAGAAAATGTTGTGTATAATCTGCAGCCGGACAAACAGCTGAACATACAAGTGTTGCAAATTAACACTCATGCAGGTTTGAACAAACACATAGCTCTGATACAGAGACAATAATGATATTCTGTTTTGGTCCTATGAGCATTTTTAGAGTAATTATGATTAGGAGACACACTGGAGATGATGTAGGAAAGGTACAGAAATTTTACAATTACAATATAGCAGTGGATTGGCGCTAAATGCATACACATTTCATTAACAGCAAAATCAACAGCAAAAACATATGTGAGGAAGGCTAGACTTGATGGACGCAAGTCTCTTTTCAGCTATGTAACTATGTAGATATATAACAAAAATGTTTTTCTATTGGTCATAGGAGAACAGTTAATTCCACAACATGTAAAGATCTGGACATATACTGTATACCATAATTCAATGTTTTGATGAGTGAAATTAAGTGGTACATGAATTTGGCATTGGGTTGTGGAATCTATTTAAATTGTACTAACAAAGTTGAAAGTTGAAAAAAATATTGAGGACAACTATGTCACTAGTATTTACCAACTGATTTCTAAAACTTGTCGCTATTTTTTATTGGCTGTCCGTCAACAATGTCTGCTCCCAAAGATACCAGCCAGTTGCAGATTATCCACTTGCTGGTAAAGACCAAAAACACACTGTGTGTAAGTCGTCATCATAGTTACATAGTTACATAGCTGAAAAGAGACTTGCGTCCATCAAGTTCAGCCTTCTTCACATATGTTTTTGCTGTTCATCCAAAAGAAGACAAAAAAAAAACAGTCTGAAGCACTTCCAATTTTGCAACAAACTAGGAAAAAAATCCTTCTTGACCCCAAAATGGCAGTGAGATATCTTCTTGATTCAAGCAGCTATTACCCCACTAATTAGAAATTATATCCCAATTTCTGTTTAAAAATCTCTATGGACTCTGATAAAACACCTCGTCACATAGTGACAGCCAGACCTTTTATTTTTTAAAAGACGGCATTGAAACACAAGAAAAGCCTTTTTTTTTTGGTGTTTGCTTTATTTCAGGTAAAATTGTTTTATAATCATGTCATTTCACACTTTAGATCACGAATGTCCAGTTTATTTTAACTAAACAATGTCAGATTGGTTATTAATTTTTTTTTTTAATAACAACCATTTTGCATCATAGAGTTATAAGGGAAATATTGGAGACTGACTAGGGAATCACAAATTGTGGACAAACGTAACCAAATAACTGTTGGAGAATGTTTTCTGATGTAGCAGGTTTGGCTTAAATTCTATATTGTAATTGTCAGTTTAGCACAATTCACAGCTTAGTGAATAAACCTTACAGATCTGAGAAAAACCAAACAGAAAAATGATTTTATTTATAAAAGTGCACTGTGGTGAGCTGAGAATCAAATTTGCTAAATCCAGGGCAAAAAGTTGATGTTTCAAACATAGCTGAATTTGACAATATTTTCAGCTGGTGTTAATTTGACCTAAACTATGCAAATGTTATTCTGGATTCATAATTATTCACCATTTAGTAAAGAAACACCTTGTTGCATATCCCAGATTTAGGTTTATAAAAAAGAAAATGTTGTGTATAATCTGCAGCCGGACAAACAGCTGAACATACAAGTGTTGCAAATTAACACTCATGCAGGTTTGAACAAACACATAGCTCTGATACAGAGACAATAATGATATTCTGTTTTGGTCCTATGAGCATTTTTAGAGTAATTATGATTAGGAGACACACTGGAGATGATGTAGGAAAGGTACAGAAATTTTACAATTACAATATAGCAGTGGATTGGCGCTAAATGCATACACATTTCATTAACAGCAAAATCAACAGCAAAAACATATGTGAGGAAGGCTAGACTTGATGGACGCAAGTCTCTTTTCAGCTATGTAACTATGTAGATATATAACAAAAATGTTTTTCTATTGGTCATAGGAGAACAGTTAATTCCACAACATGTAAAGATCTGGACATATACTGTATACCATAATTCAATGTTTTGATGAGTGAAATTAAGTGGTACATGAATTTGGCATTGGGTTGTGGAATCTATTTAAATTGTACTAACAAAGTTGAAAGTTGAAAAAAATATTGAGGACAACCATGTCACTAGTATTTACCAACTGATTTCTAAAACTTGTCGCTATTTTTTATTGGCTGTCCGTCAACAATGTCTGCTCCCAAAGATACAGCCAGTTGCAGATTATCCACTTGCTGGTAAAGACCAAAAACACACTGTGTGTAAGTCGTCATCATAGTTACATAGTTACATAGCTGAAAAGAGACTTGCGTCCATCAAGTTCAGTCTTCTTCACATATGTTTTTGCTGTTCATACAAAAGAAGACAAAAAAAAACAGTCTGAAGCACTTCCAATTTTGCAACAAACTAGGAAAAAAATCCTTCTTGACCCCAAAATGGCAGTGAGATATCTTCTTGATTCAAGCAGCTATTACCCCACTAATAGAAATTATATCCAAATTTCTGTTTAAAAATCTGTATGGACTCTGATAAAACACCTCGTCAGGCGGATAATTCCACTATACCAATGCCATAAACCACAACTTTCCAGTTAAAAAAGCTCACCCTGAGCTTCTAAACTTCACCCTGTGATTGGCCTTAGCAGGAGATAGTGAAAGTGATAAAATTCATTACACAGTGATTTTGTGCCAGATACAAATCTCTTTACATTTTTAGGTGAATTTCTGCTATGAGAGTTGTTTATTTATGACACGTACGCTTTACTTAGAAAGAAATGACAATTTTATGTTTTATATCATGAGTCTAAACTTTTTTATTTCATTGATTTATGATATGATTTAATGTTATTTAGAATGTGCTTTAGGGTCTCATTGTGAGTTTTAACTATAGGATGCATAGGGAATTAGCTGTTATTATCTTCTTTGCAGCAGACGAGAGGTTGCGTTTTGAGGGTGAAAGATCTGCAATGTAATGGATTTGTTTTCACATATAAAATAATATAAAAATATAAGAACACATAAAAATTAAAGCTTATTAAAGAGCACAATTTTATTTTATTTAGAGCTAGTATTAAGGAATCCATAATTTAGGATTAGGAGTTATATATGGATAAACATGAATCGACTAATGGTTAAGGAAAATGTAGATTTAGAGATGATATAGTGACAAAGCACTTGTGTTTAAGACATCCACCGAACCCCAATATTCAAATTGTTTGATAGGGGACTATGTATTTAAGCTAGAGTTACATCTGCACTTAGAGGTAGGTTTAAAGTGACACTCTAAGCAACGTAACTATTACAGCTAATTTATGGATGGTTTGATACAAACTAAGGCCCATCTCAGCCCCGGGGGCCACATAGATAATGCTGAATTAAGATGTTCACATTAGCAATGTCAATTTTATCAAACCTGAACTACATTTATTATCAGAGAGTGCTGGGCTAACTCAGATTTCCTAACCACACTGTTGCTAGAAAGAGCAGTGTTTTTTTTCTATAACATTATGAGATCTGTTAAGAGAATCTGACTGAATGATAAGGAAAGAGTTAAGCTGCTTATCTGGTTACTTTAAGCAAAACTATCAGAATATTCTCTGCTTTCTATGAAAGAACAAAATCAGAAATATATTAGCCTAAATTTTGGTCTTTTTTTTGGCTCTACAGTGCTAACAAAATTATTAGCAGATGAGTTAGAAACAGTGAGCGGTCCTCAAGTAACCCCTAACAGTCCAGGATTTAGGGATTACCTAATTGTGTCTAAGGTGTTCTAGGAAAGAAAAAAAAGAAAGAAAGAAAGAAAGAAAGAAAGAAAGAAAAAAACAAAGAAAAAAAAACCACACTTTAGACACTACAGGGTAATCCCTAAATCCTGGACATGTAGGGGGTACTTGAGGACTGAGTTAAAGTGATCATTTATCGGAATATCAATATTGTATTTCACCACAATGACATCTTGTGTGCAGTAGATTTTAGATTGCTTAAAGAATCTCAAATTTGTCAATAGGAAAAAAGATAAAACTCTATTCCAAAGAATAGAATTTCTACAGTTTGTCATAAGTTTGATAAACTTTAAATTTTCCAGGGATGGTTTATTATAAATTTTTAATTAATACCAATCCTTATATAATCATTCGTTATATTTAAGTTTTAAAATGTAAGCGTCTGAAACATAGCATTTGATTAGAAAACAGATTAAAGATATAAATACAGTCCATATGGGTAATTAGCTAATGTGAGAATTCAAAGTTAAGTTAAAATGTAACGCCAAAGTAGCCAAACATTAAATCATAGATGACTTTAAAAAAATCCAGTTTGGCTACTCTGGCCTTAAATTTGAAATTTACTTTGATTTCACTTTGAATTCTCATTTTATTGAATGATCCGGTTTGTTATGTAATGTTTAAAATGATTTTTTTTTTATGTTTTTCAACACGGCTATATAACCAACTGGAATATTTTAGATTTACCAAACTTAGTACAATGAATACACACCTTAATTCCCTCTATTCAAAACTGTTTTGGTTTGTGTTTATTTGTTTGTTTGTGTTTGTTTTTTAATTAGCACTTATTTTGAATGTATTTTAATAGAAAAGAACGATGGACTCCTCCAATTATCAAGATTTCTTCCAGTAGGAATCACAATGCATTCTATGAAGGTGAACAATGCCACATCGTTTTAAACTTTTCATATTTTCAGAGGGTCTATATATAAATTGTTTGCATTATCTTTTAATCTTCCTTATTTATCTTTTATAAAGGAAATCATTGAACAAATGGAGCAGAGTAATAAAACCTATGCAACAGAGCTTATACTTTCTGGAATCACTTCAAACCCAAAACTTAAATTTCCTTTATTTCTGCTATGTTTGTTAGTGTATATTATCACATTGATGGGTAATATCACTATTATTACATTAATTAGAATTACACCTAATCTGCAAACACCAATGTATTTTTTTCTTATTAATTTATCCCTTGTAGACATATTGTATTCATCGACAATTACACCCAACAGTTTGGCTAATATCATCTCGGTCCATAAAACAATCTCGGTCATTGGTTGCGCAGTACAGATGTTTTTCTTCATTGGCCTGGGTGCCTCGGAAGGAATGTTACTTGCGGTCATGGCTTATGACAGATATGTAGCAATATGCCATCCATTGAATTATCCAATACTTATTAACAATAAAAGATGTATTCAGTTTGTTTGCACAGCATACAGTGCAGGATTTATAAATTCACTGATACATACTTACTGTGCATTTAGAGTACCAGTATTTTGTTCAAGTCATGTCAATCATTTTTATTGCGATATTATTCCCATCTTAACGATATCTTGTCAGGACACATTTTTGAGTGAAATGTTTTTGTTTACTTTTGCTGGTTCCATTGAAGTTGGATCTCTGTTATGTATTCTGATATCTTACATTTGTATTCTATTGGCCTTGTTTAAGATCCACTCTACTACTGGTAGACATAAGACGTTTTCAACATGTGCCTCTCATCTCACTTGTGTTGCTTTATTCTACTGTCCTATTTTATTTGCATACTTGCGACCACCTACGTCTTATTCTGTGAATGGGGATTGGATAGTGTCTGTGTTCTATACGATGGTTGTTCCGATGCTAAACCCTATTATCTATAGCTTGAGGAATAAAGATGTAAATCAGGGACTAAAGAGAGTCATGGTGCTTGTGGCACCTTAATAAAGTATTACCCAGATGGTGTAATACTTTAATAAAATATTACACCATATGCTCTGTGTTATATAATAATTATCACAATTTGCCTACTACAAAAGTTGCAGTGCCATGCCTTATTATTTTGTCCCTTTGGACATTCCCCATTTTACACTATGTATGTAACACTTTGAAAATACAAAATATTGCTTATTGTGGAAAAATAATAATAATAATAAAAAATAAAAAAAACATTAATTGCTTGCATAGTAAATCACCCTCCTCTGTCAATACTTGATAGAACCATTTTTAAATGCAAATTGTGTTTTGAGTGACTTGAGGTAAGTTTCCACTAGAAATTCAGCTGAATTCGGGTTGAGCAGGTGATCAGAAGAATTTCTCTTGGGGGAACCAACTTGCATGGGCCAAAACATGCTCATTTTCATTTTTGCTTCAGAGTGCCGTTCCTGGCACCTGAAAAACATGGGAATGGAAAAGAAAAGAGATGGGGGGGAATTAGCAGCTTATGTTTCCACCGTGGACAAGAGGTCTCCCCAATCATGTTGGCTGGATTCCCTGTCCAATAAAGAGGTATCAAAAAATGATATTGATGGTTAGGGGACAGTTAGCTATTGTTGATTTTATTCACAGATCAAGGGAACTGACCAACTTCAAATAAAACAGCTGTACTTCCAAGCAGGATTTTTTCCACAGACTTTGACTGCAGCTATTGAGGAACCAACAGACCAACAATGATCCTGCGTGTTTACCACTGCTGTGTCTGTGTTGGAGTGCAAAATAGCTTAAGTCATTGATCCTAGTGTGGGGCTAGATTTAGCTGTATGGTATATTTAGAAGCTAGCACTGCCTGGAGCACTAGAGAATGATAGATAGGAAATTGACTCTTGGCATATATTTTGTCATTCATCCTTAGGTAAGACTATTTTACCAATATATAGATGTTCAAAGTTATTTATTGTCATTTTTTTCTTTTTGGTGTACATAAACATTGTACATTGCAACACAAACACCTACTTCTGATGAATACAATTGTGTTAGCTTATACAATACACAATCATTCATATACCTAATTTCCTGTGATAAGAAATATAAACCCAACATCATTAATATCATGCTCTCAAACAAAAAAATTTCAACAATACACCAACATTAGCAGTGCCATACCGTCTGACAGCTGAAACACCAAGAGGACTGCTGAAACCTTCACCAGTGCTGTCTCCACCAACACAGCCACCACCATAGCTATAAGTAGTATTTAGCCTCAGGATAGTAAGATTAGCAGCATGTCCTTTACCACCGATTCAACACCCAGGATACAATTTGTTTCCCATCCTTTTCTGCTGCAACAACTTGTGATGCTGCTTCCACTGGCACTGTAGCTCATTCTACCACAGTTACTTAATGTGGTATATCTTCTTAGTGCCCCTCACTACCAAAGAAGTAATCCCAATATTTGGTGATGGTAATGATTGTGATGAATCCAGTAATGAAAATTCAGTTTCTCCAACTACTACAGGCATAGCAAGTGTACCTCTGGCCCAGGAGTTACTTGGATATGAGTATGATGAGCCAGAGGAATTAAAAGAGGAGACTGTGGAGAGGACAGGTGGGAGCAGGAGCTAATGTGCACTTGCCTCCTGCATCTTGTCCACCATCTCCAAGAACATCTGTATCTATTACATAATCGTCTCATCCAAAAAAGTCAATTGAGATATCATCTGCACCTGCTACCACTGGCAAAAATAGCTCACCCTCAGTCAATGTTACCATCCCCACCACTAACTACATCACCTGGACCTACACCTTTAACATTCCCCATAAAATTAACCAACCAAGTGCTAGTGTTCATCGTAGTGTTGCAGAGCACTTTAACTGCCACAGATGCAAATAAACCTGCAACTTAAAGGGACTCTCCGTTGTCAGGAAAACATATCTGTTTTCCTGGCACTGCAGGACACTGCCTTCCCCTCTCCCTCCCACCCCCCATCCAATGTTGTTGAAGGGGTTAAATCCCCTTCAGCTACTTATCTGAATCCAGCACCGATGTCCTCGGCGCTGGGTCAGGCTCTGCCTGGCCGACGTCAGCTGTTGGGGGAGACCTAATGCGCATGCACGGCAATGGCTGTGCGCATTAGACCTCCCTATAGGAAAGCATTCATTTAATGCTTTCCTATGTGGATTCCAGCAAGGTAATTATTGCAGTTTATAAAAAAAAAAAAGTTTATTTGAAAAAAAGTCCGGGTTCGGGCTCGAACTTGACCCCGAACTCCATTGAAGTCAATGGTGACCTGAACTTTTGGCAACAAAAATCCCCCTAAAAACTCCTTGGAAGAGCAAGAGAGCTGCAAAAGCAAGTAAAATGTAGGTAAGAGTAGGTCAAGTGGGGGGCGTGGCTTAATGCTCGGCGCAAACGGACGCATGTGAGGTTAGCTCCGTTCTGTTTTGGCCTATACAGCGACATTATTAGCAACAGTGACCAGCATTAACCCCACAACTAAACCTCAAGCATGGCTCAAACCAAGGGGAAGAAGATCCCAGAAAAAAATGATAAAAGCGGGTTCTTTTCCGCCCGCAATCAACCACCCAAGACTGAGTGCAGGAGATCAAAATCAAGATGGCGACGACACGCTGCAGGACTCCCCTGGGGGAAGAGACCTACCAGTCACACAGGATATACTCCAAGCATGCCTAGGAGAAATGTCTGATAAACTGCTGCACAACCTCAACAAGTCAATCTCAGACTTAAGAAAAGATGTGCAGGAGTTGGGTGACAGAACAGCCCCCATGGAAAACCGCATGGGCGAGTACGCAGATGCACACAACGACATGGCTGATCATGTTCACCACCTGGAACAGGCGCTAGAGCCCTGCCAAAATAAAGTCATGGACCTGGAAGATAGATCGAGGAGACAGAACATACGGATTAGGGGGATCCCTGAGACGGTGAAGCAGCCTGAAATAGCGGCGTACCTCACGGCTTACTTTAAAACACTTGCCCCTGACCTCCCAGCAGATGTCTTGCTCTTGGATAGAGCGCACAGAGTCGCAAAACCAAGCTTCCTTCCAGCAGAAGCGCCGAGAGATGTACTGACGCATCTCCACTATTATCATGCGAAAGAAGCATTGATGAGGGCATCTAGACTCCGCAAAGATCTTACAGCCCAATACAGACCTCTCTGCCCAAACTTTGAAAAAAAGGAAGGAATATAAAGAAATAATGGACGCACTCCGGCTCCACGAGGTACCTTACCGCTGGGGCCACCCAGTCCGTCTTCTAATACACAAAAATGGAGTTATGCATGTCATCACCTCCTTGGCGGATGGACGGAAAACCCTACAGAAATGGGGCATACAACCCCAAAACCAGACAAGAAGTGGCAACGACCCACAACCGAGCAAGCTTCCAGCTGAATGGAAAAGAGCCCGCAACTAAAACTGGAGCCCTGCGGTCCTGACGGAGGGGTAACACACTTGGGAACTTAGCAAGCAGCGGCAATGGTGTGAGATTCCATAAGATACTCACAACACCCACGACTAACAGAGAACTGGACTGATAAAGTGCCACAAGAAAGGACTACTGGTCTCAAGGAAGGTGAATATGGTACTACAACCCCTCACGCTGCCCTAGCAACACCGGCAGCATTTCACACACATACAAAGCCCACTCATTCACGACATGCACACAGCATTCATCTTGGGGACTAGCAAAATACCAAACATGCCAACCTCAAATCGACATACTACGCTACTACATGAACTCACATCGCTCCTAGGCTTGGGCAGAAGCAACCACAGCTGACGCCTGATGGGAGGCAATCAGCCTTAGAATAAATGGGAGCGAATACTAGGTGGCTGTAGGGAACATCCAGCGAAAGACGCACCACCGCCCATGAAAAGCGGCTACGCCTATGGGAGTTTGGGGGGAGCGGGGAGGTATCACGGGGAAAGGTAAATGTGTTTAGAATGTATTGCAATATGACTGTTTAGGATAAGTGGAACAATGTATAAGGAACAGTTTGCTAATTTAGCACATATGTGAATAGGATAGTCCCACTTACAATAAACCCTACCCCCCCCACAAAACCCTCTAGGAGACATACAAAGATTGGAGAATAGGAGTAGACTAAATTGATAACGTCATAATACAACAAAACCACAATGCAACCATCATAATCTCCCACACCTTAGATAACCGGACTAATACACTACACTAGGCTGCAACCACCGTCCTGCACTAATCAGCGCCACACAGAGAGACCCCAATAGGAGCTTCCCATCAGGGGACTGCACCGCCCCCCAGTAACACGAGAAGAGAAAATGTTGGCAGAGAAACCGGATAGCAAATAGGGGGAACCTAAGATCCCCACTCAACACACCCCCCAAAAAATAAATAAATTTAAAAAAAAAGTGTATAGACGTACATTCTCTGTTTGTCCTTTAATATTCCCAAAATATCACCGTTTGTACAACACCCCCAGCTGCAGGTAAAAAAAAACCCCAAAAAAACAATGTTACACTACTAGAATGTAAGTAGGTTGAACCCAAGGGACAACAGCAGTCCAGCGTAACTGCTATCCACTGCCCCACCGCAGGGCCGACAGTTGCCGAGAGGAATACCTCAAAACCACCATTGGTCACAACAAATTGATAATAGCCAATCTTACTATTGTTCTTTCCTTTAGAATAACCACGCTCTCAATGGTACCGATAGTCGGAACCAAGGCCCACAAATGGGCTATTGTTTTAACCCTTTTATTGTTCATACCCTCACAGTATGACCCCACCAAAACCCCCTCCCTCACCTCCCCTATTCAACATTAACCCGAGAGACAGATGTGTCCACTGAACAAGACGGAAACACCCACCTGACCAACATACCGACCTCAGGGTCCACCAACCGCCAAGTGCGGACCGTCCCTACTACCACTAAGCAAAACACTCATGCCCACGTCGGTGCCCAGCATTGTGAAGACAAAACTAACATACCACCAGCTACTAGCTCAACCCACCCCACACAAAGATCACACAAATGGAATCTAGCGTCCCAAGATACTGACCCAAAGTATGAAAGTACAAAGCTATAATGTAAGAGGGTTGAACACCCCATATAAGCGGCATTGCCTCTTCTGAGACCTTAAGAGAGACCAGCCTGACATCATCTGTCTTCAGGAAACACATTTTAAACTGCCACCAACCCTAAAAACGTCCTTATACCCGCACCAATATCATGCCACATCAGGGAAAAAAAACAAAGGGAAGTCAATACTGATTAGTAATACAGTATTCTTCCAGCACCACCATTCACAGATCGATAAGGAGGGAAGATACATGAAAGTAATATGCACAATCAATTACACTAAATACACCCTAGCAAATGTATATGCCCCTAATACGAACCAAAGGGATTTTCTACACAAAATCCTATCCATATTACGACCAATACAGGAGGGAATATTGGTCCTATGCGGGGATTTTAACCATATCATAGACCCCAACAGCGACACAACGTCTCGCGCTGCTAAAGTGGTGCAAACAAGGCAACGTAAAACATGTGCATCATATCTTAAATTATTGGACAGCAACAAACTGTATGACGTGTGGCAAGTCCTGCACCCTCAAGAAAAGGATTACAAATACCACTCAACCACACATAATACATACACCAGAATAGATAGATTTCATATGGAAAACCTACACTTAGACCAGGTTCTGGACTGCTCTATCAGCCAAATTACATGGTCGGACCATGCCCCACTCACACTGACCCTTAAAGACAACTACGATTACAAACATAAGAGCCCCTGGAGACTCAATGAATCACTACTGACAAACATACCCTTCTCCAACCAAATAGAAGAAGCCATAACAGAATTTTTCACACTCAACGACACATCAGCATGCACCTATTGGCAAGCACACAAAGCGGTGATTAGAGGACTCTTACTAAAGCGAGCAACACACCTGAAACAAACTAATCAAGCCCAATGGGTGGAATGGAACAAACAACTAATAGACCTCACAAACAAAAATAAAACGCACCCAACAGAAGCAATACAAAAAAGCATTAAAGAAGTAGCAGAAAAAATTAGACTACACACGCTGCAACGCGTAGGGTTTAATTTACGCAAACTCAAAGCCACATACTACGCACAAGGAAATAGAGCAAGCAAAACATTAGCAGCCCGATTGAAACAAGCTGAGACAAATGCAAAAAAATCACACCTATACACACATGACAACACGAAAGTGATTTCCCCCATAGATATTAGCAATGCTTTTGCAAACTACTATAATAAACTCTACAACTTGGCACAATACGAGCAAGCACCCAACCCAACGGATCATGATATACAGTCTTACTTACACGATGTCTCCTTGCCCACACTTACTCAAGACCAAATCACCTCTCTACAAAAACTAATCACCGGGCCCGGATGGCTTCACAAACATGTATTACAAGAGATTTGTGACCATTCTAGCCCCACACTTACCATCCCTCTTCAACTTCGCCACCCAAACCAAATCACTACCAGAAGATCTATTGCTAGCCCACATAATAACCCTACCAAAACCAGGAAAGCCCCCAACACATTGCCCAAACTTCAGACCAATCTCCCTCCTCAACACAGATGCCAAATTATACGCTAAAATATATGCCCGACGACTGAGCTCACTACTTCCAACCCTAATTCACAGCGACCAAGTGGGATTCGTAGCGGGGAGGCAAGGAACAGACAACACTCGGAAAGTTCTAGACCTAATACACAGCATAAGGAGGAAAGGAATAGGTAGCCTTCTAGTGTCCCTAGATGCGACTGGCAGCCACTTGGCAGCCACTGGCTGCCAAGATCAGGATGGAATCAGCAATCCATGGGGTAACGCTACGCCAGAAAGAATACAAATTAAGCCTATTTGCTGATGACATATTTCTCACTCTAACACAACCACACATATCCCTGCCTAATCTCATGCACCACATCACAGCATTCGGACAAGTGTCATATTATAGATTGAATGTCACCAAGACACAGGCACTAAGCATCAATCTTCCTGAGACACAACGGGCAACCCGTAAGAGCTTGTTCCCTCTAGATTGGAGGGATGATTACCTCACGTTCCTGGGAACCAAAATGACAAAAAATCCCATGTCCCTATACAAGACAAACTACCAGCCATTATTAGAAACCTTTCAGACCCTATTAAATACTTGTCATGGGTGGGGCGGATCGCAGCCATAAAAATGTCACTACTACCCAAACTCCAATACTTATACAGAACACTACAGATCCCATTACCGGACAAGTACACCAAAACGCTCACGAAAATGCTAACAAACTTCTCATGGCAGAAAAAAAAAAACCAGAGTAGCGACAAACCTGTTACAAAGGCCAATAACCCAGGGTGGACTAAGCTTCCCAGATCTAATGGCATATCATAAGGCAGCAGCATTGATGATGGTGCCACAATATAGACAACATCCCACAGCTCCCCAATGGCTGGAAATAGAAAACAGCTGGGCCCACCCGATGACACTATACTCTATTTTATGGACACCTAAAACACATAGGAAGGACACCAGCCACCTCTTACCCATGACTCAACACACTCTACATATCTGGGACTCTGCTAAATGCCTGATGGTACGATACCAACCAATGTCATTAGCAGCCCCAATGAACACCTTAGAACATGTAATACCAACCCTGAACATACAACCATGGCTACAAATGGGAGTCCAAGAGATAGGGCAGCTATACAATGACAAAGGGTTAAAACTATTCTCAGACCTACAACAAGAATTTAAACTACCACACAGACTAGGCTTTGCCTACCTACAAATTAAATCCTACCTAACCAAAAAGAAACCTAGCGAACCGGCTGCTGCAGCCACAAGGTCGATGACTGAATTTGAAATGATATACACCAATAGAAAACCACCGAAAAAACTAATCTCTATCAGCTACAAAGCGCTGACCCAAGCATCAGATCAGGGTAGAGAAACACACATCCAATCCTGGCATAGAGAACTAGGTAAAACCATACCAATGGCAGACTGGTCCAAGGCCTACTCCTCGCACAAAGGAGTTTCATCATGCGCTACTCACATCGAGACGCAGCGCAAGCTGCTATACCGATAGTACCTAGTACCAGCCAGGATCCACCAGATGTGGCCACAATCCCCTGACATATGTTGGAGATGTGGCCAAAATAAAGGCACCATGTCACACGTCTGGTGGACGTGCCCAGTCATCAAATCCTACTGGCGGGAGGTACAAACAATCATAAATGACATTATACAGACACAAATCTCATTAACATTGGAATTGTGCATACTATTCATACCACCAGACTCATTCACCAAAGATAAGTGGGCAGCAACATACCATGTCCTTATCTCCGCAGTTATGTGCATCGCTAGGCTATGGAAACAAACAACAGTTCCATCACGAGAGGCCCTCATAAACCAAATAAAACTGAACTGGGCCTATGAGATGGTATACGCGCGCCAATTTGGCGAAAAGAAACACATGAATCTAGCACACTCTCACATATGAAGAATTTTACAAGTGCGCTGTAAGCGCACTATAAGACGCTTCTATTTGACTCTAAGATATGAAGTGCACGCCCCAAAATGTACTATTTAGCAGATTAGCAGCAAAACAATTAGAATGTTTACAAGTCCGCAGAAAGCACACTATTAGACGCTTCGATTTGACTCTCACATATGAAGAACAGGCCCCCAAATTTACTATTTAGCAGATTAGCAGCAAAACAATTAGAATGTTTACAAGTGCGCAGAAAGCACACTATTAGACGCTTCGATTTGGCTCTCACATATGAAGAACAGGCCCCAAAATGTACTATTTAGCAGATCAGCACCCAGAAAATAAGAATTTTTACAAGTGCGCTGTAAGCGCACTATTAGACGCTTCTATTTGACTCTAAGATATGAAGTGCACGTCCCAAAATGCACTATTTAGCAGATTAGCAGCAAAACAATTAGAATGTTTACAAGTCCGCAGAAAGCACACTATTAGAAGCTTCAATTTGACTCTCACATATGAAGAATAGGCCCCAAAATGTACTATTTAGCAGATTAGCAGAAAAACAATTAGAATGTTTACAAGTGCGCAGAAAGCACACTATTAGATGCTTCGATTTGACTCTCACATATGAAGAACAGGCCCCAAAATGTACTATTTAGCTGATTAGCAGCAAAACAATTAGAATGTTTACAAGTGCGCAGTAAGCACACTATTAGACACTTCTATTTGACTCTCAGATATGAAGAACAGGCCCCAAAATGTACTATTTAGCAGTTTAGCAACAAAACTATTAGAATGTTTACCACTGCGCAGTAAGCACACTATTAGACGCTTCTATTTAACTCTCAGATATGAAGTGCACCCCACTAATGTACTTTTTAGCACCCAAAACATTTTAAGTTTTAAAACTGCAATGTGACAGCAGTATTTGATGATTCTATTTGACTCTCAGATATGAAGTACAACCCACTAATGTACTACCCCACTAATGTACTATTTAGCAGCAAAATAAAAATTACTTTTTAAAACTCTGATGTAACCGCGGTATTTGAAGCTTCTATTTGACTCTCAGATATGAAGTGCACCCCCACCCCACTAATGTACTAGTTTGCAGAATTCTTTCCTAAGCTGTCCCTATCAGCGGCAGCATCCTCTCCCTACACTAATAAGACCGCATGTGTGTGCGGCGCTACGCGACTCCAGTTTATATATAGAGGCTGGGTTACATGCTGCTGTGGCCAATTAGTAATTCCATTAGTAGGCATGGCTGTGATGGCTTCAAAGGGCACACGAGTCAAACGCTTGTCGATTGACTGCCCTGCAGCCTTTGAAAACGCGCCATTAAATCGCCGAACACCGAACTACAACCCGAACATACAGTGATATGTCCGTGTTCGGGTCCGGGATCCAAAAAACCTAATGTTCAGTACGAACCCGAACTTTTCAGTTCGGGTTCGCTCAACTCTATTCATAACAAGTCTGTATTACTGAGGGAAGAAGCAGAACAAGAAAGTGCTAGTGCAAGCAGAAGGTCCATTGGTACTCTATCTGATTCTGCAGAGTTGTCACAACCTGCCAGCAGCACTACCACCTTCACTACTACTACAAAGACCTTTAGTGAGAGCAGGGAGGATGGTCAGGATAGTGCCAGCAGTCGACAGAGGCAGGTTGGACAGAAACAGTAGCATCCCTCATCATTCAGTGAATACAAATAAAATAAAAACAGAAAAGAAAAGAAAAATAGAGAACATATTAAAAAGTTCCTGTTGCCTAGCTGCTACTGACAATGCCAAATACAACCACTTTAATTCTCTGATTAAGATTTTTTAATTCATTTATAGTAAGAGATGCATTATCTGCTTTGCAGTGTGTTTCTGTACCAAGGCTTGTGCAGTGGAAATTGAATGCTTCTCCCCTCAGTAATATTCACACAGAGAATAGCTGCAGTTTCTGCAAAAGTAACCCTGCCTACAGTGGCGTACACACCAGGGTCGCGGCTGCGACCGGGCCCGGCCCACCAGGGGGCCCGGCCGCCCCTGCGACCCGGTATGTACGCCCAGGGCTAGCCTCTTCCTCTTGGGGGGCCCAGGAGCCGACCACCCCAGGGCCCCCCCCGAGGCTGGCCCTGCTGACCCCGGGTGGCCGGTCCGGCAGGCGGGCGCGCGAGGGAGCACTCAGTGCTTCCTCTTCAGCTCCCTCGCGCGCCGCACTGATACCGGAGCCGGAAGATGACGTCATCTTCCGGCGCCGGCATCCCTACGCGGCGCGAGGGAGCTGAAGAGGAAGCACTGAGTGCTCCCTCGCGCGCCCGCCTGCCGGACCGGCCACCCGCCTGCCTGGGGTCAGCAGCACCACTGGACCCCAGGGAATCCCCCCAGCACTCCAAAGGGTAAGGAGGCTGGGGGGATTGAATAAAAAAAAAATAGTGTTAGAGTGAGTGTTAGTGTGTGTGTCTGCTAGTGAGTGTGAGTGTTAGAGTGAGTGTTAGTGTGTGTCTGCTAGTGAGTGTGTTACTGTGTGTGTCTTACAGAGTGTCTTACAGAGTATGTGTGTTAGTGAGTCTGTTTGATGTCTGTTAGTGAGTGTGTGTTTGTCAATGAGAGTGTATGTTTTGTAAGTGAGTGTGTATGTATGTCTGTCGCTGAGTGTGTCTGTCAGTAAATGTGTGTGTCTGTTAGCTAGTGTGTATGCGTCTGTAAGTGTGTGTGTGTCTTCAGCACTTACCTTTCTCCAGCGCCGGACTCCCTTGACGCTGAGGATCCCTCAGCCTCTCAGCTCCGAATGCGACCGCGCACGCATTCAAACCGCCCATAGGAAAGCATTACTCAATGCTTTCCTATGGACGTTCAGTGTGCTCCTCTAGCGGCTGTCAGTGAGACAGCCACTAGAGGCTGGATTAACCCTCAGTGAAACATAGCAGTTTCTCTGAAACTGCTATGTTTTCAGCTGCAGGGTTAAAACTAGAGGGACCTGACACCCAGACAACTTCATTGAGCTGATGTGATCTGGGTGTCTGTGGTGGTCCTTTAAAGGACCACTATAGTGCCAGGAAAACATACTCGTTTTCCTGGCACTATAGTGCCTTGAGGGTGCCCCCACCCTCAGGGGCCCCCTCCTGCCCAGCTCTGGAAAGGGGTAAAACTTACCTTTTTCCAGCGCTGGGCGGAGAGCTCTCCTCCTCCGATCCTCCTCTTCTCCTCCCCGTCGGCTGTATGCGCACACGCGGCAAGAGCTGCGCGCGCATTCAGCCGGTCACATAGGAAAGCATTCATAATGCTTTCCTATGGACGCTGGCGTGCTCTCACTGTGAAAATCACAGTGAGTAGCACGCAAGCGCCTCTAGCGGCTGTCAATGAGACAGCCGCTAGAGGAAATAGGGGAAGGCTTAACCCATTCATAAACATAGCAGTTTCTCTGAAACTGCTATGTTTATGAAAAAATGGGTTAACCCTAGCTGGACCTGGCACCCAGACCACTTCATTAAGCTGAAGTGGTCTGGGTGCCTAGAGTGGTCCATTAAGTGTGTGTGCATCTGCATGCACTGGCGTACATACCGCGGTCGCAGCCCTGTAACCCCTGCGACCAGGTGCCCACCACCATGTGTTGCGGTCCGGCCCGCGCGCGCGGGGGGCCCACGGATCAATTTTCACACCGGGGCCCCAGGGGTCATGTGTACGCCACTGCCTGCCTACACTGAGTGTGGTAGGTCTTTTTTTTTTTTTTACTTTTTGTAGTAAAAAAGTAATCCAAAATGTGATGGTGGTGGCGTTACCTTTGTTGAATCATCTAAAAAAAAATTAAATATTCATGCTGTTGCTCTACCTTTTTTTTCAGATACCTTCATTGTGGTTTTATCCTGCCTGACTGTGTCTTGTGGTGCCCGTTACCTCCAGAGACAGAGTTTGGAGAAGCTGATAGAACATTGTTTTTTCCACAATGAAGGATTAAAAAGAAATTGAAAAAAGGAAAGGAAAAGGTATTTTTTTTGAAAAAATTATGACCCACTCACCAATTTCACCATCTTATATTATTTATTTTTCCTGCTTATACCAACAATTTTATTGCTTGGGTGTTATAATCCCCACTTAGGATATATGAAGATGGGACCAGTTGATGTAATGCCAGAGGAATCTTCAATGTAGTATGTGATTGTAAATCCACAGAGGGAATAGTAGTGAACACTAGTATTTATTTATTTCTTTATTTTTATTTGACAATTTTTATTGGACAGTGCATGCATATTACAGTCTTATTCACAGGTATTGTACTTTTCAGTCAGCACACAATATATCATAGCATATACATACAGCACTTGCTTAGTAACTTTTCCTTCATCGTTGCTATGTGCTCTCATGGTTGTGTGGTGGAGCTTAGAGGATTCTGTAACAACATTTAGCGTTCATTGATATACAATGTTCAAGAACACATAGTAACATATCAAGGATGTTCTGACAGATTAGTACTAGGCTTTACATACACTATACCTTTTTGGTGGTGAGGGTTGGGTTTGTGATGGGGGGGAGGTATAACTTGGTAGGAGAGACTTGCATTCGTACATCAAGTCTTCCCAGTGGTTCATGTGTCCTTTATAGGTGTTCTAAAAAATCATTCCACATATTGTGTGCTAGTCTCATGTGGTTCTTTACCCCGAATTGGTGAGCATAGGTCATTTCATAGGCCCAATTGAGCTTTATTTGGTGTATGATGGAGATTCTGGTTGGGGCTGTTGTTTTTTTCCAGAGCCTGGCAATGCTTATGGCAGCAGATATGAGTATATGGTATGTTGTCGCCCACTTGTCTTTAGAGAATGATTCTGGTGGGATAAATAGGATGCATAGCTCCAGGGTCAGTGTAATTTGTGTCGGGTAGTCGGGTGTGACATGTAGTGGTGGTAGAGGTCTCCCTCATGTGGATGTTTTTGAATCTTGCCTGTGGTTTACAGCATATTGGGATTTCCCTGTTGTTTTGACGGGATACATTTGTCTCTCTTAGAAAGGGAGGGGGAAGAGGTTAGGGGAGGGGGTGTTAGGTGTGTCGTACTGTGAGGGTACGATAAATGTAGTTGTCATGTAGTTGCCATTCGTGGGCAGTGGGTCCAAACTTCGGTCCCATAGAGAACGTGGTTATCCGAAAAGAAGTTTCAAACATTAATACTTTGGCCTATTTCTATTTGGTGTGACCAATTACGGAGCTGGTCTGACTCCTTGGTCGCATATATGCCCCGCTGTGGGGTGATCAAACCCAGGTTTAGCAATTCACTGCAGTCTCGTGGAACTCTATATATACTCAGATTTCACGGTAATATAACAAAGTATAACCTGAACATTCAATATATTTTAAGAAATTTTTTTTTTCTGTTTTCTCTCTTTGGGCAGTTTACAGGTTAGCTAGCCTGCGGGGAGCTCCCGGTGTCTGGTCTGGTAACATTTTCTTCATTGCCCCCCACTGTACTGGTGAAGTGTCATGGTCCACTGGATGCGTGGCTACAATTAGTGATCTCTCTGTGTAGTGTGTGCTTATGTGGGATGAGGGTTGTGGGTGTGTTGTGTATCTTCCTCCGTGGTTAGGTGTTAAGAGTGGCTTCTTGGTGGGGTGTTACTGGTGTAGGTGGTGGCCCGTTGCTGGTTATGACTTGTCCCATCTCACCCTGGAGTCGGCGGCCAGGGAGTTTTAATCTGATTTCTTAATTACAGATCGCACATAAGATATTCATGGCATGGTGCTCCAATTAGTCTAATACATTTGTACCTTTCATGCTAACACGGTATTCCTATTGCATTGCAATACAGTGCCAATTATACTTTAGTTCGCATACCTCCCTGCTCCCCCCAGTGCTCCCTCAACCCCGCGGTCGGTGCGGGTAATTGGAAACTCCCGCTGCTGTGGTGGGCTCCTCGGGTGGTCTGTACTTAGGCCCTCTGCGTCTCTATGCCTGGAGGTAATTATCCGGCATGTTGGCTGCTCTTTACTGCCCGGCCTATGTCTGTATGTGCGGGTGATCACCTATGTTGGGCCTTGCTGTGGTGAGGTTGGTTGGTTCCTACCAGGCTGCCAAGTCACTGTGGCATGGTCCCCCACCTCCTCTCATGTGTGTGGTGGATATAGTCATGGGAGTGTGTGCTAACGCGCCGTGTGTGTGCTGTTGCCAGTGTGCTGCAAAAATAGAGGTGGGGGGCTAGGTGTGACATATTCACCTGTCCTGAGACCGGGTACTGTCCTTGTGATTGTCCAACAATCAAGTTCCAATTTAACTAAAACTTCAGTATATAACAACGAGTACTGTGATCAGCGTATGGCAACTCACGCTATTTCAGCTGCAATGGTAAGTCCCGGGGTCTGCCACCTCTCTGTCTGGGCTGCTTGTCAGCAATCTCAGGTGCATGCTTTTTTCCAGTCTGGTTGAAGCTTGGCCGGTTGTTGATGGTTGTTGCTCCGCGTCTGAGTTTGGAGTTGGATGCCCCATTGTCTCAGGAGTTTCCTTCCGTCATCTTGGGAGGTGATGACATGCATAGCTCCATTTTTGTGGATGAGAAGGCGGACCTGGTGTCCCCAGTGGTATGGCACTTCGTGGAGCCTGAGCGCTTCTGTTATTGCTTTATATTCTCTCAGTTTTTGTAAGGTTTGTGCGGAGAGGTCTGTGTATAATTGAATGGAGTTGTATGGGGCAGGGAGGTCTTTGCGTTGCCTGGACGCCTTCATCAGCGCTTCCTTAGCATGAAAATAATGAAGGTGAGTAAGTATGTCCCTGGGTGCTTCTACTGGCAGAAATTTAGGTTTTGCCACTCTGTGTGCTCTATTCATGAGCAGGACGTCTGCTGGTAAGTCAGGGGCCAGTGCTTTGAAGTAGCCTGTGAGGTATGCCATAATGTCTGGTTGTTTGACTGTTTCAGGTATACCTCTGAGGCGTATATTCTGTCTCCTTGATCTGTCTTCTAGGTCCATAATTTTATTTTGGCAGGTCTCCAGTGCTTGTTCCATTTTTTGGACTTGGTCCGCCATATCGTTGTGTGCCTCCGCATATTCTCCCATGCGGTTTTCCATGCATGCCGTTCTGTCTCCCAATTCCTGGAGGTCTTTCCTTCGGTCTGAGATAGATTTATTAAAATTATGCAGCAGTTTATCTGACATTTCTTCCAGACATGCATGGAGTATGTCCTGCGTGACAGGTAGGCCTCTTTCCCCTGGGGATCCTTGCAGCGGCAACGTGTCATCGCCATCTTGGTCTGGGTTTGATGTGCCCTAGGGTTTAGGTGGCTGATTTTGGGCCGTAAAGAACCTGTTTTTTTCAGGTTTTTCGGGGTTTCTCTTCACCTTGTGTTGAGCCATGTCTGGGTGTTCGTTCTAGAGGATTTGCTGGTCACTCACGCTGATTTTTGTCGTTTTTTAGGCCGGTGTAGAACGGAGCTTCGCTCACATGCGTCTGTCCACGCCAAGAGTTAGGCCACGCCCCATTTTTAAAAAAAATTTTTTTTAATTACATTTTTCCCAAATAAATGTCTCCTGCTACTACAAAGACACCATTTTGTTTGTTTGTATTTTTTAAACCTGACAGATGGTCACCGTCGCAACAGACTGGATGTGTGGAAAAGCTTTGTTCTTGTCAGGGCAGAAAAGGGGATTGGGTGGTCAATTGTCCACTGACTTTTTCTTCTCTCTTCTGGATAAACACAGGAAAAAGATTACAATCAATATAAAACTTTTTTTCTAAATGTTTTTCACTTCCTATTTTTTTAAACCAAAAATGTAAAAAAAAAAATCTAATTTTTGAAACTCAGAATTGACATTGCAAAAATGGCTGATATTGCGTATCCAGGCAAAATTAGCCATTTTTGAATGTCAGCACAGTCATAGTTCCCTTTTTTCCTGCTGGTCAAGCTATCCAAATTGTCTTCCAGTTTTTATTTCCTTACCTAAATTCAAGTCAAACTGAGACATGGACTAAATTCTCAAAATGGGGAAATTCAGCACTTGAGAATTACTGATGTGGTTCAACGCAGCCAAACCGGAGTGAACAGAAGTTATTACAGTAGCTTCCAGTTCTCCTCTCCTGGAGACTGTGTGCTGGGGATGAACGTGTGTGTATTGAGCTGGTGACCATTTGGAAGTTAATTGGTTGGTGATTGTGGGGGTGTCAAGGTGTACAAGGGGATGTATTTATGTGTCCTGATTCTCCACACAGTGTGGCTACAAAGTTTTTCAGAGTGGTCTGTCAGTCTTTTACCAGGCAGAGGTGCAGACCTGATGTATGGTTAGGTGTAGACCTCTGTAAATGTTTCCTTCTTGTCTGAGACAAGTAGGGATATTGGCAATAATCTGCACCTGGCAGTGGTGCAGACCTGATGCTAACTTCCCATTGCAGGAGAGCATAGATATGTTGAGATCTTTTGATTGCTTCCCTGGCCTTTGCAGTGACAATGTGTCCCTCAGAGCTGGTGCTCTAATAGTAGCACCGGTTCTGTCTGTCACTTGGGCAGGCTGCCACAGATAGAGCAACACTTGCAAACAAAATCAATTTACCATTCCAATACCATGGGAATTGTATACACATGATTATCATAGTGAAGGGGTTAATAAATTTTTAAATCACAATTGTCCAATATATTTTTTGATTACATTTTTAAAATGAAGATCAGAGTCCTGGGACAATTACATAGTGAGACAGTAGACCAATAATCAGAATTTCCTCATTAATATCTGGACAGTTCACAAGTATGCACTCAGAAACACTGGGACACCAATATGTGTTGACATTGCCCACATCGAAGCACATCAAAATGTACATGTAATATTGCACCCACACAGAAAAATGTATATATGAACACACTCATAACGTGAACCCAAGGCTCACATATATGCACAGCTGTTGACTTACAGGTGCACTGAAATACGCCCACTGACAGTGTACACACAGAAGCTCTGATACACATTGACACTGCACACGCCATAAACCATGGTTTTACACCTAGAGACATTCATGTGTATTCACATGATCTGTACGCACAGAAACTCTCACATTCCTCAATATTATATAAACCATATATGTTTTCATTCATTCAAAAAGCTAATTATGATATTAACAATCTTAGGATCAAACAATCTTAAAATAGTGTGTCACTCCTAAGCATCGCACATAGCACCTAAAGGTGTAAGGCTGACCTTGCTGGCTGAACAATGCTAATTTTGGTCTCAGATTTTCAAGAAATCAACAAACCTATTGGGACCCAAAGTTGTGGTACTACAATCAGCATTGATACACATGTATAAATGGCAGATACTCAACCTGTAAAGTGCAAACAAAATTATAAAAAGGTTTGCACTCCTGGAAAAGTGGTGGGGGGTGGGGGGTAGGGGAAGGCAGCAAAAAGGAATAAGAAAACTAAAAACTAGCTGGATGTGTTGCACATCTATTAAGATGCTTTGTTAGCAGCTCATGATTTTAGGCAGATGGGGATATTGAGGATGGAAGATGCTATTAAGTATTGATGGTATGTCTGTAAAGAAAAAAAAGACTGGGGACTGTTAATTGCAATCACATCCTTCTGAAAATTAGTAGGCACAATACTCTACTCATTAGCCCTCCTAAGAAGAACATAATGGGTTACTGAAATGCACAGAGTGGCTACAAAGAAGACCAAGTAATCTACTGAAGAAGATAACTAATGAGTACAGTTAGTTGCTCAGACGAATAGGAGGACTACCGAGGTCAGAGAAGCACAGGTGGAAGAGTGCTAAGAAGGCGAGGAGGTTAAGTGTGAGGAGTAATTAGCAGGTAGGTGACCAAGCGTTGGGATTCTAGAATTAAACATATTGTACTGAACCCTTGTAGTGTTTTTTTTATATATCTTTAATGTTTTATTTATTGTTTAATATCAATATGAAGAACATTTCTAAAAGCAACTTTCACCTGTTTGTTTCGTAGACTATAAATAATTGGGTTCAACATAGGTATAACTACTGTGTAAATCAGTGAAACCACTTTGTCCTTCTGAACTGAATAACTGGAAATAGGTCTTGCATATACGAATATAGCTGTCCCAAAAAACAATGCGACCACCATGAGATGAGAAGAACAAGTTGAGAAGGCCTTCTGTCTTCCGTGTGATGAATTCATCCTCAGCATTGCCAAAATAATTTTAATATATGAAACCAGGATAATTACAGCAGAGAGTATACCAAGAACACTAGATAGTAGGAACATGAAGAGTTCACTCAAGAAGGTATCAGTGCATGAAAGTTTAAGTAGTGGAGGAATGTCACAAAAGAAATGGTTCACTACATTTGATTCACAGAACGATAGCCGGAAAGTACAAGTTGTATGTATTATTGAAGTTAACAATCCCAGAGCATACGATGACCCAACTAATTTTACCCTAAAAAGTTTGTTCATGATAATTATGTAATGAAGTGGATTGCAAATAGCCAAATATCGATCATATGACATTGTAGTTACAATGAAACACTCTGCACCCACAAACAAAGCAAAAAAGAACAACTGAGAGGCACATCCTTTATAAGATATGTGCATCCTATTGGACAGCATACCATGTAGAACCTTTGGGGTGATGACTGATGAATAGCAAAGATCTGAAAATGACAGATGCCCAAGAAAAAAGTACATGGGATTCTGAAGAGTTGAGGAACAATTAATTAAAATAATCATACATGCATTCCCCAACAATGTTGTTAAATAGATTAATAAAAATACCATAAAAAATAGAAAATTGAATTTAGGGTTATCAATTAATCCTGACAAAATAAATTCTGTTACAGATGTTTGATTGATTTGCACCATACTGTAAAAAGGAAAAATGTATTTGAAATTATATTTATATCATGTGTGCATTGTAGTTTTATACAGTTAATTTTATATATCAGCAAAATTATGTAAAGTATTGAATATAACATTGACGTGGGAGCAAAGAAAACAGCAACAACAACAAAAACGAATCAAACATGGTATTATAGCTCAATGAGTTGGTCACAGGGATTGTCATATCCCAGTGCCATACACGGAATATGTTTTATACATACTATAATATAACATATATTTAGTACATTGTTCATAAATACACTGAGTATTTTAAATCTCGATCACAAATAACCTCTATGCTTATCTTATTGTTAAAGAAAATAGTTTGGGGTGAATTGACTTGGTATGCAGAGAAAAGGCAAAGCAAAGCAAAGTAACTCAACAGAAAGTCTTGGAATAACAAATTAGTAAGAGCTTGGAGAGGCCAGGGGAAAGGCCATGTAGAGGCAGGAAAACAGGAAAGCAAAAGAAAAGTCTTAACAGGATGATCCAAGCAGGACCAGCACACAGGAAGTCTTGGCAGGTTAATCAAGTAGGCAAAGGCTAACCAGGCAATCCAGGATAGGCTATGGCAGGTAAAAGGTCAACAAAGGCAGATTCAGACAGGCAAGGTTAATGAAGGCAGGTTCAGGCAGGCAAGGTTAATGAAGGCAGGCAAGGTAACCACTAGGGAGTTCACAAGACAACTGAGCGTGGTCTGGGTTAAAAAGGGGAGAAGGAGTGAGAGCCCTCCCATGAGTAGATGGCCTCCTTTGGGTAAAGAGGCATCCACACCCCCTATGTGGGTGGGATGCTATATCAGTTTGTCCCTTCAACTAGCTGTTCCCCACACTGCTCCCAGAAATACAAGGTTGGATCCCCCAGGGTTCTGACACCCTGAAGGGATTGTAGAGCAGAGTGTGGGACACAATACACGTTACACAGGATGATACAAAATATATGAATGTAGCGCTTTATATAAAAAAAAAAAAAAATAATGAATCACCTTGTAGAGCTGTTATTAGGAGATTATCCTAACAGGTACATCAAATGGATGTCTGTAAAAAACAATCATACATAGTGCAGATCATACAATATAGAGTGGTGTAGAAGATCTAATTTGTTAAACTCACAAACGTGGAGCTGTGGGCCCAGCTCTAGTTTAATTCGCCTCTGGATCCGTTTAGGAGATCCACCCCTATTATCGATACTTTTCTTGTTCTATAAAAGAAAATAGGGGGCACAACCAATTGCGCAGTATTGCTAAAACATATATTTTACACATCATAAATTGTCTTTTCCATAGAACTAGTGGCAATAGTAACAAGTGGATTTTGCAACAGTTCTTCAAAAAAAAAGGACAGGCAGGACCTAAAATATAAAAATATAAAAAAATGATCTGCATTAACATACCACTCCTCTAAATGCACCCATTGCTAATATAATAACCTTACAGACCCAAGAATTCCCAGAAGAAAAACAAGACAACAATTGTCCACGAAAATGTATTAAAAGCCGACGATTCTTCAAAAAATAATTTTATTGTGAGTAAAATTCTGTCTTTCTATGCAGATAGCGGCAGTAGTAACAAGTGGGATGTAGAAAGATAAAGGTAATGGGTGGGTAGACTGTTCAGTCTGTAGTACGTTTCACCCAAATGAAACTTCTTGCAAGACTCGAATGTCTAATCTTTAGTGTTTAACGAATGTATGAAGAGAAGACAAGGTGCCTGCTTTACAAAGTTGGTCTCCAGAGGCTGATGCTGAAGATGCCCAGTGAGGCAAGGAGATTCTAAACCCAAAGCTTGTAATACTCAAACTCATTGACTTTGTTCTTCTTTGACAATTTAAATAGGAAATTCTTATTACATTATCTAACAACGATTCCAAAGAGACTGGTGGAAATACAGACTAGCCTTGTGTACTGCTTTTCATCCCCTGAAATCTGATGATTACACTACCACTGCATTTTGTTGAAGAATCCTGAAAGTAAGCTCCCCATCATGTGGCTGAAGCATCTATTGTAACAATTTGGTAGTGTACAGGAAAAGAATATTCCTTGATAGTGGAATGGAGTTTATGATCATAGAAGGCCAGCTGTTCATTACTGTGTCAAGAGAACAATCCCATTCATAGATAGTATTCATATTCTTGTTGCTGCAAATGATCCCACAGACTTTTTGGATGTTAAGTTCTCAGACATAAACTTTCCTGAGACTAAAAGATTTTAACTGTAACAAACATTCTCCAAAGTTAAAAAGGACACTATAGTCAACCAGTCCACTTCAGCTAATTGAAGTTGTCTGGGTATAATGTTGCTATCCCACTTAGTCCTGCAATGTAAATCATTACAGTTTTAGAGAATCTGCAATGATTTCCTTGCAGGACTAAGACTGCCTCCAGTGGCTATCAATCAGACAGCCACAAGAGGCACTTCCTGGATACCAACAGACTCCAGGTCATCTAAATGACGCTGTGCATCCTCACGTTCTGCATCAGGACATCCATCGTCAGTGAAATCTCCCTAGGAAAGCATTGAGACAATTATTTCCAATGGGGCGGGCCTATTGCACTCACAGTACTCGCTGTGCATGTGCATCCGCAACTCCCATTGGATGACATCTCAGGAGGCCGGGCTCCTAACAAGTGCCAATCGACATTGGTGTTTGAATCAGGTAAGTGAATAAAGGTTTTTTTTAACCCTTTACATGCCAGGTGGTGTGAAGGAGAGGGGGACCAGAGGGCACTATAGTGTTAGGAATACACCTTTATATTCCTAATACTATAGAATCAATTTAAGTATATTAATCCACAATGCCCTTTCCTATGGAGATATGGCTATGGAACAGAGTAATTTGCAAAGACACTAATTGTGCATATGGCACTTAGTCCATGAGGAAGTTAAAAGCCGATTGGGGTCATCAGACATAGCACAAACAAGATTTTTTATTATCTGCCAGACAGCAAGGTTGATTGTAACTATGGCTGAAAAAAGTTTTCAAGTAAGGAAGCTGATAATTTCTCTGAGGTAGAAAAGCTTGATAAAGATACTGTGGCAAACGCTCCTTTGCCACGAACTCCGATATGGAATCATTTTTGGCAAGAAGACTTTGTGGTTCTAGGTCATCTTTGTCCGGTGTTATGACCTCCTTGCCTTTTGGAGAGAAGGTGCCCGAGACTGTGTAGAACAATCGCTCCCTGAGAGCCAGGAGGAGCAGCCCGTATTTTGTCCGCTGGAGCCCCCGACAGTTTACAGGCCAAACCACTAATCGCTCTTGACCCACGTGTGTGGCCGGTCAGAACTTTACCCCAGTGGTGATTCCACTACAATGCATGAATCTGAGCGCTATTATGACAACTTGGGCGCTCAGATAAGGGCTATTCTGGGATATAGGACATATGGGTTCCTGTATGTTTTAACTATGTTTTGGAGTACTTTTATGTTTTTTATATTTGTCTCTCTGTATCTGGGAGATAATTAACTTACCGGTCCAGGACTTAATTATCTCTCAGACACAGAGATGGCTGGGCAGGGACTGCACTTTATTGTATGGAGACCCCATGCTGGGGTCTGTGCATAAAAGGCTGAGTTTGGCTCAATTAAGTCAGTTGTTCTCCCAGAACTGTATGTCGTTCAGTAAATGGGGGGAGATAGAGCTATTTCACTACCCTGTTTAAGAAAGGAGAACTTTGAGGAGTACCCCAGTCGAGCCACGGCGACTGGGGCAGAAGCGCTGCAGTTTCCTCTGTTCAAGCTAGGAATAGATTCTGGCGGAGGTACCCAGCCAGGGTACAGGGAGCTCCGCTACAGAGACAATGTTAGACAAACAGGAAACCCTATTAAACTAGAAGACATCTTTGCTTGTTTGTGAAAAAAGACAAGCTGTTAGAATATTTATATAATAAGTGTAGAATATATTTGATTGTGAAAGAATATAACTAACTTTGTATCAAATTTTATTAGCTTAACTTAACTTTTGAAAAAAAATGTATTACCTGCTCAGCATTAAACAGTTTTCACCACGATATTGCTTACTTGAGAAGCCAACAATAATTCAGGTACATAACCTGTGCAAAAGATGAGAAATAACTGTCAAGACATTCATTTGTTGGGATAATGACGATAATATCCAAAGACCCAAATGGGCTAATGAGGGAATTATATTTTGCCTTTTGTGTAATTTAATCATGTATTTTTCCGCAGTAGTTAAACTCTCCACTCCTCCCTTACAGTTCATTATGGAGAGAGGTAACTTTCCATTTGTGTGACTGTCTGCCTGTGTGACTGTAACTGTGTGAATGTAACTGTGTGCGAGTGTCTGCCCTTGTCTGTGACTGTAACTGTGTGTGTCTGTAACGGTGTGTGTCTGCCTGTGTGGGTGACTGTACCTGTGTGTGTTTGTAACTATATGTGAGCGTCTGCCCTTGTGTGTGACTGTGTGCGGCAGTCTCTGAGTGTGACTGTAACTGTGTGTGAGAGTCTGCTTGTATGTGAGACTGTAACTGTGTGTGACTGTAACTGTGTGTGTCTGCCTATGTGTGTGACTGTAACTGTGCATCTGTAACTGTGTGTGTGTGCCTGCCTCTGTGTGGGAATGTAACAGTGCATCTGTAACTGTGTGCAAGTGTCTGCTTCTGTGTGTGACTAACTGTGCATCTGACTCTGTGTGTGACTGTAACTGTGTGACTGTGAGTGTTTGTAACTGTATGTAACTGTAACTGAGTGTCTGCCTGTGTGTGTGACTGTAACTGTGTGTGTCTGCCTCTGTGTGAGACTGCCCGTGTTTGACTGTGACATTAACTGTGTGTGTAACTGTGTGTGTGTCTGTCTGACAGTGTGATTGACTGCCTGTGTGTGTGTGTGTGTCTGTCTGTGTGTATGAATGTAACTGTGTGTGACTGTCTGCCTGTGTGTGTGACTGTCTGCCTGTGTGTTGCTGTGTGTATGACTGTCCCCTATACAAACAATAAACTCCTATACACACACACTATACATGGATGAAGTGGAGGAGGGGGGCGCCTAAAGGCCTTAGGCCGACCCTGCTCTTTATCAATACAGAACATGACTGCTGACTAAAGACACCTACACACAGTCTTCAGCAGACATGAAGTAAAAGAAGTTCACAAATAAACTAGAATTATGATGGAAAGTGCCTGAGAACCATGAACCCTGCTGCATTGAGTGCTCCCTGCATTCGTAGCTTGTTCAAAGTTTGCATGCCTTCCAACATATCAACATTACAAAGATAGACAATATATTTTAGAGGTGTTAGTGGGGTGTCGCCAGAGGCGGGGCTGTATTGGGAAATTTCAGGTGACATAATTTGTGTGTGTAAAAGGTTATTTAGAACAAAAACAAAAAAAAAAAGATTAAATATACACAGAATGGTTTAGGAAGAGATTTAGTAGATACTAGAGTTGAGCGAACCTGGACTGTCAAGTTCGGGTTCGTACCGAACATTATGTTTTTTGGACCCTGGACCCGAACACGGACATATCACTGTATGTTTGGGTTGGAGTTTGGAGTTCGGTGTTCAGCGATTTAATGGTGCGTTTTGAAAGGCTGCAGGGCAGCCAATCAACAAGCGTTTGACTCGTGTGCCCTTAGAAGCCATCACAGCCATGCCTACTAATGGCATGGCTGTGATTGGCCTGTGCAGCATGTGACCCAGCCCCTATATATAAGCTGGAGTCGCGTAGCGCTGCACGCACATGAGGTCTTATTAGTGTAGGGAGAGGATGCTGCTGCTGTGAGGGACAGCTTAGGAAAGAATTCTGCAAACTAGTACATTAGTGGGGTGCACTTCATATCTAAGAATCAAATAGAAGCGTCAAATACCTTGGTTTCATTGGAGTTTTAAAAAGTAAAATTTTTTGGGTGCTAAATAGTAAATTAGTGGGGTTCACTTCATATCTGAGAGTCAAATAGAAGCGTCAAATACTGCTGTCACATTGCAGTTTTAATACTTAAATATTTTTGGGTGCTAAACTGCTAAATAGTATTTTACTGGGGTGCACTTCATATCTGAGAGTCAAATAGAAGCGTCAATTAGTGGGCTTACAGTGTAGTTGTAAACATTCTAATTGTTTTGGTGCTAATCTGCTAAATAATAAATTTTGGGGCCTGCTCTTCATATCTGAGAGTCAAATTAAAGCATCTAATAGTGTGCTTACAGCGCACTTGTAAATATTCTAATTTAATGGATGCTAATCTGCTAAATAGTACATTTTGGGGCGTGCACTTCATATCTGAGAGTCAAATAGAAGCGTCAAATACTACGATTACAGTGCAATTGTAAACATTCTTATTTTCTGGGTGATAATTTGCTAAATAGTACATTAGTGGGGTGCTCTTCATATCTGAGAGTCAAATCGAAGCGTCTAATAGTGCGCTTATAGGGCAGTTGTAAACATTCTAATTTTCTGGGTGCTAATCTGCAAATAGTACATTTTGGGGCCTATTCTTCATATGTGAGAGTCAAATCGAAGCGTAACTTTGATTCAAATTTACTACATCGGTCACTTGTAATATTGTTTCACACCTACAACTCTTGTTACACAGATCTAAGTGTTAGAAAACATATTTATATTTTCTACACTAGAAACTACCAGATAACAAGCTGCTATATTTAAACCAGTTATCAATAGCTAAGAGGTACTTAAACAATATTGTAATTTTGGGGCAATACCCTCACAAGTCAAACTGAGAGGTCAGTTTATAGGGAAAAGTGTTGCCTGGATACAATTCTAAAACAATTTCCATATGTCCTTTGCAGACTTTACATACGGGAAAAACACAGGTGCCAACTGCTGTGGCTTTCTGCGGTGTACATACCGGCAAGGAGGGCAGGGTTGAGAAGTGGGTGGAAGATGATGTGGAGGATGATGAGGTCCTAGACCCCACACGGAATCAACTTCATGCGAGTGACGTGTGCAGTTTGGAGTAAGAGGCGCTGGTTGCACAGAGGCACCAGCACAGCATAAGAGGGAGCAGGGTGCAAAAGCGGAGCGGCCGTCCCCTAGCGCTCGTTGGCATGTATTAGCTCTGGAATTACTAGTTATCCAAGTAATTGATGTAGCGATCAAAGGATCCATAATAGAGTTGAGCGAACCCGAACTGAAAAGTTTGGGTTCGTACCAGATTTAACGATCCATTTATTTATTTATTATTATTATTTATTTATAAAATATTTTACCAGGAAAGATACATTGAGATTTCTCTCGTTTTCATAGTTTCACAGTCAGGTGGGCTGTCTGGGCGACGGTAGGACGCCCCGGACCCAGTATGCCTGATGTAGATGTTAGGAGTCACAGTGTGGAATGGATTAGCAGGGTCTGGTGCATTGTAACCGCACGCCCCCTGGTGTTGAGCACCAGCGTTTGTGCGGCCACATACCAGGACCCTGATGCAGCTTCAGTAAAAAGAGTACTGGATACCAGAAGCCATCACCAGACTGATCCGCAACTTGGAACAGGATGTGACATTCACTGTAGCGGCTGTGCGCGCTTTCGCCATTCTCACCCTGCTGCTGCTCCCCTGTCTGTGCTGCAGCGTAAGTTTGGCCTTCCCGCTCACTGCCTCATATGCGACGTGCCCACAAGGTGGAACTCCACCTTGCACATGCTGGAGAGACTGTTTGAGCAGCAGCAGGCGATAGTGGAGTTTCAGCTGCAGCACGCACGGGTCAGCTGCACCAGACTTTCCTCCAATTGATCAGAGTTAAAGGATTTCAAGTGGACTCATTACAATTACAGGGCCTCTAAAGAGTCCTGTATTGTTATTTGTCGTCACTACCTTCCCGCGTCGGGAGTGGGTCATTTGCGCGCCTGCTGCCTTCCTTGCATGTGGTAGCCATTTGTCAGGGTCCCTGTATGGAATGGAACCCTGATTCCCCATTACCCGTGGTCACCATGGTAAGCGCAGTCAATGGCATCGAAAGCTAATATGGATTGACATACGAATGCGTCGTCGCTTTCTCGTTGGAGAGCACATTGAAAAAGTGCTCTAGCATGACGAGCTGGGTGATCTCCTTGGCTTGATGGGAGTTGAGCCAGTTGTGAGTGGCCCTTGTGATGCCACGGTGTATACCCAGATATATCAGAGCTGCTGCAGAAAGTGCGGGCCGTTTGTGCGCGCTTTTGGCGTTCTCACCCTGCTGCTGTCGCCTGTCTGCGCTGCTGCGTAACTTCGGCCTTCCCGCTCACCGCCTCATGAGAATGTGCGAGCAGCAGCAGGCGATAGTTGAGTTTCAGATGCAGCACGCATGGGTCAGTCGCTCTGCAGAACAGTTTTCTTTTTTTGTATGTCCCAATATTTTGGGGGCTACCCCTATTAAAATAAAAAAAAAATATATATATATATATACATATATATATATATATATAAACAGTGTTGGCTACCTCCTCCTCCACCGCCGTTTCCACCTACACCGCCATGGTCACCGCCTCCTCAGTATAAACTATGTACACAATAGCAGAGGCTTGTGAAGGCCTTTTCTCCATGCATCAGGACTGCAAGAAATGCACCACAGGCCGCAAATGTTTCTTTTTTTATATGTCCCAATATTTTGGTGGCTACCCCAATTAAAATAAAAAATATATATTTATAAAAAACAGTGTTGGCTATCTCCTCCTCCGCCACAGTCCCTGCCTCCTCAACCTATGGGTCACTTAGTATAAATTATGCACACAATAGCAGAGGCTTGTGAAGGACTTTTCTCCATGCATCAGGAGTTGAGCTCAGTTTGAACAATGAAGGAGAATACCCTGCACTCCAACCCTCTCTCAAATGGATTATTCTGTTGATCCTCCTGACATGCTTTAGATTTTGATTTATGTTCTTCCAAAGATAAAATCAAATATTCCATCTAGTGCTATTTTATGGCTCAGCTGTATTTTTAATTTTTATGTTATTTTAAATGATTTCCCTATCCACATTTGTTTGCAGGGCATTTGTCATACTCTTACCTCCATTTTACTTCCTTCTGCAGCCATCTAGCCCTTTCCAGGAGTTTTTAGAGGGATTTTTGTGGCCAAAAGTTCGGGTCCCCATTGACTTCAATGGGGTTCGGGGTGAAGTTCGATCACGAACCCGGACTTTTCTTTCAAAGTTCGGCCGAACCCGAACATCCAGGTGTCCGCTCAACTCTAGTAGATACACATCGATGTGAGCATTATTGTTGTTGAGCTCTGTTATACACTCACACACACCAACAATAGGAGCTCCTAGCAAAGAGGAACATTAGGATAGAAAATAGGGACAGAAAGACTTGGGCCCGAAATAGGTACTGTCTCTCCTAAATAGGAACACTTGGGAGGTATAACTATGTCCAAGGAAGAAGGCAACAGACTGGAAACAAACATAAATATAACTGATAACATGTATGTGCTGTGGGGAGGGAGACTGCATGTAAGAGACATATACAAAGACAAGGCTGCCTGCCACTACTATACTATTCTGCATTAACTAAGTTTAAGTTTAATAGATTTTTTTTAAAAAGCAAGAAGTAACAGTTTTATAAAGTTTTTCCTTTACATATTGGCAGATAAATCTAACAAGTGCACATACATACATTCTGACATATATAAATTATATATTACTGTATTACATTTTACTGGGCCACTCGTCACCAGCCTCATAGAAATCATATCCTGTATAATAAGATCGAAGTGTGTTGAACGAAATGACATTTTTTAATGAACGTCTGTTTTATAGAAAACCATAACCAAAAATTCATGACTTAATAGGATGATACACACTTAATGGCCAATGATGTTTTTATCATCATTACACTGCGTTCTTTAAGGATTCTTTTAAACTATAAGATAACTTACTTACTGTAGGGCTGTGTTAAGCAGCCAATGTTAAATTTAAATAATAAGTTAATTAAGTGTATCATTCTATGTTGGCATTTGTTACACAGGGACAATAATGAGCTTAAAGCATCATGCTTCAATTTGTCTTTAAATGGATAACTAATTGTTTTTGAAATGCTAAATTAGGAGGCGGAAAGAGTGGTATATTTTCACTTTTTTTGGTTTTAGGGTGTACAGCAGAACATTTTACTTATTGCTCTGCTAGTTCAGTTAGGGTCATGCAGTGCTAAAGGGGTTGTGTGCACCTGTCCCCATTTAAACGATCTGCCTGCACTTCACAACCACTCACTCAAAACCTAGTCACTCACCCTTCCAGACAGTCATTCTCGGTCACAAGTTCAGTCACTTCCTTTGTGGTCAGTCGCTTCCACTGTTCACATAAAAAAAAATGCATATGAAAATAAAAATGGGCAACTTTAAGGGTGAGGAAAAAAGTATTTAATCCCCTGCTGATTTTGAACGTTTGCCCACTGACAAAGAAATGATCAGTCTATAATTTTAATGGTAGGTGTATTTTAACAGTGAGAGACAGAATAACAAAACAAAAAAAAAATCCAGAAAAACGCATGTCAAAAACTTTATAAATTGATTTGCATGTCAATGAGTGAAATAAGTATTTGACCCCTTTAACTTAGTACTTGGTGGCAAATCCCTTGTTGGCAATCACAGAGGTCAGATTGTAGTTGGCCGTTTCTTGTAGTTGGCCACCATGTTTGTACATATCTCAGGAGGGATTTTCTCCTGATTTGCAGATCCTCTCCAAGTCATTAAGGTTTTATAGTTGACGTTTGGCAACTTGAACCTTCAGCTCCCTGCACAGATTTTCTATAGGATTAAGGTCTGGAGACTGGCTAGGCCTTTCCAGGACCCTAATGTGCTTCTTATTGAGCCACTCCTTTGTTGCCTTGGCTGTATGTTTTGGGTCATAGTCATGCTGGTATACCCATCCATGACCCATTTTCAATGCCCAGGCTGAGGGAAGGAGGTTCTCATCCAAGATTTGACAGTATATGGCCCTGTCCATTGTCCCTTTGATGCAGTGCAGTTGTCCTGTCCCCTTAGCATAAAAATACCCCCAAAGACTAATGTTTCCACCTCCATCTTTGATGGTGGGGATGGTGTTCTTGGCAGCATTCCCCCTCCTCACAACATGGCAAGTTGACTTGATGCAAAGAGCTCGATTGTGGTCTCATCTGACCACAAACTTTCACCCAGTTCTCCTCTGAATCATTCAGATGTTCATTGGCAAACTTCAGATGGGCCTGTACATGTGCTTTCTTGAGCAGGAGGACCTTGCGGGCGCTGCAGGATTTCAGTCCTTCACAATGTATTGTATTACCAATTGTTTTCTTGGTGACTATGGTCCCAGCTGCCTTGAGATCATTAACAAGATCCTCCTGTGTAGTTCTGGGCTGATTCCTCACTGTTCTCATGATCACTGAAACTCCACTGGGTGAGACCTTGCATGGAGCACCAGACCGAGGGAGACTGACAGTTATTTTGTGTTTCTTCCATTTGCAAATAATCGCACCAACTGTTGTCACCTTCTCACCAAGCTGCTTGGCGATGGTCTTGTAGCCCATTTCAGCCTTGTGTAGGTCTACAATCTTGTCCCTGACATCCTTGCACAGCTCTTTGGTCTTGGCCATGTTGGAGAGTTTGGAATCTCATTCATTGATTGCTTCTGTGGACAGGTGTCTTTTATACAGGTAACAAGTTGAGATTAGGAGCACTCCCTATGAGAGAGTGCTCCTAATCTCAGCTCTTTACTTGTATAAAAAACAATTTAAAAAAATAAAGACGCCCTGGAGCCAGAAACCTTGCTGAATGATAGGGGATAAAATACTTATTTCACTCATTATTATTATTGTTACTGGCATTTATAAAGCGCCAACAAATTCCGCAGTGCTGTACAATTGGGAAAAAGACAAACACAATAAGAACAGACCGATACAACAGGTAGAGGACCCTGCACGTGACCTGACATGCAAATCAATTTATAATGTTTTTTTCTGGATTTTTTTTTTTTTTTGTTATTCTGTCTCTCACTGTTAAAATACACCTACCATTAAAATTATAGACTGATCATTTCGTTCAAAATCAGCAGGGAATCAAGTTATTTTTTCCCTCACTGTAAGTAGACTGTTAAATGTATGGGTTTTTTTAAATCGTACTTCTCTCTGCTAAGCCCCTCTAATTTACCTGCAAATGTTTGCTGCAGTCTGCTTTTTTTTCGTAACCTTTGCTCCCAGGTCCTATAATTTATCTTTAAGAATGCATGGACACAGGCAATGGGCAACAGACGTATTCGGTTTTTTTACCCACTCTTTCAATTGTCAGTGATATGCGCTTTGTATGATTGGGTATATCAGATTACAACTGACAGCTGTATACAACTGTGCATCTGGCTATGTGCTGTGTTAGTAAACCTTGCACACTTTATCAGAATTAAGCGTGTATATTTTTGTTCAAGGTATTCATAAGTCAAATCACAATATGGTAACTTCTCTCCAGTAGCTTCTAGTCATTTTTGGAAACCAATAATTCAGTTCTAGCAAAAAGACATACTAACCCAAAGTTCTACTCAAAACATACATATACTATATTAAAAGAGTAAAAGTAAAAACATGTCAAAAAAGTATAGATATAGTTATTGTGGGCTGCTTCACACTGAAGGGAGATAAAATAGATAAAAACAAATAGAATGCAGTATGACCCCTCCTATTAATATATGAGTTAAATAAAATTAAATACATATAATAAGTATATTTTAATAATGGAATACACAAATTAAAAAAGACAAGCTCAAAAAAGACTCAATATAAAAACTGCAGGGGTATAGCACAAATCACAGCAAAACATTTGGGATTGTAAAGCAATTAAAAATGTTGCAAAAAGAGCAATGTATCCACACCTAAAAAAAGTTAAATGATAAAAATCCTAGTAAAAAGCCCTTACGAGTATCTCTCACCCACAAAGAGAAGAGATAAAATAAATGGTGAAAAGACACAAAATATTAAACCCAAGCCACAGTGATTACATATAACACCACCAAGTTATAGCAATCGCTTTTTTTTTTTTTTAACCATGTACATAGCAACATAAGGGAACATGGAACGATGAGGTGATGCTAAATTGCATAGCTCACTATACTGTGAGGAGAATAATTTGTAGCATATAAATACAGGAAAAACCTACTGGCCTTAGTCCAAAACCGTTATCTTCCCTAACAATGTAGGTCATTAAGGAACAAGAATACAAATAAAACAAGGTGTACAAGCAGTTACCCAGGGCTTCTGAGAGTTCCTGGAGTAATTATAGCATGGGCTTAACCTTAATAGCTAGAGAAACGAGTGACAACGCTTCATGTGCGCCCATTAAGTCACAAAATAGCCAGTGAAGCACCATAAAATTTGCCAGGGATCTGTGTGCGCAGTAACAAATGCGATTAACGATCCTAACTTTTAATATATAGATGCCCAAGTATTCTTTATAGAAAAGCTAATTAATAAATCACCGTACTCCTAAAATTAATCTGCTTCAATTAATTCTCTGCAATTCTATTGATTCAATTAATTCTACTGCTTTCAGTAGTAAGAGTTTGAGCGCAGAACTTATTTTTGTGATTAACTTTCAGTAATCTCTTCTGATTACTTACTGGTATTTCTGAGACGTGGTCATTCTATGATTAGTTAATTTTTTTTTATAAAAATGCCCAGGGCCTCGATTATCATTTAAAAAAAAAAAAATGTTTGATAGATCTTAAAATATATAATAGAAATAATAAAAATATCAATGTGTTTGCTATGCTGAAGGTAGAATTAACTGACCTTTAATCTGATCTTGTATTCACATCGTAAAGTAAAAGGTTGAATTTCCTTGGGTTTATATAACGAAAGCCTTACCTGGGAAGATGTTCTCATGGGGTATAATAAACATTCAGTTTGCAACAGTGCAAGAATATACCTTGGAGACTTTACAATATAACAGTAAATGGATAAGTCATTTATAAATCAGAATATTTTTGAATACATTTTTAAATTCGTTACTGAGTGAATTGTCACAAATTCAAAGTGAATCTAAGGCTTTAGGCAGAAAAGGCCAACTGCTAATTTGACCTAATATTTAGATGCATTTTGAATTTACACTTTAGTTGATAACAAGGTGTTACTCTAAAGTGTTAATTGCTGAGAATTCACATGGAATTGTAAATGTTCAACTTTGGCTATTTTGCCATAAAATGTAAAATTCACTTTGAAATTTCAAGAATTCTTCAAATAAATGTTTTAAAATGGATTTCTCTCTTTCTAAAGAATTGAACTCAGTTATAGTCAAACGTTAATTTCCCCTTGCTAAAAATAGGTTATTTTGACAAACAAAAAGTTTCCACTTCTTTGTACCAAGCAGTTAAGTTAGAAATTATATTTATAAAAACATTTGCTCAGTTTTTCTTCTTCGGACATTACATATGAATAAAAAATGTAAATTACAAATAAAATTACGAAAAATATAAAACATAAGCAAAAACTTGCCAAATTTGGTCTACTGAGACTATAACAATAACAATAATTAAACATTTCTATTTTTTTGTTATGATTTTGAATCATATTTGTAGAAAGTTGTACTTCCTCCCAGGGCATTTAACTAAGAGAATTGTGACACCCTTCATTTAGCAATTTTAAAACTAACTTCTGCCATATTTAATGGTTATATTAAATGTTGTTGTGTGTGTGTTTTTCACACACACATTTAATTTTTATGCGGAATTCAACATATATGTGTCCCACTACTGTAAAAACCTCATATTTGTATTCTGCTACTGCCCACGAATACAGCAATTGCCATATGTAGACTTTTGCAAAATTGTAATTTTAAAAAAAGCTATAGAGTCAAATTCCAAATGTTTCTAATTCAGTCATATTTCAGCATTTACCGAGTCATTGTCTGGCTTGCATGCTACTGTAATAACTTTACAAAGCCCAATTGAGCTCACTAAAAGAGTGAATTACATAATCCTAAAATAAGTTTTACACTCTATAGACATTGTGACGGTAGTCACCATCCCTGTGGATGGAAGACAGACACTATGTGTGGGTCCCCAGATTCTTCTTGTGCTTTGGTCACCTTGTGCCCAGTATTGGTGCAGGGTATGTTGAATGTACTGATTATCTGGGCCTTTGCCCCTCTCCCTTTTTCCCTGTCCTATCATTTTCCCAGCAGGGCATTGTCCCAGGGACACTACAGGACCAGTTTAAACTAGCTGCCCTGTCCCTCTTCAATCTCCCATTTGGTTCTCAGCCTATTGTCTGGCCCCATCCTTCCATGTACTATAGTGCTCTATGCAGCCTATTGTATGTAAATGAGGCTGTTGGGGGCATAAATATGTTTCCTGTATTCATTATAGGGAGTTGTTGTTTCAACCTTCACCAAGTGTCGTCTGGTGTTTGGGAAAAGAGCTCTGATTACTGCTAAGCTGATGAAAAGGGTGCCCAGGCTTGTAATCCTAGTAGCCTGGTCAAGGGTGGACCAGGCCCTCAGAGATTCCAGTCAAGTCTTGGCGACTGGGTTTGAAGTGCTCCCGAGTCCCTGATAGCTCTGAGAAAGCACACTTGGCAGAGGTACTCGGTCCGAGTACTGGAGCTCCATCACAGACATCCATTTAAAAAAAAAAATATATACTATATTGGGATAATCTGGTTTAATTTTCACCATTTTCTCTCAGAACAGCAATATACACTGGTGGCACATAATATACACTCCAGGATATGGGACTATGTGCTTGGAGCCGAGCATTATGCTGGGTTTTCCTACATACAAAACGTGAAATGGTGTTTTGGCTCTCATGCACATAACCTCCAACTGCAACTAGACTTTGAGGCCATATGTCAAACACACTTATTTTTTTAAAGTAATTAAAAGTAAAATCATCAGGGAACAAAAAAGGAGCAAAAAAAAAAAAAAAATTTAAAAATCCAAAGCTTGCTCATTAAATACTTTTAATTACTACACAGCATGATTCTGCAAAGAGAGGCTTTGAATTGGCTGACTACCAGAACAGATAACCTCAGAAGAGAAGGAATGTTGCCGAGAGGAGACTGTTTTGGCGCTAGATTGAGAATAAATGCAGATTTATTTTTAAAGAGTGAATAATCTAAAACCTAAGAAAATATTAAAAATAAACTTTTTTTTTTTTAACAGAATGTTCGTTTAACGTTCATCTTTCATATCAAGGTTATTATAAAAGACAAATAATTAAAAAATATTAATTGTGACATTAGATATTGGGCTAAATGTATATTTATTCAAGGTTTAAAATGTACATATAAGCAGTATATAATAAATGGACCGTATTACAAAATAATATCAACCAATTTTAAATACTTTTAAGTCATACCTTAATTATATAAGCTGTTTAAATAAAAAATAAAAATATTTCTTTAAAAGCATCAGGTTTAAAATATTACATAGAGCAGCAAATATTTCTGAAAATGCATTTAATATATATGTTCAATATTATAATAAATATATAACAGGCCAGCTCATGTGGTTCTGTCTCCGTACATATTTCCAATGTGTATAGGCACAATGATATTTGCCCACTTATGAATGACAGGAATAAAAAGAAAAATTGATCCAACTATTGAAACTAGAAGAAACGTCCATAAAAACATCCTGTCCAGCACCTGAGCTACAAATTTCCAATCTTCAACAACCTGTGGGGAAAAAAATAAAAAAATATATAAAATATTCATATTATTGAAATTTACTACTAAAGAGGGACTTAACAAAAGGTCGTATAGGTAGAGAACACAATAAATACATATCAATGAGTTTTATAAAATTTTAACTCTTTTATGAACAAATTCACTTTTTTACAAAGGGGAAATTAATCAGTTTTCAATGCTTGCTTTACGGTAAAGTCAGTTTCAGGAATTCCTCAGAACATTCTTAATTTGGTCAATCACACACCTCCCATGTGAGCTGCTTTAGGAGACATAGTGCATATTTTGAGTTATTCTATTGTCCAGCTTCCCCCAAGGTCCAACAAGGGGATGGGGGATGTTGGCTAGTGCTGCTCTACACCAATCAAATGGCACCAATCTTATACCATCTGATAGAAACAGCATAGTTTTACTTGGCTGTTTTGGAGGAAGCACTTGTATTGGACTGCCACTAAAAGGTATTTTAAATCCTGCAGGGTAAACATTCCAGCATAACGGCAATGTTTTATATTGCAGGGTTAAACCGACATGGCACATGGCACTCAGACCACTTCATTGAGATAAAGTGGTCTGGGTGCCTAAACTGTCCCTTTAAAGATTTAGCAAGTGACAATGTAGTACAGTTCAGGTAAGACAAATCCAAGGCAGAGATTGCAAATGGAGAGAAAAATAGGAAAATTGCTGCATTTCTTATCCTCTCTCTCTATGCTGACTGCAAGGAACAAAGGACAGAGCTTATAACAATGATTGACAGGTAGCTAGGATAAAGAGGTGCCAATTTCTACATTTATTTTTATTTTTTAAGCCTCACAAAACTATTATTTAAAAAAAATATATATTTTTTATTTTTAAATATATGGATAAGTAAAAAGAAAATGTACAAATTCTGGGAAGTGACAGTTCCCCTTTAAAATACAATTCTTTAAATTATTGTATATGAACATTAAACAAGCAGCATAAGTGAGCTATACTTTATCTGGTATTCAATAAACAACAAAAATACATACCTCACGAACTTCATGTTCCTTTATGACATGCCTTGTTATGTACCGAATAGAATCCAAAGCAGCTTCTAAGGTATTCCTAGAAGAATCCGATCCGTTTGTCATTCCAGTTTCTTCTTTTCTGGTAAAATACCGATCAACATGACTTCTCATACACAGTAATTTTGGAAGTTTGTGAAGGAAAATCTTGCGCACCCAAGGTGCCATGGCATTGTGAGTTGAAGAAGAACGATTGTGAATATTTATGGCAAAAACAGTTATCACAATTGATAATGTCACAAATATCATTGTGAAGACCAGGTATTCTCCAATAAGAGGAATCACTTTTGATGAGGACGGTATAATTTCTTCAATGACAAGGAGAAAAACTGTTAAAGATACAAGTACAGATGTACAAAGAGAAATTTTTTCACCTTCATTTGAAGGGAGGTAAAATACAAGTATTGTAAGAAATGAAAGTCCTATACAAGGTATAATTAGAAAAAGTGTATAAAAAAGAGGTAACCGTTTTATGATGAACGAATAAGTGATATATGGATACCAGCAGCACCCATCTGTTCGATTTCCTTTGAATCCTGTAGCAGTTACTATTTCCCATTCTCCATTATCAAAGAAATCCCTCTTGTCTACATGAAAGTCTTCCAGGTTAATATCAACTTGAGATCCATCATAGGTCCATGAACCAAACTTCATGGAACAGTTTTGAAGGTCAAAAGGGAAAAAGGTAACATCGATCACGCATGAACTTTTATAATTTGCCGGTGGGGTCCAACTAATGGTTCCATCGTATTTTACTACGGCTTTTGTAACAGAGCCTTCAAAACGACCATCAGCACTATAAACAAAGGTGGCATAAATGTTTTACATAGCATATACAGCAAAATAACATGCAATTTGTACAAACAAAAGATTCTTACAATCCTGTATGAAAATTTACATGTTTGGTAGTCTTTATACCTATACATCCAATTTGCACTTTAATAACACGTTGTTTTGATATGGAATTTATTTATTATTTTGTATTATATGCATTCAAAAATATCTATGTATTTATTATTTTATTATTTAGAAAATGTGGCAGACTAGATGGGTCGAATGGTTCTTCTTATCTGCCTTCACATTCTGTGTTTTTATGTACAAAAATATGTAAGGTTTTGTATGATGCACTGTCTACATAATTAATAAAATCAGATGTACCATCCACCCATGAGGTCCCTTCAATAGAGCAAAGAATATAATTCATATAATTTATCTCCATCTGGAGCCCTGAGTCACTCCTTCCTTTAGTCTACAAATTTTTCAATTGTACAATTTACTCACATCTGTTTGTCTTTCTGAAGCCAGTGCAATCAGCTGTCTTGCTAAACCTTTTCTACAGAATTTGCCCTACTGCAATGAATGAGACCTTGTGGTTCTGTACACAGAGCACTGCAACATAAATGAGACCTTGTGGTTCTGAACACAGAGCACTGACACCATTAATTTTAAATCCATGCATCCTGGCATACACCAATAATAAAACACTCCACAAACCCAATTACATTAAATTCATTTAATAAATGTATATTTATTGTACTGCTACCAAATGCTTTTTATTCTTGCTATATCTATGGGATTTCCATAGCTACTCAAGATTGTAAATTGTACAGGACAACAACATCTGAATCTAATATATACATATCAAAATATATCTACTGTAACCCCTATTAAAGTGTGCAGTACTTTAAGTGCACATGTACATTTTAATTTTATGAAAATCAGCTGTGCACTTATGTTCTATTTTCACTGGTTGAAAACCCCTTCTAAATGCAATAAAATGCAAATATTCAATTACTTACTTGTCATAAAGAACAATGTCCGGGATCCAGATAGAATCTGAAGGGACGCGGATCGAAGTTATACCAGCAAATTCCTTGGGGGCCCATCTTAACTTGACATCAACCCATTCCTAGAAAATAGACAACTTGAGTAGACAATCTATTGCTCTAAAATAATATCAATATAATTGTTCAGAGTACAACATTTAGGGTTTAAACCTTTGTACTGAAAGTGAGACTGTCATGCTCTTTTACACTAATGACTATTTCATTACAGATGTGTAGATTGTGGCTAGTAAATTGATAGCAAAGATATAGATTTGTCAATATTTCATTTAAAAGATCACTCCACCCACAGCAGTCAGACTCTCGGCATTCATTCAATCCGTGGTCTGGCTGCATGAGGATATGCTTATAGGCTTCTCACAGTTGGGGCTTCAGGATTATGAATTGTGCATGCATGACTTGTACGTCACTTGCTGGCATCCAGAATGAAGACCTGGAAATTGAGTTGGTTATACGCTGGCAATGTATCACAGAGTTTCTGTGGGCAACCACGGTAGTGCTATAACACAAGCTCCTTTATAAAATTAGGAAAGCATATTAAAGAGTTATTTGAGGCACCTCTGGCTTTGCCCCTCTTTTCTACCCCCTTCCACATTAAATATGTCAATAGTGTCCCTATCTAGACAGATAGTGCATTGGCAATGGCCTACAGTGTCAGCGGATGATCTCAGCAAACTAATTTCTCAGAAACTAGTAACGTTATCTGGCATTAATCCTGTGGTTCCTACACAAACATGAAAGTCTATGTGATGATCTTAACCATTTCATTGTGCCAAAACACAGAAATATTAAAACATACTACTTAGCTAATCACATATTTGTCTGGGCAGTCAAAAGCCTGGGAATTTCTTGCAAATGCACCAAATTAAAGGGACACTATAGTCACCAGAACAACTACAGCTTATTCAATTTGTTCTGGTGAGTAGAATCATTACCTTCAGGCTTTTTGCTGTAAACAATGTCTTTTTAGAGAAAATGCAGTGTTTACATTACAGCCTAGTGATAACTTCACTGGCCACTCCTTAGATAGCTGTTAGAGATCCTTCCTGGGTCATGGCTGCCTAAAATGCATCCAAACATTCAGTATCTCCTCCCTCTGCATGCAGACACTGAACTTTCCTCATAGAGATTCTTTGATTCAATTCATCTCTATGAGGAGATGCTGATTGGCCAGGGCTGTATTTGACTTGTACTGGCTCTGCCCCTGATCTGCCGACTTGTCAGTCTCAGCCAATCCTATGGGGAAGCATTGTGATTGACTTAAACCCCCACATCTGATGTCAGAGCTCATAGACCGTTCAGAGGCAACGGCAGCAGCTCCAGACTTGAATACAACTATTTTTAGGGAGGCAAGAGAGGGGCAGGGGGTCTAGATGGTGGTTTTAAAACTATAGGGTCAGGAATACATGTTTATAGTGTTCCTTTAAAATGAGAGTATAATTTTTGCATTTATTATTTTATTTTGTTGTATAATTTTATTCCTGTGTTTTAATAAATTCAATTTCAAATACTCTATACAGATGCCCTTGCTAATGTGTCCAGTTGTTCACTTTCTATTGAAAGTATCAAAAATATAATTTCAGAAATGTATGCCTTAGTTACATAAATATTAATCTAAAATACATCATGCATGGTTTTCAATCTGAAGCCTGTTTTCGCTCTATTGTCAGGTGCATTGTACACATGTGTATTCTTTACTCTGCCACACTCCCTTGCCTCCCTTAAATAATAAGAAAACCTACCTTATTTCATAGGAAAGCATTGGATTAGCTGAGATTGTCAATTCTGATGATCTCAGCCAAGCAGGTGGGGCATGGGCAGGGCCAAACGCTGCCCTAGTCAATCAGCATCTCCTCATAGATATGCACTGGACAGACTATACTAACAAGAACAACTACATTAAACTGTAGTTGCTCTGGTGACCATAGTGTCCATTTAATACTAGCTTTAAAATTACTATCTCAGAAAAATAAATCAATAAAAATCCATTGCTAGTTACTGTTAATACAACCCCTCTCATGAATACAGCCAACATTAAAAGAAGTGTTTAACATGTAAATAGCTAAAGAACAAAGACCAGACAGAAGTTGTAAATAGCAATATGTGCTGACATCTAGTGGTCAATTGGATATTTACATGAATATATCAAGAAAATAAACAGTTTAGTACATATTTTATGTTTCATTGCAAGGAGGAGTGCAGTTTATCAAAAGATCAGAAGAAATTTCTTTTTTTTTTGTTCTGGTCCTGAACAAAATAAGATAAAAAAGATTTTGAGCTTCCTAAGACAGAAGACATGAGGTTCCAGGTGTGATTAGCATGTGAGAAGGCCTGCACCCTACCTGGATCTGATTAATCTGGATCAATGCAGCCATGCTGACTCTACTGGCCTAGCTGCAAAGGAAGCATAGAAGGGCTGGTCTGTAAAATAGCAGGGTGCCATCAATAACAAGATTTGTTGCAGAAACTCACTAGAAGTCAGTGCACCCCTCTGTGCAGCAATTTAAATAGCATTCAATGTGCTATATTGTGCCTTAGCAGAGAGAGAGCATTAGCTGAATGTCATTAGCCTACTGGTGGTACTGTGATTCATGATCGTAGATAAGGTCTCTCAAGGGTCTGCGTTAACAGTTGCTTAATGTTCATTCTAGTAATCCTCTGCTGGTCCTGGATTCAGCTACAGCATACAGTGATTATAGAACTCTGAACATTGTAAAATTCCCCAATATAGTGGACAAGACCAGTCGTATTGGGTAAAACAAGAGAACAACGTATTGCCACATCCTATATATCATTTTAAAGTCTGTGACCAGGCCCATAGTTTGTGGGCAGGAGGGTAGCTGTTATGCTTCTTCAGCAGGCTGTGGCATGGGAGCTTCTGTGACAGTCTGGTATAGCCATTAAAAACAGCAATGAGTAAACAGAGTTAGGCTTAGACACATATTGGAGAAGGGACAAACCCTTCATCACCTGCAGGGCACAATATTGAAGAAATGATAAGGTTGTTTGCAAGCCAACGACTACAATCCCTGAAAGGTGATAAAGCTTGTTCTTGTTTTTGTTAAAGGGAAACTCTACACCTTATTGCAGTGGTCAAAGTGCAAAGATTCAATGCATTCCTCCAAATTTTTGTTAAATCCTTTTTGAACAGTTAAAAAAAAAAAAAAAAAACAGATTTAAAAAAAAAATGGAACTCTTTTAGCTCCAAACCCCTACTCCAGCTATAAAATTAAATCTATCCTAGTCTGAATGGCAAGGACTGGCTGTGAGTGCCAGGGGCAGCAAGGATGAGGGCGGCAGCCTATCATTGGCATCCAAACTGATGAGTAATACATAAATAAAAGTGTCAGCATTATCTCATGTCCAGAAAAAGTCCTTAGTGACCAAGACAACTCTATTTTTATTAAACTCATTGAAAAACTATTTGATGCAACAAAAATAACGGGATAGCAACTGGAGACTCATATGAGCAATAGGCTGCAGAGGTTATGGTGTTTAAAATGCCCTTTTAATCTATAGAATGTCGTTGGTCCTTGAAGGACAAATTCTTCACTTGAGTCTGATGTATATCACTCTCGACATATAATATATATACAGGAACAGGAATGGTTTACATACTTGTTTTAACCAGACATTAGTAGTCATTAGCTGATTTTTTTCATCCTAAAATGGAAAATATAGGAAAAAAATTAAATCACATTACCATCAAGATAAAACAAATTACTATAAGAACAAACATGTTCTTTGAATAAATTTAAAGGACCACTATAGTGCCAGGAAAACAAATTCGTTTTCCAGGCACCATGTAGTCCTTAGGTCCCCCCCTCCCCCACACTCATGGCTTCTCTCCCGCTGGGCTGGAGGGGTTAAAACCATAGGAGAGCATTACTCAATGCTTTCCTACGGACGTCAGCGTCTTCTCACTGTGATTTTCACAGTGAGAATCGCAGAAGCGGCCTCTAGTGGCTGTCAGGGAGACAGACACTAGAGGCTGGATTAACCCTCAGTGTAAACATAGTAGTTTCTCTAAAACTGCAAAGTTTTCAGCTGCAGGGTTAAACTAGAGGGACCCGGCACCCAGACCACTTCATTGAGCTGAAGTGGTCTGGGTGCCTATAGTGGTCCTTTAAGTGTTCCTCTTGCAAACACTGTAGTCCAATGGTAGGCCCTTATTAGTCTAGTACCCACAAAGTGCACCCTGTGTTTGGTTCATCAGCTATACCAGGGGTTCCCAACCCAGTCCTCAAGTAACAGTCCAGGATTTAGGGATAACCCAGTTGTGTCTACAGTGCTGGTTTTCTTTCTTCTAAAACCACTTTAGACACAACTGGGTAATCCCTAAATCCTGGACTGTTAGGGGGTACTTGGGAATTGGGTTGGCTACCACTGAGCTATACAATTAATTGTATAAGTTTAAGGGCAGATTGCACAACTTTTATTCATGTAACACTAAAAATATCGCTGCCATATGCTCAAAAATGTCAAAAGTTGCTTCTTAGTTTTTGTAATTGCACAGTATTTTCCAGAGTACAAAAACAATCCAGCACAGTTCATAGTGACTCAATGTTTAACACTGCCACTCGTTGTGAGGGATATTTTGAGTATTAATGTTCTTAGGGATAGGGAACAATTTAGGTTAGTTTACCGGATAGCTGTAAACAAGTTACATAGGATTTGGGATAACTGCAATATATTTTAATATATTAAAGTCACTTCAGGATTATCTCCATGACATATGGCATTTGATGATCAAATTATGCATTTAAAATGTATTAATTGCATTTTTACTATTTAAATAACACACAAGAAACCTAAAGATAGTTACTGTAATTTGCTTTCTAACCGGCATAAAAAGATACCTACCACGTCCACAAGCTGTGTTATTGCAAGCCCAAACTTCACTGTTATTGTATCATTCAACTCTTCAACTGGACGAACCCATTTTTGGTAATCTTGATCTTGGAATAAATATTTGAATAATCGGTCTTCACTTTTTGCAATAAATGACGGTTCAGATATTCCTGAATGTGCTGAATAAGAGAGCACAGAAATATTAGTTCTTTATTGTTACGTAGAAGTGGAGCCTTCCATGAATTCTTCTATATTAAAGAAATCACTATAACTAACGAATTTTTTTGTTTTTAGACATTCCTAGAATCATACATGGTAAAAAAAAACCATTTGCCATGTAGATATAATATTAGACATGCAGGCGTATATATATATATACACAAAGACACTTTGTTGTGGACATTTAAACGTGACCATGTAGTCAGAAATAAAATCTTAATGACAGAGAAAGGACCGTTCATTAAATACATGCATTAACTGTTATTTTATAAATGAACAGTGCAGAGATATAAAAAATGACTTCTAAAGACGAACTCATACAGACATTTGTAAACCACTCTTTATTCAATGGTCCAATCTATGGACCCAAACATGCATCCCCGCAATGGTCTCATTGTGATTGTATATAAAAGTATGAAATCTTCACTTCTATACACACAGCATACTTGTAACAAAAAAATAAAAGCCGCAATAAATTCTAGCAAAAGGGGTAATTGTTGAAAACAACCTTTAAAAAGTGTGAAACGTGTTCAATGTCTTTATAGAGAGTGGACTAAACATTGACTAAACAGTGCTGTGCATCACCCAGGCCAATAGCACACTGAAGGCATGAATGATCTATATTGTGATTTGTTCAGCTTGCCTTTCGGTTTGACATGCAGTCATATATTAAAGCTGGCATGACTCACAACTAGATATGTGCATGTGCATAATCTAATATATGTGAGTAATTAAATGTGTAGTGTGTTTTAGATTAAGTGAATTTGGGCATTTCCTGTGGAATAAATAATAGACTTGGGCATTCGTTTTTCGTCCGAATGTTTAGCAATTTGTCTAAAAGACAAATGGACGTTTGCAAATTACATTGAATGAAACGAAGAATGAGTTGTTTGTTGGATGATATTTCGTCCATGAAATTGGCTCCTTCATTCCTTTGTTTAGTTATTTACAAGGAGGGAGCTACTGGCTCGAGCTCCCACCTTGTAATATTTAATAATAGAAGCTGTGCTCCCCACCATGTCCTAAATCCACAATACCCACCTCACCCTAATGTCTATGCCTATGGCATCAACATGACCACCATATAGGTATAAAGGATGTTAAATCCTCCATCATGCCCCTAGCTGCAGTGCCATGATTAAGGGCATGTCTATTAAAGAGCAATCAGCAAGTGGCTGCTCACAATCATAAAACAAGACTCCCGACTGGACTGCCCTGTCACTAATCCAATAAAAGGGGACCCGGCACAGGTCCCCCATGGTGGTGTACTAAATAAATGAAGGGACATAACGTCATTGTGAGCCCCCACTCATGCCCTGCAAGTGAGGGCTGTTAAAATACACAGGTGGGGGACTTCGTGCCCGCCAAGACAGCACCCATTGGTGGCGGGGTGAGGGCTCTAAAAACTAAAAAGGGATGGACCTATTGTCCCTTCTAGCTCTCAACCATTGGCAGCAGGTGGTGACTCTAAATATTAAAAGGTTGTGGACTTATTGTCTACCCAGGTCCCACCCATTGGCATCGGTAGTGGCAAATAATATTAAGAATTCATTGTGTCCACCCTCCCAGTGGCCCCAAAAGACCTTACCTACTGGCCTCATCTAATAATAGTGAGGGGCCAATAAACTAAATACCATTAAAATAAATGTCATACTTACCACAAGATGTCTTCTTTTTTCTTCCATCATCTTTTTTCAACAAAAAAACCCACTGCATTGAAAAAACAAAACAGATGAACAAACAAGTCATCTTCACCCTGCAGGGGGTCCATGTAGCCTGAACTTGTAGAGCAGGGAAAGCCTTAAGAGGTTTTACCACACTGTTCAATTTGAGTTGGCTTCTAAACCAACCAAAGTTGTCTGACAGGTACATTTTCAGACTTGCTGGTTAGGTACCCCAAATTATGGAAACCCCACGAGTGTACCAAATTAGGGAGTCAACTGCTAAAAATGGTTGCAAGATATAGCTGCGCATGGATAGCAGAATTTCATTCACCCGAAAAAAAATAATCTGAAATTAAAAGAATTGCCGAATTTTGTCTGAAAACAATACGGACAAAATTTGGTTTGGATGAAACAAAATTTTGTTTTGGGTCCAATGTATTCAGATGAAACAGAAATTTCAGCGGTGCCCAAGTCTAGTGTATATTTGTGGGTACAAGACTGTGTACTTGTGTATATTTGTGGGTACAAGAATGC
>OW240914.1:50361447-50461920 GCA_933207985.1 Pelobates cultripes
CTCTAAAACTATAAGTATGAATCAAATATTTGTTTTAAATCAGAATTATGTTTTAATTAATATAGTTATTGAAATAAATTAGACCAGATTGTTCTGTTAAGGCAAGAAAATATTTTTGGTGCCAAGAGTGCCCACCCAGTGAAAATGGCAAAGCCACTTTAAAGTTTAACCTCTTGGGGACCCAGGCACCACTTCCAGCCTCACTGCAGCCTTGAGCGAGTTGAAAGCGCTCTGCCTGAGAAAAGCCCGGACGGAAGTAGGCCTTAGCGTGTCAGCTGAAAGCAATATACTGATTGTCTCAGTCAAGGAGCTGGCCTTGCACTGCACTACTTGGCTCATGATGGGGGAGGGAGGGGCCAGACATGATCCACCATAACAACTACAGTAGTGCTTGGAGTGATCCTTTAAATATAAACAATTGATATTTTGTTCCCATAGGCACACTATAGTGGCAGTGTAATTTGTGATATTAAATAAAATACATGAAATTAAGTAAAATAACACATTGCTTCCTTATTACCAGATGGTATAGTAAAAAAGGTTGTTGTTTTTTTAAAAATAGAAAATTGCAAAAATGAGCACATAATACAAATAATGTATGTCAGTTTTTTTATTTTTTTAAATTTTTACCGTGTGTTTTCCACAAAACACACACGCACACACTTGCCACTGCTGTGGTGAAACACACATGTGCAAGCAAACATTTGTACATTCACCATGAACCCCAGCATAGCACTCTCAATGAGAAATGGGCACATGCCCAAAAAGTACTAATAAACATCTCTGTCATCATCACAAGCAAGAGGTTCTCATGTTTACAGTGGAAAGCAGCCAGCCATTATTGTACATGTCCACACTCTTATACACCCCCTCTGCCAGAGATTAATGAAAATGTATAGTCCTACCACTGAATCCTATGGGATTACCTGGATTGGCTGAGAGGAAGACATAGATTAATAGCATCTAAGGAAATGTTGAGAGGGCCTGTGAGTATATGCAACCAATGAGAATTATCCAGTGACTGTTGGACAAGTGTATAATATATGTGTATAATACATACATGTGCAGTGTCTATGTATTCCTTTAGCTAGAATTTTTTTACAGGATCAATAAATAATTTTTGCTTTGTAGTCACAGTAGTCTATTTACATATACCTCATGTATCATTATTGTAATAAAATAATTCTTTCTATACCAATTGACATCTCTAATTACTTTCAAAATGATGCTTCTGGAATTCTGAAATGCATTGCAGGAGCAAGGTGTATGTTAAAAAGTTTTACATTAATACATTCATGGATTCCTTTCTACAACTGGATTATTCTGACATATTCACAACAAATGAGGTCATATTTAGTGGCAAGTATTTTTGTAATGAGATAGTAATAAAAGTAAAAATAAACAAGCAAACAAAAAAAGTTACAGTAACACACATGTTCAAATGAGACCCAATACGCATTTGTAATGTAGAATGTAAATGAGAGCAATGCGACTATATCTATTTTAATATCAATTTCGGTTTGAATCTGGAATAAGTGAAAATTAAAACAATCAATCTTGTTTTCAACAATACATACAATAAACACTACAAAGACTTTCAAGAAAAAAAAAGATAAAGTATGCAAACATGTAGAAATGCCTAAATAATCAACAATAAAGAACTGTCAAATTATTAGAGCTATAATACTGGAACATACATACCACATGCATTATTATTAGGAATGGAATGATCACACAAGCAATAGCATAAATCCACTTGAAAATAAAATATTGAAAGAGTTTTATTTGCAAAGAAACAAACACATCGATGTACAAATACACTTTTACTGAACCTATTCTATAGTATAAAATAAACAAATAAAAAAAAAAAAAAAGACAAGAGGTTTTAGTTCAAGATGTATGCAAAGTATAGATTACATTCTAATGTGTAACAATGTGGGTGTGAAGTATGACTTAATAGATACAATTACATCATGGATATTGACTTACCAAAAACTCCCCTCAGGTGATCAAAACAGAAGAATACCCAAATAGTCCATTTTCCTGTCCCAGTCATTGTCAGACATCAATAGAATCCTTATTTTTTGGTTTTATGAAATAGTGGGCAATAGAAAAATAAATGCTGATTCCTTTAGAACGCCAGGCTTTTTTTTTTTTTAGAACACCCAATACTGTGATACTAACCCTCTACTGTAATCAACATCCATGCAACTGCTGAGATAGAAAAGGCACATTGCAATAATGTTTCTGAGGATAACAAGTGTAAAATAATTTTTCCCTACCATGCATGAGCTAGTGAAACCAGCTGTGACTGCCTTCTGCTAAATTCATTATGTGTCAATAAATGCAGGAGGGTGATGGGGGATGGGATGGATGCAATGCTATTAGATTATTCTATGGTAGCTGCAGAGGCACATTTTTCACACTAGCTTTAAATCTTTTTTGAAACCAAGGATGAATGCGATTCAAGGTTGATGAGCTATACAAGGTGCAGAAAAAAAAAAATACGCTGTACAGCTTAATCCTTTACACTGCAAAGGGAAGGAGTGAGCACCTATTATGACTAATATGATGTGACGTCACTTCAAAGAGCATAAAAATGTCATTTATACATTGTGTTAGTCAAAGGGCCAGCAAATGTAGAAATGATGAGTTATTCTCTATTTTACGTTGAATGATATTCTTGGGCTCTACTGCTATGCTGAGACTAGGACAAATTTGTTTCGTCCGAAAATGAACACTGTAGCATAAGGAATACAAACCTTAACGTGATAGTGCTCTAGTTGCGGTTTGGTATTAGCCCCCTGTTTCCAAGAAAAAAATGAAATGATTCCCTTTTTTGCCTCCCTCTGCATTGTCATCAAACTGTTGTGCATGCGCAGCAAGTGCTTTGTGCGTACAAATGCTTCTCATAGGAAAGTATTGAATTTAATGCTTCATTATGAGTTGCAACGTCACCCGACAGAGTTTGACTTGGACAGTGCCGAGGAATACAGCCACTAGCACTGTGTTTAACCCTGAAATTATTTACATTGCAGGGTTAAAATGACAGGACCACCGTACCCAGACCAGTTTATTGAGATGAAGTGGTCCGAATGACTTTAGTGGTCCTTTGATTTACACCCGAACTAATTACTTTGCCTGGGATTCATCTGTGGAGACTAATTTAATGGATGGGTCGACTCATATGGGCACAGAGTAAAATACATTTGATTTGTGTATACCAGCTGAAACACATTTGTGCACGTCTAATAAAAACGGCATCTAAATGTGACCTGCACAGATAGATGAGCTGTCCATAGCCTCCCATATTGAATGTTTGTATCCCTGCACATTGGGAATTGTGGTATACTTACCAACAGCATCATTTGGGAGAGGTGCAGTTACATTTGTGGTTACTCCTTTCAAGGGATACTATAAGTGCCAGGAATACAGCTTTTTATATATCTATCTATAGCTCGCTCTGCCTCCCCCCTTACCCAAGTACCAATGTCTCTTGGCGCTGAGTCGCGGCTCCGCCTCCTCCAGTGACGAACGGACGCTAATGCGCATGCCAGACAGCCACTGGAGGCAGACTTAGTTCTGCACTATTTTACATTGCAGCACTAAGTGCATTAGGGACACTGCACCCAGACCACTTCAATGAGTCTCCACTCCTTCAAAAAATTGTTAAAAACCCACTTCTTCATAAAAGCATATCAATTAAACTGTTAATAGCTCCTGACTGATTCCTCTTCTGCAACTGTCACTAGTCTAATACTATCCTTACCTTTTTGTGTCATTTTACCCCACTCCCTCTAGCATATAAGCTCATTGAGCAGGGCCCTCAACCCCTCTGTTCCTGTGTGTCCAACTTGTCTGGTTACAACTACATGTCTGTTCGTCCACCCATTGTAAAGCACTGCGGAATTTGATGGCGCTTTATAAATAACATAATAATAATAATAATGAGCCGAAGTGGTCTGGGTGCATATAGGGTCCCTTTAAGTCTCGAATGGTATGCCGTGTTTTGAAGGGAGCAATATTCAGGCACGTATATATTTTAAGTAACACTCTTGCTGATGTGTTTTTACAAGCTCATTGTGTACCTGAATGTGATCCTCTGATTCACACGAGCTGTGCATGACAGGTTAACTTTAAAGGGAAAGTCTAAGCATCAAAACAACTGTAGCTTCATTAAGTGTTTTTGATGTTTAAAGAATGCACTGCAGTTGCACTGCTCAATTCACTGCCATTTAGGAGTTTGTATTTTGTTTCTGCTTGGAAAGCAGTGAAATCACTGCTGTTCAGGCTGGACAAAATTTATAATGTGGTTGCGTCAAGGCAGGCAGCAGTTTATAAGAGTCAGGGAGAGAGCCCTGGTTTCTGTCAAACTGCTTTAACACAGTTTGGTAATAAATTGGGGATGGTGTCCAGAGACTCTTGGCAGTTTAAACACTACACTTGTGGCTATGTTGCTAAGAATGTCCGTTTAAAGGGATACTCTAGTGTATTTCTTGCACTTTAGCTCCCCATGCCTCCCCACTCCCTCGCGCCCCCTCACCGGTAAATAAAGGGTTAAACCCCTTTATTTACTTAACTTATCCTCAGAAGCTCCTCATCCTCCTCTGTCCTGCAATGAATGGGCTCTAATGCTCGTGCGCAGTGAATAATTACCATTGCAGGATTAAACTGACAGGGACAGTGCACTCAGACAACTTCAATGAGCTGAAATGGTGTGGGTGCCTCTAGTGTTCATTTAATCCTTGCGCTCAAACTCCCACTACTCCCGGGCGACAGCAATGACTATAATACACATCAACCCCTATACATACAATTTAAAAAAAAAACTAAGAAAATAGTTAACTGTGCACTATCCCAAATTCCTATGCACATTTAAATAACTAGCGTTATTTAATAACGTGGCAGGTGAGCTTACACTCAAGTGGCTACCTGAGTGATACTAAAAACCTCCAGTTATTTAAATGTACATAGGGATTTTGGATAGTGTGCAAGTAACTATTTTCTTTAGTTTTTACCATAGTGTCAGCGTATGATGTCACTTTAAAGTGTCCCTCTTTGTCCATTTGAAGTGTTGAGAGGTAAGCACTAAGGAAAGTTTAAGGTTTGGAGCAGCAGCACGTACATTTAGTAAATAACCTTAGAAGCATTGGCTAGTACAGTTTCAAATGTCCATCATGCTCTTAATGTGAGCATGTGTATTATTATTATTCATAAAGCGCCAACAAATTCCATAGCGAAGTACAATAGCTGGACAAACAGACAAGTATTCGCAAGTATCCGCATCAAGACGAGCTGGACACAAAGGAACAGGGTTGAGGGTTCTGCTCAAAAGAGCTTACATTCTAGAGGGAGTAGGGCAAAGTGGCACAAACACCCTTCGTTGCCCGGGTACCTACATTTCAGTGTCTTCCATCTCTTTATAGTTTTATGTGAACAAAGTCTGCACTGCAGGAAGTTCACACTGATCTGTTGGTATGTCAACCACACAAAATAAAATACTATATACTTAATGCAATATGGTTGGAACATGCATATGAAGGGTCCAACATGCCAATTCCTCGTTAGTATAGTGGTAAGTATCCCCGCCTGTCACGCGGGAGACCGGGGTTCGATTCCCCGACGGGGAGGCAATTTTTATTTAAAAAAAAATAAGAACGATTTTTATATGTATGCTATATGTATTTAGTGTAGTATGTTGACTATAATCTAAAACCAAAAAAGGATCGTCACTTCAGTACCTTAGCCTATGAAAAAATATATAATATTAATCACAGAGTTTAACACTAGTGAGTGCCTCCCTCACACCACAAATGGCAGAAACGTAGTGTAGACAAAATAAAGCCAATTCAGGACGCTAGTCACTGTATTAAAATGAATGTTCTGCAAATTAACAGTAAAGTGCAAAAATAGCAAACTACACACTAAAAATATGTGTATAAATGCCAGTATCAATATAAAATTCACTTTTTCAGTGTACACATGTTGAAAACTAGTATTTTACATGCAAATCTGTGCAACACACAGGAAACTCATACATTTTCTTTTAAATATTTTGTTTAAAATATTTCTTACAAAATATCCTCAAAAATATAACATAAAAGTGCTATGTTACAATACTTTACCAGAAAAGATTAGAACCTCCAAGACAAGAAAAATAATATACACTAGTGCAGATTCTATAGCACATATATTTCTATGAGTACACCATAAACATCCCCATTTTAGGTGAGCACTCACATGAGACAGAGCCCTATAATTGGCTCTACTGATTGCCTTACAGCCATTGTCGGGAGACTCCGAACCCCTTGGGATGGTAACGATTTAGGAATATCAGAAATAAAAAAAAGAGGGAAGACATATAGTGCAATGTGTTGGGTAATGGTTTAAACTTTTAAAACATGATTTAAACTACTACGCTTTTGGTTTTATAATCTAAAACTGACAATGACTGGGACAGGAAAATAGACTATACAGTTGCTTGGTAGTATTTGGTAAGTGAGCTAACCGGCCATATCATGTAAATTGTACACCATACATGGTGTAATTTTATTTTTTAAGTCACACTGAAGATTAACATTGCCACGCATTAGAATGCAACATAAATCCTGAAATAAAGCATGTTTTTAGTTTTTAAATGCATTTACATACAGTATATATGAATAATAAAGCCTTCACAAAAGGTTATATTTCAAAGTACACCTGTTTCACGCACAATTTGGACACTATGTTATAAGTTGGCCGGTTAGCTCAGTTGGTTAGAGCGTGGTGCTAATAACGCCAAGGTCGCGGGTTCGATCCCCGTACGGGCCAATATTTTTTTTTGTTTTTTGGTATCCCTTCCTTAAAAGATTTGAAGAAAGAAATCTACCACCTTTTATTTCATATTTATCATTTTATAGTCGGATTTATGTAATAAACCTATTTCATTGCTTGGTTGAATAGCTAATCCTCGTTAGTATAGTGGTAAGTATCCCCGCCTGTCACGCGGGAGACCGGGGTTCGATTCCCCGACGGGGAGGCATAAGATTTTGGTCTCCAATATTTTTTCCCCCCCCTCCCCTTTACCAGCGCTTGTAATGTGGGAACAAACTCAAAATAAAACTTCAAATTTTTCAATGTACATGTATATATTTGCCAATGATAGTATACAAGTTTCACCCACGTACATTCATGCCAATCCTCGTTAGTATAGTGGTAAGTATCCCCGCCTGTCACGCGGGAGACCGGGGTTCGATTCCCCGACGGGGAGGATATATTTTTATTTTCTGGTTGACAGCAAAATAACTTTTGGTCTCCATTTTATGTAAGTATCATTCTTATGTTTAGTAGGAGGAATACTTACATGCAAGAAAACACACTTTTTCAATAGACATGTATACATGTACTTTTCCATCTATCTTTAACAACAAGAATTAACTGGCCGGTTAGCTCAGTTGGTTAGAGCGTGGTGCTAATAACGCCAAGGTCGCGGGTTCGATCCCCGTACGGGCCACTTTCTTTTTTTATTGCTGCTTCTTATTAATAGTCTTTTAATCAGTTTAAAAAGATCCTTTAGTGCCAGGAGAACAAATCCGTTTTCCTGGCATTATAGGCTCTTGGAGTGCCCCTTCCCTTCAGTCACTTAACTTAAAGGACCACTATAGGCACCCAGACCACTTCAGCTTAATGAAGTGGTCTGGGTGCCAGGTCCAGCTAGGGCTAACCCTTTTTTAAATAAACATAGCAGTTTCAGAGAAACTGCTATGTTTATGTTAGGGTTAATCCAGCCTCTAGTGGCTGTCTCTTGACAGCCGCTAGAGGCACTTAAGTGCTTCTCACTGTGAAAATCACAGTGAGAAGACGCCAGCGTCCATAGGAAAGCATTCAGAATGCTTTCCTATGGACTGGCTGAATGCGCGGGCAGCTCCTGCCGTGCATGCGCATTCAGCCGAAGAGGAGGAGGAGAGGAAGGAGAGCTCCCCGCACAGCGCTGGAAAAAGAGGTAAGTTTAACCCCTTCCTCTCCATCCAGCCCGGCGGGAGGGGGACCCTGAGGGTGGGGGCACCCTCAGGGAACTATAGTGCCAGGAAAACGAGTATGTTTTCCTGGCACTATAGTGGTCCTTTAATTCAGCGCCGTCTCCCTGCACTGGTGAGCTCTTCTCCCCGTCGATGTCAGCTCCCGAGTGGAGCCGAATGCGCATGCGCAGCCAGTGCATTTAAACCCGCCCATAGGAAATCATTACTGAATGCTTTCCTATAGGGATCTTATTTGATACTGGACTCCGTGAGGTCATCCAGCGTCAAATAAGTGCGATTTACTCAGTGTAAATAGCGGAAGCGGCCTCTAGTGGCTGTCACTAGAGGCTGGATTAACCCTGCAGTGTAAACATAGTAGTTTCTGCAGGGTAAAACTAGGGTGCCCTGGCACCCAGACCACTTCATTGAGCTGAAGTGGTCTGGGTGCCTGTAGTGGCCCTTTAAACTTTATGATAAGGATTCAAAACACCCATCCAATTTATGTTCTCATGCTCATGGCTTAGAAAAGGAATTTCCTAGGGAGTTTACATTTTTTTCAAGGGAAGTGAAAGTGCAGTGCATCTACACTCAGAGCCCACAAACAGCTCATCATGCAGATCACTGCTGACAAGAAGGGGGTGTCGCGGGGATATGGTGTGATCACACAAGGCAGCAGCTAGAGGGCGATGCCAAGCTTTGCCAATCTAAAGATGGCTGTTGCATTACTGGTTGGCGCCGAGTAATGATGTCACCAGTACCCACTACAGCTTGTTTACTGGTGACAAAGAAGGTCAAAGACTTCAGGACAAAGGTGGAAAGTGCAATTAACTGTGAGAAAGGTAATGGGAATAAAGTCTCGCTTCTTATCTTTTCCTAGGGTGATGTATTATCAGCTAATTGTTGGAAACATGAAATGCAATAACAGAAATAAAAGGTGTATCTATTATTTCAGGATAGATTATTGTTATATTATAGAGCTATTGTGATTTTGTATTGATGGGAAATGTCCAGTAAGTTAGATGGGACTAATGAACACTGGCAAAACTTTGACACTTAAATCACTGGAGCATGATGGGAAATGTAGTCCACTTGTTACTGCAGTCCAGAGAGGTTAGTGTACCCAGTGTGGAGATGTAAGGTGGCTTTCTTCTCTCTGCAGGAGCAGCCCATGGAGCAGACCAGTCACCAGGAAGGAGTGGAGATGGTAAGGATGCTATGGATACAGATTCCACTTGATATTCTCTTAGAATGTTCTGTATAAAGAAGGACAGAGACAGTGTTAGTGCTGTATAGGGCTGATTTTTTTCACAGAACATGCTTAGCATGAAAAAATAAAAATTACAAGCATTAATAGATGTGTTGAGCATACAAGATAGTCTGTAAGGTACCAGGCACTCATCAGATCATATTAATCACTTATTTATTCCTTTATAGTTGAGCATTCTTGGTCACAGTGGAGAGAACAATTTACTTTTCAGTACATTTAACCACTTAAAGACCAGGAGCAAAACTGTTGAAAAGTTTTGTTTTGCTTTTTTTGTAACAACTTTAGTGACTTCTCATGTAACTGGAAAAGTAATTCAGGACAAGACAGACGTGTTTTATTTACACAAGTTGACTTCTGAATAACTTTTCTGCATTTTAAACAAAGATTACTGAGCTTTATTGATGTAGAGCTCTTCACACCAACCATTACTAATCATTAACTCATTAGATAATTATTACAATTGTATTATTATGATGATAATCATCATTATTATTATTATTATTGTAGTCTCAAACTACCCAGACAGTCTGTTTGGCCATTTATTACTTATATTGAATTTTTATTTTTCACACCTCACAAACACATCTTTGTGAAATACAGGATCAAGGAAACATAAGATTATAATACCTAGGATACTGATAAATCTAATTTAAACTGCAATGTTTCATGTTTCAGGCAGGATATTTAAAGGAACACTCCAAGCATCATCACTACTACAGTGCACAGTGGTTATAGTGCCAGGAGTGAGCATTGTAAGTAGTCAGACTATATTAGACTGATTTGACTTCTTACCTGAGGTTCACTGGTCATCTCTCCCTATCTTCTCTCTGTTGCCCAGAGAGCCAGAAAATCATGCAGTGCAGAGTCAGCTCATTGGCTGAGGGCGTAAGCTGATCAGACTAAGCCTTGCACTGCTGGACAGCGATCTCCCTGGTTAAATAGGATCCAAGGAGAAAGCACACACAGGTCACATGATTAGTTAATGGACAATAAAAGAAGATTATCTAAATATAAAAAAAAAACTATAAATAAAAGCCACTGGAAAAAAAGAATACCATACCATAACCAGGTAGCTATACAGTCTACAATTGGTTCTTTAATATTTTGGTTTATTCTGATATATAAGGGGCACTGTTAAACCAAAGACGATTGGCACATTGAGTCTCAGGCTAATAATTAAACAATATACTGTGAACAATCAAAAAAAAACAAAACATGAGAAACTGATTAAAAATCTGTATTCCGGGAGGCATTCTATCATAAAACAGAGAAATAAAGCAAAAACGCCAATATTAATCTGCCTCAAATTCATAACTTCCGTACAGAATGCTGGAGATTTTTCTTATTTTATTGGAGCTACTGAGAAAGTTCAAAATGAAAAGACGAGCAACTAAAAATGTTAGATCAATAACATTAAGTTGACTTAAATGGCGTGACTGTGATAAGCATTAGACAAACAATAGTGAATTGGTGTTTCCATTCCTTTCTAAATTTTATTTTCTTCCTCAGGATAATATCTTCGGCAGTTCTATCCAAGCGGCTGGGCTCTTTGTGATTGGAATCAGCATTATCTTATTAATCCTGTATGTGTTACAAGGGAGGCAATTGGGTGAGTCCTTGTGCTGCTTTACATCTGCTGCCTACTCCATTACATTCACAGTGCCAAAGAAATTGTGATAACTTGCATTATTTTCTACTTTATTATTGTTATCCAACTTTATAATTATACATCCTCACTGTAGGGTTATATCCAGTTTTAGTAGGGAAGCGTCACTTAACAGTAATAGCTAGTAATGATGCCAGAACAATCCAAAACTGGTTGAATAGACTATGTGAGATATGTCTTTAACCTACTCGAGTAGAAGGTAGCACAACTGTACAGACCATTCATCTGACTTTGACTTCCAGGAAAGTGCATGCCTTTAACATTATGGATCGCCACCAGATGGACACTTTATGTTGGTCCCCAGATTACTGCTATGATTTAATCACCCTGTGCCCATTATAGGTAAAAGGTGTGTAATGTATTTGTTTGTTGTTATTCTCCTCCTCCCCTTTTCCATGTTGTTTTCCCAGAAGGGTGTATAGTATTATATGTGTTTTTAGGTGTTTTCTTGTACTATGGGAGATAATTGTGTTAGCGTATCTGTGTGTATAAAAGGTAAAACAGAAGGGAAGATTATTAGTTTATTATACAATAGCTATTGTACTAAGTATCTTGGTGTCAGGCAGGTAATTTAATTATGGACTCAACCTAATTCTGTCTTAGACACCAAGACTCCAAGGATTGTATTGTTTTGTTTGATGATCCCCTGTTGTGATTACTCCTATACAAAACCTGTGGTTCAGTTAAAAAAAACAGTTCTACTTCACCCTTCACTAATTCTAGGCTAGTGTTTGGGTGAGACAGCTATACACTCTGCAGAAGAGAGTGATCACTTGGTTCTGTAGCACAGGACCCTGTTCCAGGGTGGGAAACTCCGGATAGAATCCAATCAAGCTGTGGCAACTAGCAGCTGAAATGCTAAATGTGTCCTGGTTAAAGCTAGAAAGTGTGCTTGGCGGAGGTACCCAGCCAGGGTACCAGGTGGTCCATCACACACATTACTTTCAGTATTATTGCTATGGAGCTCTGTTATACACTCGGATACAGAAACAATATAGAGCTCCTTGAAAGGAGGAACATTATGATAGAAATGAGCCACAATTGGATTTGGGTCTAAAATAGGAATAGTCCATCTCTAACAGGGACACTTGGAATGTAGCCGTATATATATTGCACTATCTCCAAGGCAATCCCAAAACAGAACATTCCTTTTACGTCTACAGCATTTATATAAAATATTCAAAAATATTACAAAATACAAACATCCATTGCACATACACTTGAATGCATGTTAAACAGAATAATTAAACAGAGCCATCTTGCTCCTATTCCCAAGAATGCCCTAACCTAGTGGTTTCCAAACCAGTCCTTAAGGCACTCATACCAGTCCAGGATTTAGGGATATTCCTGGACTGGTAGACGTGCCTTGAGGACTAGTTTGGAAACTACTGCTCTAAAATAAACATTGTGTTCATTTTTGATGTCTCATATATCATGGTTGTTAACATAATTGCTTGCTTAGTATTTCACCACTACTTGCATTTTAACACACTTGTCATGTCATTATTGCCCACAGAGTCACCATTATCTGATTCACAGAGGCTGCAGGCTCAGAAGATCCCTCCAAAGGTGACTGTGTATCAATGGGCTCAGTCAGAGTTATGAATTGTCAGGAATTGAATTTAAAGTGAATTTTAATTGCCAGGACAAAATAAACAAACAGAAAAAAAAAGAAAAAAGAAAGAAAATGCAAAGAATGCAGGCTACACAAGGGTTGCTACACAAAACTTAAACAATTTATTGTCAAATGAGATACAATGCATAGCGTTTTTGCTTAGTGACCTTAATCAAGTACATAGGGAGTATGGGTCCCCCTGCTGGACAGAAGGAGCAGTTACTTTCATATTTTCAGATAATTTCTGTGTGCAGCTATCTCTCTAGCTATGTTTTATCCCACCCCCCCGCCCCCCCAAAAAGCGCTAAATTTTTTTCCGTTCACCTTTTTTGGCTTTTAATTAATTATTTTTCATTCTCTAAAATTCACACTTACAGGATTATTTACTAAACGCTCAATTTTTTCAAATTCAATCCACATGTTAAAACCGAGGCAAAGTGTTGACTATGGCTAAGATGGGAATTTATTTCATATCCGCTATTTTTGATTCAATGTTTCCATTCGGTTAGCGATGATAGTTATATGCACACATTTCTGTCAATGCAACACATGTAACTATATATCAGCTGTGTTCTAGTCTTTCCTGTGCCTATCAAGTAGATATGTGTGACATGCTAACTGGCATGTATACTTCCTGAATACGCATATAGTTGTCTGCAATGTGTTGACAGCTGCAGGTTTATGTAGCAGATGGCTCAGTTTGCCTTGTTGACAGATACCCAACAACAAAGCTGTTTGTTGAATGTATGTAATGTTAATTAATAAGACATGTCTCTCTGCTATGGTTTATGGACGTTTGTGTATACATGTTCCATATGGACATCGTTATATGTGTTTTACACTGTGCATGAGTGTCTATTTTAAGTGTTTTCTGCAGTTATCCTAAAATCATTGTGTGCATGAAAGGTTACTCTGATTTCTTAATATTCACAGGTTACATTGGTAAACTTGGGAATTGTGTATTTGCTCTGCTGCTATACTGCGATTTCCGATCAATAGATTGTAATTAATTATTTGTCTTGTCTGCCTCCCCCCCATTTTAAGAAGTTAATCGGTTTAAGAAAGGTTTTACTTCTTAACTGGTTTTCTTCTGGCAGCTGCTTCCTACATGCACTACGTCCACCAGAGAGCCACTGGCGGTGGTGGAAGTAGTGAAGGTGGGAAGTGAATAAACATTCAAATATAAATACATTTAGAATAAAAGAAAATATCTAGCCTTTTCTAAAGATATGGGAATAATGTGCCATTGTGTTTTTTTTTTCTCCATGGCAGGTTCACTTTAAAGGAACTCGTATTGGTAAAGAGGTAAGCTCTGTAACAAATATTCAATGTTCTTCTTCTTTTCCAGCGGCACATATTGCTAATCATATTGTGGTTAAAGAAACACTATGGTCTTAATGCAAAGCTGTACTCCTAACACAATAGTGTCCTGTGCCTCCTCCTTCAGTGCTCTCGCGGCCATGTAAAAAATAAAATAAAACCTTTAAACAGTTACCTGATTCCAGAGCCAATGTTCCTTAGCAGACAGGGACAGTGCAACCAGTGACAGGGAACAGGGACCGTGCACCCAGACCACTTTAATGAGATGAACTGGCCTGGGTGCCTATAGTCTCTACTACAATAAATGTTTTTAGAAATCAGTCTGTGTAAATAAGATACATTGTTCTTGTTCTAAATGACATTTTAATTGCATAAATTGTTTTAAGTAAGTCACCTAAAATTTCTCAGAACAGCCCTGCCCCTAGCCACACCCCTAACATTAAAGTGTCTCTCTGTCCATTTGAAATATTGGAGGGTATGTTTTGAGGGGATGAATCATTTGCCTCCCTCACCATCCATCCATCCCTCACCATCCAGTTGTAGAAAATTGAAATCCGAATATGCAAAATTGGGGCCAAATCAGCTAAACTGTGACTACAAATGAATTGAAGCCATTTTGTTGTATATTGAATACCCTCCATATTGTTTATAGAAGGAAGGGTGAACTAACTTGGCTAGACCTAGGGTACTAGAACAACATTAATGACATAATGTGCAGATGGTCTTATATAGGACTGACTTATCCAGTGTGTATATGCTAATGCAATTATGGGTTTACATATGTCCTCAGATGATAATTTATATGGGCACTTGGGTATAATTTTAGATATGTCTGAAACGTATCCAGTAAAAGGAATATGCCAAGCACCATAATCTCTACAGCATGCTGTAGTGGTTTTGGTGCCAGGAGTGCCCTGGTGCCCCCCATTGAAAGTAGGTAAACCATTAGAATGACTTAACGTCTGAGCTGGGGTCTGCTCCTTCCTCTACTACCTGAGTCAGAGATTCAGAAGCTCTCTGCAGAAGTCTCTAAATGAAAAGCGTCTGCCTCTCTGGCTGGAGTAGAGGAGTAGGCTAGCAGCTCCCAGCAGACCCCAGGTAAGGAGACAAACTGATCTTACTACCATTAAAATATTTACAATAAGACACCATAATCAGTATAGTGGTAATGGTGCTTGAAATGTTCCTTTAATATACTCATTCAATTAGGACCATAAAAACCTTCAGCTCCAGTCCATTGAGGCCCTTAATCTGGCTCTGCTTGAAGTGCCAAAGTTAGCCTTGGTACTGTATATATTAATTTGTGTTGTGATTAACAGCTGGAGGTGCCCATATGTGCTATATGTCCATTGAACATAGGAGTGGCCTATCTTTTCTTCAGACTCATTAAACATAGACCATATAAGCTCCATAGTCAAAGGAGGGATTTCTTGTGCTAGCTTGCTACTGTAGCAGAATTCTCTATGGCTCAGCCAGCTTGGGAAAATGACTGCTCTGTTTGAATGCTGTTTGTGGCACTGAGTGCTTTGCTGGCTGCTGTTCACATGTTGTATGTGGGGCACTTGCTGTGTCACTGGGATCACTGTCTCTCTATTTGTTTCCAGCTGAAGAAGAAGCGGAAAGTCTTGTGTGTTAAAAAGAGGTAAGCATGGTTTGGAGTCAGGTGCATGGGTACTGAATTATCGATTAGACCGTGATATTAATTGTGAACACTGGTTACCAGGATTCGGAGAAGCCAGGTGGAATCGCCTCCCATACATCACACCGACTGTTCTCCATCTCCACTGCGTAGCCCTCCAGCAGAGCCGATGACCCCAGCATTGCCCCCTGAGGTGCTATACATGATGAAGAGTGTTAGGTAAGGCTTGTTTTCTACAAAAAGATTGAATAAATATATAAATAGAAATCCACATACTTCCACCTGGAATTCAAGTGTAAGCAGAATTCGTTTTTGTATGGAATTTTGGGGAATATTGTTTGAAAGTGGCAGTACCAAGGTTTGATATTTCTGTGTTAAACCCTATATGTATTGTCAGAGGAAGAGGGAGGTTGCCAGCAAAGCAGATAGGGCAGGGGCGCAAAAGGGAGTATAATTAGAGAGAAGGGGGCCATGTTATAGAGGACCAGGAAGATGGAGATTACCAATAACATATAGATGTGTTAATATATTTGTAAATTTATGTATATATGTGTGTATTTTTATCTATAGGTATCCAACATGCAAACTTACATATATACATACATTTATACAGACATAACATACATACAGAAATGTGATTTTTATAATAATATTTTTGAGGTCCACCCAGCCTTCCATGTCTTATTGCCAGTGAGAATTGGGAGGGAACCTCATTGTTTGGGTCCATTGGGTAGCTGAGATTAATCATTGCACTTGTTGCATAGATGGGCTGCTCTGTCACTCATGCATTCTGCATTGCTCTGTATTGTATGAAGAGCTGGAGCTGCTCAAAATATCTGTGCAGCGGCTGCATTGAGTGATCCCTTGTTGTCGAAGCTGAAGCAGAGCTGTGTGAGGTGAGTGCTCAAAGTGTGTCGCTACACCAACATAGCAATGTCAGGCTAGTAAACGGAGATGTCAGATCTTCTTAACTAACCTGTGTCTCCGCTCGCTCAGCCTCCAGACTGGCCCAAGCTGAGGCAGCCACCCAGCAGCCATATAGCTGGTGCAATGTATGTGTTAGGTTACAGTTAGTTAAGCTAGGAAACTTTTTTTTTTTTACTAATAAATAATTTTGCTTCATTAGTTCACCTTTCTGTCTCTCTCTCTTCACTCTCATCCGTTCCTATCTCTTGCCCTTAAAGGATCACTATAATGTCAGGAAAACAAACTAATTTTCTTGACACTATATCATCCTTAGGACCCTCCCACCCTCATGGTCCCCCTCCTGTGGTGCTGAAGGTGTTAAACCCCTTCAGTTACTTACTTTAATTCAGCGCCGGGCTCCTTCGGCGCTGGTGACCTCTCGTCCCCCGCTGACGTCACCTCCTGAGTGGAGCGGCATGTGCGGCAAGAGCCGTGCGCGCATTCAAACAGTCCATGGGAAAGCATTTCTCAATGCTTTCCTATGGAAGTTCTGCACGCTGGATGGGATTTTCGCATCAAGCGTCGCAGAAGCGCCCCTAGAAGCTGTCAGGAAGACACACACTAGAGGTTGGATTAACCCTGCAATGTAAACATAGCAGTTTCTCTGAAACTGCTATGTTTGCATCTGAAGGGTTAAACCCTGGGGGACTTGGCACCCAGACCACTTCATTGAGCTGAAGTGGTCTGGGTGACTATAGTGTCCCTTTAATGATACTTTCCACTTCACTCTCATCTATTTCCGTTACATGATCATGTTCATCTGTTCTTCACCCTCAAGCATACCTTTCTACTTCAGATTACGTAATTCTGCTCCGTTACTTTCATTTTTTTCTTATCTGCAGGTTCTAACAATGAAATTCAACTTTAAATTGCTTTACATCTTTTACAAGTAGAATTTAAATGCAAAGTGTAGGGACAGTGCTGGTAATGTACAGTTGGTAATGTAGATATACAGCTGTGAAGCTCAGTCTGCTGTTCAAATATACTGCATGTTTCTTGCTGTTCTTTACCCATTACCATTGTCTTCTACCCAAAGGCTTACTTAGGGCGTTTGGCACCTGGGGTGCAATTGTCTGTTAGCACCCAAAGGCATTTAAAAAAAAATGGAAAAAAATACAAAATAACTGTCAGTCTCCTTCGGTCTGGTGCTCCATGCAGGATTTCACCTCGAGGAGTTTAAATGATCATGGGAACAGTGAGGAATCAGCCCAGAACTACACGGGAGGATCTTGTTAATGATCTCAAGGCAGCTGGGACCACAGTCACCAAGAAAACAAGTGGTAACACACTACAGCGTGAAGGACTGAAATCCTTCAGCACCCGCATAGTCCCCCTGCTCAAGAAAGCACATGTACAGGTCTGTCTGATGTTTGCCAATGAACATCTGAGTGATTCAGAGGAGAACTGGGTGAAAGTGTTCTGGTCAGATGAGACCAAAATCAAGCTCTTTGGCATCAACTCAATTCGCCGTGTTTGGAGGAGGAGGAATGCTGCCTATGACCCCAAGAACACCATCCCCACCTTCAAACATGGAGGTGGGAACATTATACTTTGGGGGAGTTTTTCTGCTAAGGGGACTTGACAACTGAATCGCATAAAAGGGACGATGGACAGGGCCATGTACCGTCAAAACTTGGATGAGAACCTCCTTCCCTCAGCCAGGGCATTAAAAATGGGTCGTGGATGGGTATTCCAGCATAACTATGACCCAAAACACACAGCCAAGGCAACAAAAGAGTGGATCAAGAAGAAGCACATTAAGGTCCTGCAGTGGCCTAGCCAGTCTCCAGACCTTAAACCGATAGAAAGGGAGCTGTTGGTTCGAATTGCCAAACGTCAGCCTCGAAACCTTAATGACTTGGAGAGGATCTGCACAAGTAGTGGGACAAAATCCCTCCTGAGATGTGTGCAAACCTGGTGGCCAACTACAAGAAACGTCTGACGTTTGTGATTGCCAACAAGGGTTTTGCCACCAAGTACTAAGTTGAAGGGGTCAAATACTTATTTCACTCATTGACATGCAAATCCATTTATAGCTTTTTTGACATGCCTTCTTCTAGATTTCTTTTTGTTATTCTGTCTCTCACTGTTAGAATTCACCTACCATTAAAATTATAGACTGATCATTTCTTTGACAGTGGACAAATGTTCAATATCAGCATGGGGTCAAATACTTTTTTCCCTCACTGTATACAGCACCAACTTATTTTGCAGCACTTTACAATGTTATAAAGGAGGTCATTTACCAGTGATTGAGATAAACTATTAAAAACTGAAACCTGAAGGTTGAGGAACAAAGCTCAAACGAGCTTACAGTCTTGAGGTGGTAAGGTATACGAACACAATCGGAAAGGTAGCATGGAGCATAGCAATAGATGACAGGGTGGAAAGGTAGCAGAGTTGGAAGGTGAAAGTGAAGTGAAGAATGGACTCACTGAACAGGTTGAGCATACCTATGAATTAGTGACGAAATTTTGCAAGTACAGTTGAGAGCTTTGTAAGCAAGATAAGCAAGAGTTAATATTTTGAATCGAATCCTATAGGATCAGGAAAGCAAGTGTGGCAGTAGAGTTATGAGAGAATTACAGTAGTCAATACGAGAAATTACCAGAGCTTGAGCTAGCTCCTTAGTAGCACCTTGCATAAGAGAGGAATGCACGTAGGCAGTGTTTTTAAAGGGACACTCCATTACCCAAATACAAAATAAGAATCACTGTTTAGTATGTATACTGTCAGAGTATTTATATCGGCAGACATTTTGTGCTATGATAGAAACTAAAAGTGTATATTCTGAGTCACTCTGAACAGACCAGACTCCATTTTGTTATTTCAAGTTAACAAAGAAGACACTAGATTTCTTTCTGAAAGACTGGCCTCTTTGCCAGAGCTAAGGAATGCATAGTATAAACAAGTGATAAGGAAGGGGGTTGGATAGACTGTCTAAAATGCTAATGGAATATAATCAAATCTAAACCCAGACAATTGTGACAGAGAAGATTAAAAAATTTAATATTTAACTGTCTATATATATAAGGTACCATTGTATGGAAAAGGGTAAACTTAGTTTATGATCTGTCATATCAGAAATTATGGCAGGAATTGCAGACGCTAAGTCTGGACAAAATTTAAGAAATCCTTTTGAAATTTTGAATTATGGCGCTATAAAGATAACGCAAAATGACGTCAAAATAGCCACCAGGAAAAGTTAACTCTTTCCTGGATAGGTATGTTTAGTGGGACAAGACTGCCCTCTACAGACCAAATAACTAATTTGCGATCTGGAAGATAACCACACCTCTAGTGCTTCTATTGGGTTATCAACTGATGACGTACAGAGAGTCTGGCCCTTTAAAAGTTAGGACAAAGGGAAGATAGAGGATACAACGAGAGAGAGGAGGCAGATGCAAGAGATGCAAAGGAGAGGAGAGAGGAATTGGAAGTTTGGGGACTCCAACTCGGACAACATCTGAGAATAACACTCTACTCCTAAAACTCTAACACTTAGAATTTACTGACTTTCTAACCAACACCTCCATGCAGAGAGACTACCAATCGGATGAAATATCTACTCAACTGGTAATTATACTGGTTTCATTTAATTAAATTAAATTAATTAAAATGTATTAATAGCATTATATATGACTGGATAAAGCACGGTCAGATTTCCATATTAAGAAATCTTAGTTAACTAAGAATATATAGTTATAAATATTCCATTCTGCAGGTGGAATTAAGAATAATTATATATTGATGTGATATTATCACGTGTTAGCATACCGCTGTTTTTATCCAGGTGTATTGATTTGCTCTAAATTAAGATAGATATCTTTTAGACAAATTAAAAATCTGCTTATATAATGTAGTAAATTCTCTTATTGGATGATTTTAAGAAAATGACTAGTGAACTGGTTTAAATGTTATTTTATTTAAAAATTACATAAGAATAGATCTTAACTACCTAGGAGATCTAGCCAGCATTGAAAGGGTTATTCTAACTGTCGGCTAAACTTTACGACCTTACGCTGCACTCTGAGGAATTCTGTTCTTCGCTGTGAAAAGTTTCACTTTCAGCCTGTGTTAAAGATAGTCATAAATAATTCTTGACAGGAAATGCTATTTAGCCATTGTAACGTAATACCCATTTCTTTGTATTGCATACCATTTTATACCGGATATTCATTGATTATTGTTATGCATGTTACATAATATTATTTGTTTATTATTAATTTGTCATATAAATAAAATCTATTTTTATACATTGTGATATTAATTATATGAAATACATTTCACTTACGATAAACGTTCTTTGGGATCTGAGAATTGAATTAGTGGGCAATTCTCACTGTTACTATTATTATCCCATAAATATCCCCACAATACCTAAAATGAAAACTTACATATATTTATTTTTGCAATTTTTATAGGTGTTATATATAAAAACTACTTGCAAAAACTGCAGATCTCTCATTTGCTACCTTTGCAAGTCCTCCTCTTCTAACCCCGCCCAAACTTTCTGTAGCAGTCCAATCACAGACATCCCAATGCACCTCAATGAGAAGTCTTTGCAAGGCAGGTGCTCTGGACAATTTCTGCCTCTCGAATTCAGTGCAACTAAGCTAACCAAACCAGGAAGTAACAGACCTATTGTCTAGTTGAAAAACCAGGGGGTGTAACCAATATAATTTACAAGTGCCAATTTCTATTGAAATCTGCACTTTTTGCAAAATGAAAAAAAGATGACACACTCTTCACACTTAAATCATTGGTATTATTTGGTGATAAACTCAAGCTTTGAGGAAAAAGATAGAAGAGATATGAGATGGTTGTTGAATGGAGAAAATAGATCAAGATGGGTATGACAAGTAAGAGAACAGGAAACTAAAACTTAAAAAGTGAACACACTGTGCTGTAATATGTGCTGGAAAATTAAACCTTTTTTTCATGGAAGCTGTGTGAGTCATAGCAAGGGGAAGTGTGGCTAGAGCTACATAAAATTATTTAACCCTAAACCGCAAAGAATTGAGTAGTTAGACTACAGGAGCATGATCTATATTTTTGGTGCTTAGAGTGTCCCTTTAAGAAGTGTTGATTTATTCATTTCATTTAAATTTTCACACCTGACAAATACATATATGTTGCAGGAAATAAGTAAACATTTGAAAAATCCTAGGAATTAAGTTTTTACTCTTTAACTTTATTATTAATATACTTCTATTATTAATACATTAACAAACTTCCTCTGCTTCATCCCTATCTTGTACTCCTATTTCTAGAATGGTTTTTAAAAATCCTGCACATGTAACCCTTAAAGTACTTCTGCTTAAAGGAACACTCTGGGCAACATAGCAATTTAATCAAAATGAAGTTGTTGTGGTGCCAGGAGGTTCCTGGCATTGTTTTATCTTTAGGGTTAAACCGTTAACAAATGGTTTAAGCCCCAAAGTCTCCACACCAGTGCCCGATTGCACTTCCCAACATCTGTTTGCTGAACAGCTTCAAAACAGAAGCCTGGGATTGCTGTGGGCAAAAGTGCAGCTGATTGGATTAGCACGGTCAGCTGATGCTGTCAGTGGTTCCCCATTCACAAAACAGCTTAAAAAAACTTACATATTGTACTCATGCCTTTCCTATGAATGGGGAGCCACAGATTGGCTGAGAGTGTCATGTAATCATTCTAAGCCAATCAGCACTACCTCTGCCCACGTCAGTCCTAGTCTGTAACTTTTTAGCAAGCGGATGTTTGAGGGGGCAGAATGATCCGGCAATGAAAAGGAGACATTGGGTTTAAACCATTTGTGAACAACATCAGGGACCCCATGGCACTGTAACAACTTAGTTTACATGAAGGTGTTATAATGCCCTTTAAGTCAGTATTATAGGAAATGGTTAATATTATAGTTGCTCAGTTTTTATTAGGTCTCTTCGGCAGGAAATAATGTATTTATTTAGTGCTTCTTGTTTGAAAAAGGTTGAGATACCCCACCTTTCCCATCACTCTTCCATACTCGTGTTTGTCCATCGTATAACCATCACAATCTTACCCTCACCCATCCCCTCTCTGTATCTCTGCTTTCATTCTCTCTCTTAGAGTGCTGGGTCACTTTGAGAGACCTCTCTTCCTTGAGCTGTGCCAACACGTGGTGTATGAACATTACCACCCTGGATCTTTGGTTTTCTGCCCAGGACAACCTGACTCCAGTATTTACATTGTCCTGGAGGGAAGACTGGAGTTGTCCATCACTGATCCCGTGAGACATCAAACTCTGCTTTTTAGTGTTCCTCACTTTGCTTTTCTCAACATGAAAAAAATTCAAAAATGCATGCTAATCTGAAATGCTTGTCACCTGTGGCAGATGGTGATAGCTACCAAAAACATTTCCCCCTCCATAACTATCTGCCACCGGTTGGCTCACTATGTTATAAGAAATCACACTAGGGTGGCATAGAATCATGTGAAATCATGTTGGGTTTGCATGCAATATAACATTAAATCAGCTGGTGTTGGCACACAGTTCTAAATAAAATCAGCTTGGGTTGACATGCAATACGAGTTGAGTTGGCTCTTGGCATGAAATTAATCTCTGATGTTGGCTTACTTTAAAGCATCCAGTTATACCCATCAGCCTGACGGTTGACAAATGCAATCTATCTATTCTCAGGATGGAACAAGGCATAACATGAAAAGTGTCGGACCAGGTGATAATGTGCACAGCCTCCTCAGTATCTTAGATGTGCTTACGGTGAGCATTAGTTATTGTATTTAAACCTTCAAGGTCATGACTTAATATTGCTGGATAGGCTTTTCAAAAGTTTTTATATTTTTGAATACACGTTTAAAATGATTTCATTAACTGAAACATATTATAATTTTGCAATATTTTGATATTTTGTTTTCATATATTGCTATTTTTTTAATTTACTCTTTTGAAAAAAAAAATACTGAATGTTTAACAGAAAACGTTAAATTATTTGAAAAGATTATCCAACAATATTAAATCAAGGCCTTTGTGATTTAAATGCACATATGACCCGAAGATCCATTGTATAGTATATTATATATATATGGTACACATCTAGCATGCTTGAACAGGCTAAATACCTAATCAATGTCCCAGGCTCTTAGTATATTAATAAGGAAGCACATTCCTGTTTTTAAATATGTAATCGGTTATGTGCTAGATCCAGGTATAGCTTGTAGTTACTGTACCATTGGACCCCTAATACTTGTGGTTATCTATCATTCCAGTGGCCGTGTGCCCCAGACCCCTGTAAGCCACTGTATGTAGAATATACCATGATAATGTGTTTAGTAATATAGGCTGTACTGGATTACAACAAATGGAACGTGTCAAGTATTTTTCACCTACCAGGGCCACCAGCGACCGTATCGTACTGTGACTGCCCAGGCTGTAGAAAAAAGTACTTTACTCCGTTTACCGGTCGAGGCATTCAGTGCTATCTTTAACAGCTACCCTCAGAGCCTGGTACGGACCGTGCAGGTAAGGAAAAGGAACCTGTGTGTCCTTCTGTCATGCTTTTAGTAAAAGATATACTCAATTATATATTTATTATTATGACCATTTTTTGTTTTCTTTTGATTCATATTTTTGTAAGGGCTGAAAGGACTGTTTTCTTTCTTTATAACCTAATGTGTGTGGCATCCTTTTGATTCTCTAATTACTCAATAAAGACGTCATCTTTTTAAAGAAAAGATACTCTCACTAGTAACTGGTATTAATGCAGTTACTGTAGCGGAGCTCCAATACTTCAGCGAGCATCTCTGCTTAGGTATCCATCAGGCTACAAGAAAGGTCACTGTAGTGATTATAGCCCATCTCCCCAAGCACTAGACAACACTTAGTGTAGGGGAGACTAACATGGTTTACTGTCACAAGAGCACACACAAGAACAATAGGTTACCGTCCTGGACTCTTGGAGTCCGGGGCGCCTAGATACTAAAACGATATAAAAACATACTACAAAAAAACTACTCTGTCTGTGGGATAAAATATCTCACATACAGGGTAAAACTGGAAGATAATGTTGCAAAATAATGTCACAATGAAAATAGTACATGTATTGCATGTGCAGAAAATTGTACCCAAACCTGTAGGTCAATACTAGGTGAAACATATAACTACAGCCAAGTGGCTGAACCTCCAAAATCCCTGGTCCGATACAATTAGGAGGAGTTGTGACAGGCAAAAGACTTTAATACTAAATCATATGGCCAACGTCTGTACACATGTAACTCAAAATAATAAAAGTAACTAAATTGTTACATATACATCCAAATACACCAGGGTTAACTAGTCATAACCTGCTGCGTACCCTAGATCAAATGATCTATTTATAATTTAATGATTAAGTGTCAACGGGGAAAATCTGCCTATAGATGAGGAACATCAACGTCCCAAACATACTGGACAGTGCCCTCCTTAAAAGATAGAAAACTAAGTGGGAAACCCTATATCCAAAAACTATAGCTTCGCCACAGTTACATCTCTTATTTCACTGATTTAATATTGCCAAAAATTGTCATCAACCATTATTACATATACAAACGATAATGTGCAAGAGCGCTATTTTTTTAAGGTAAATAGAAATAAAATGAATTAATTAATAACTAATTGTTTAACAGCTACCATCCTGTGATGTGAAATTCCTCCCAAAATACATAGAAAACATTCCACTATATAAAACATACAGTGGAGCACTATATTAAATAAGTGCAATCAATCTAATATATTATTACATATATCAGATCTCACCTCTGTTAAGTGGAATTTGTATTTAATGAAAGTCTTTATCCAGTATATGGATTTCCACCTTGACCCTGAGTTACTGAATACATATTGAAAAAAAAAGAACTGCATTGTTCACTGGTTCCTTTTGCTAAGAAAGGATACATAACAGAAGCATTCAATTATTGAATATTTCTCACCTAGTAGCCAAGAGAATTAAATGTATGCATTTACAGTGTGATTTAAAAATACCGACAGCTAAAGAAAAATGTTGTGTTGATTTAAAATAGTAATTTATCAAAATCTGGCTCAAATTTGTTTTATTTTTATTTTTTCAAATTGTACATGTTTTTGAAGGTTGTAGAGTGCAAATGCATGGATTGTTTATGCAGGGATATAATTGGTCGCTCTTTCTTTATACCTGAATTTATAGCTGCGCTCAACCAACGCTCAGTTATATTTTGCAGTGCATCGTGAGTAAAGAACAGTGGTTTACAAGCTAGTAACTACTAGAAAACAAGAGAAATTTCAATGTATCTTTCCTGGTAAAATATTTGATAAATAATAAAATGAATTATCTTCACACTTGCATGTGTCATTGCCAACGGTCTTCTTGGATGACCATTATTCCGAGTTGAGTGAAATTAGTGTATTGTATCTGGGTAACGGTAACATCATCAATAAGTCCAAGTGAGTGTGCTAAGCTCTTTGAATCCCCTTGTGGGAAAAAGAAATTATATAAATCATTGGCTTTTTTTATAACTTGAAATTTGACAACTTACAGCCAGATTCTGTTAAAGAGTTTTATCATTCAAAAAACAATCATAGGTATGGATTGTGTAATTTAACATAGTGAGGTTCACTGGACAAATAATTGTAGGTGTGCTGTCTGTCTATTGCATACAATGTTAATGCCAGTTTGAATCCCATCTTTCTGCAGATTATAGCACTCCGCCTGCAAAGGGTGACATTTCTTGCCCTCCACCACTATCTGGGTCTGACCATAGAACTCTTCCAACATGTAAGATGCCTTAGTTTTATTCTTTTTACATTCTGAGAGGGAAGTTAGAAAACTTATGAATGGTAGGGCAAGCTCACAGTATCGGAGGAAACATTTCCTTTGATACTGTGAGCTTGCCCTGCTATTCATAAGCTCTCTAAATGAGACACAAAGTGAGATACTTTGACTTGAGAGGACATCCTATTGGTGAAGAAGGGATAATTATGTAGTTAATGTCAGTGCATTATTAGGGCTATATCCTCCTTAAAGGGACACTAAGCACAAGACTCATTACAACTAAATGTATTGGTTCTGGAGCAAAAAAACTGTCACTGCAATCTCTGAACTATAAACACTACTACTGAGAAGTGCTTAGATTGCTGCCTAATGTCATCTTTAGGGAATGTCACTCTGAAAGCCACTAGAGGGGTTTCTTTCCTGTAGTCTTTGCAATTCCAACATTTGGCATCTCCATGCTCTTTGTGGAAATGCCACACACTCTCTATATGGATGCATTGAGTCATTGAGAAGATAATGATTGGCACAGCGTGGCGATTGCTACCCATGCTCACTAGCCTCTCAATTCTTCCATATGGGGAATCATCAGTATTGATGATCTCAGCTGGGGAGGAGTGGCATCTACGGTGAGAAAGGTGGGTTAGCCTTCTTTAATTATTTATTGGTTGAGGGGATAGGTGACAACTCAAATGGCCCATACACCATTCTAGCATTAAGAATACAAACATGCATACATAACGTTAGTGTCCATTTATAAGAAAGAAACTTTTGCAGACAGTGAGAGTTTGTATTTATTAGGTAATGAGTTCCAGAAGTGGTAGTTTAGAATACATATTTGTATAAGTAAAACAGATCACAACACAGATTGTGTTATGTGTTGAAGACTGTTGAGTTTGAAGTTGACATTATAGATAATGTGAATATTTGTGAAATGTAGAAAGTGTTTTTATGATGAATCTGTTTGTATAGTTATTGTGAACATTTGAAGGAAGGGATATGATATATTTACTGGTAGGATCCATAGAATCTTATGTTACTCTCTGTAGGAACTTCAGGATGAACCTCTTCCTGCTTCACTCGGCCAGTCAGTGAATGCTCGACGACCACCACTTTCAAGAAGTAAAACACATGATGGTGAGACCATTTTTTCTTCTGATCCACCACACTTAGTCCATATCCTGCAGTTTAAATGTCTTTTCGCCATAAATAAATCGATCTATGTTTCTCTTTCAGAAAGCACAGATACTCCTGCTACGTCCAAAAAGACACACAAGAGAGCACCGCCTCTCGGACTCTGCAAATCTGTGTCTTTGGGAACTAAAAGTAAGTGTGTAAAATAAAAATGTGATTAGAGATAGTATGACCATCGAAAGTGAAGATTGTGATGTTTCCATGCATGTTTGCTGTTGCTTGTGCTACTTTGTGTTTATTTTCCTGTTACGAAAGATACACCACATTTTACTTAGTGATCAGCTATTATTTTCCATTTATTCTAGACTTAGGGCTTTTGAGCCTGCATAATGGTAGATTTTTCCTTATTCCATACTTGCTTTTTTTGTTGTTGTTTTTTTGTTTTCTGGTGAATTAAAGGTCTTCTCTTTCTCCTGTTTCTTTACTTTAAGTATTTACATGATGTTATTATATTCTTCCACTTTCCTGCATGTTTTCTTTCTGTTCTACCATGCAGTCTTGATGATTGCGTTGTGCACGTCCATAATTTTGAGGTTTTCCGTTTACATCTCTGTCTTTGTAGTTTCTCTTCATGTGCAGCCCTTCTTCCTCTGTCTATCTTCTTGCTGTTTCCAGCATTGGGGATTCTGCTCTTTTTTGCTGAATAGACTATTATATAATCTATATTCCCTTAAATTGTAGTAGATTACATTGCTGCATAATCTATTTTCACATGTGACATTTTTAAGTTCTCTCTCTCTGATTATATATGTCACATTATAGGATCTACCTCTTTCTCTGGTTTATGGCACTCTCTGGATTGTGAGTTAGAGCAATCACACACCATTGTTTCTCTTGAGAACAGAGAGGTCCCTTCATCACCCTCTTCTCTGGTAAGATATCCTTTAATAGAATATTCCATGCATATTTAATTTTTTAACCCCTTAAGGACACATGACATGTGTGTTAGGTCATGATTCCCTTTTTTTCCAGAAGTTTGGTCCTTAAGGGGTTAAAGGCAAACTTTTACAGATTTACAAGTTGTAGAGAAATAATGGAATACTTTCCTGGGATTTGTAGGACTTCTACTCTGTGGAATCTAAAGTAGAAGATATCCAGGAGAAGATTGAAAGCGGCAAAAAACAGCTGGCAAAACTGATGGACCTAGAGGTACGATAACGCTTGGAGGTCATGCAAAACTCTTGTGCTATAAGTAATATAAAATTTGAATTATTTTGCTACAAGTATCTCTGTTAATTACTGCATTTAGAAACATACTAGCTAATAATACATTTTCAGTGTTGCTTGCATTTGTCCTGGGGGAATGAAGCCCTGAATTGATACATCTTTTCTACATTGTGGAATGAAGCCCTGAATTGATACATCTTTTCTACATTGTCTTAGGATGTGTCGTTATTGGATAACAGAGTATCTCTGCATTGTGTGAAGGCTGATACGGTTATTGCACACCAGGGAGAGCAGGTTTTCCCCTTTTCCACCTATTTTGTTTATTGCTGCTTTCTCCTTTACTACCATTACCTTTACTGTTATTCTCCGAATTTCTGCTTTTTTCATATACTGCCTACTATTTTTGTGTCTGCGCCATTGACCTTCATTTCGCCAATCTCTACTTTATATCATTCTACTGGTTTTGTTTCAATCACCCATTTTACATTAGTCTCTCGTGTTCTTTCAGGGAGTGGGTCTGCACTTTGTGCTGTCTGGCTGTCTCCATATTTATCAGGGTGTAAGTGGCCGCCAAGACTCCTGCATTTTTGTGACGGGCTCAGGTGAGATGATTGGGCAGCTAACAGTCCTAACTGGAGAACCCCTGATCTTCACTATCAGAGCCTTTCGAGACAGCTCATTTCTCTGCTTAAGCCGCGCTCACTTTTACCAGTGAGTATCATTGCCATTTAAATTTTAGGAAATGCAACTAATTAACTAACTAATGTGACATAGTTTACACTTATCAATCCAGCACGTGCCAGTGAAATAAATCCGGTGGCTAAAGTATCAGCTCTAGAACCTGTTCAGATTTCAGCATTTAGTTCTCAAAAAAGGATTGACTTAGCCTTTCATTCTTCTATGGAAGATTAAATAAATGTCGTTGGAGGGTCAATAATAACATTTACTCTCCTGTGCATACTTAAAATATCAATGTATTCTTATAGTGAAAGTATTTTTTATTTATTACAGATATGTTTTGTCTCTATCTTAACGTCCCTCTTCCTTATTCACTATCGTTCTTATAACTGCCTCCTTTCATCTGTTTATCTTCCTACTATCTTAGGATTGTGCGCTCTCACCCTACTGTCCTCCTTTCAGTTGCTCACTCCGTTGCCCGTCGAGTATCTCCCTTTGTGCGTCAGGTGGATTTTGCTATTGACTGGATTGGTGTGGAGGCAGGTAAAGAACTCTACAAGTGAGTTTAACAAAATAAAAATAGATTTGTGGTTTGCCATTTTTAGAGTTAATTTTAAGTCCTATACTTATCTTCAATACTTCTGTTTAACTGTGTTTTTTAGAATGGGAGATCCTTCTGATTGTACTTACATTACACTGAATGGTCGCCTTCGTTCTGTAATCGAACATCCAGATGGTAGAAAGTCTGTGGTTGGGGAGTATGGCCGAGGACAGCTGATTGGAATGGTGAGAGTGTTAAATTCTGGGTTATCCATCTTTTTAAAATAACCGTTTACATTATAATTCCCACCTTTTAATCTGGCACCCAGTATTACTCATTTTTTGTTACTCTACATGTGTTTTACTTCCATCAATCAAAGTATTTTTTTCTGTAGGTGGAGACCTTGACCCATAAGCCAAGGGCCAAATCTGTCTATGCAGTACGAGACTCGGAACTGGCCAAAGTACCAGATGGAGCTCTGTCCTACATCAAGAGGAAATACCCCCAGGTAACAGTTAACTAGCATGATTGATTGCAATTGAACCATTATCACAGCCTTTTTTATGAAAACATGCAGGGGACCATTGGGAAAAACAATCTTTTTTTTTTCATGAAGGGAAGCTTCAATGTCCTTGTGTCTTTTGCATTTCTTCTGCTAGGATAATTAGTCGTCTTACTATTAATTTTGCGATTCATTAATATGCTCTTACCAGGATCTCTTATTTTCTCCTTCAGGTAGTAACAAGGCTGATTCATATTTTAAGTCAGAAAATAATTGGTCATCTTCAGCACCCTGAAGGAGATGTCACAGGTAAACTATCTCAGACTTGTTCATAGAGTTTAAAGGTCAAAGGAGACTTAGAACCCTTTAAAAAAAAAAAAAAAAAGTAACACGTTAAATAAATATATTTATTTATAAAGTTTCAGTGTTCCTTTTAATGTTTCAATACAGAGACACCCTTTGGAAACATAAAAAAATAATAAAACTATCCTTTTTTTCCAGGTTTGTCCCTGTTTTGTTACAACAGACATTCCACCTGCTGTGAGATCATTGTTGTGATGTTCTCAGTTTCAGAGAAACTGCTATGTTTCACTGAGGGTTAATCCAGCCTCTAGTGGCTGTCTCACTGACAGCCACTAGAGGCCTCTTCCGCGATTCTCACTGTGAAAATCACAGTGAGAAGATGCTGGACGTCCGTAGGAAAGCATTGAGTAATGTTTTTCTATGGGCGGTTTGAATGCACGCAAGGATTTTGCCGCGCATGCGCATTCGGCAGGAGGAGAGGTCACCAGTGCAGAGGGAGTCCGGCGCTGGATTAAGGTAAGTGGCTGAAGGTGTTTTAACCCCTTCAGCCCAGCAGGAGGAGGGCCATGAGGCTGGGGGGGACCTAATAACCCTATAGTGCCAGGAAAGCGAGTTTGTTTTCCTGGCACTATAGTGGTCCTTTAACCCCTTAAGGACACATGACGTGTGACATGTCATGATTCCCTTTTATTCCAGAGGTTTGGTCCTTAAGGGGTTAACTTGCCAGTATTTGTACTGTCTCAGGTATAGTATATCTCCCTACCTACCACACAGGTTAAACTGAAAATTGTATAATGTAAAATTATAGTTTATCTTATTTGAAACTTATTATATATCTTTCATCTTATTTTTTCTTTTCTAGATTCCAGTAGTCTTGCCAGTAATCTGTGCACAGTTTGTGTGCTGCCCTGCAGTAATACTGTCCCTCTCACTGCTTTCACATTGGAGCTCAAACATGCTCTAGACGTCATTGGTAAGTTCCTTGATGGGTATTAGTTAAAATGATGGAGGTAAACAACAGAGAGATAACATTCTGCATCTTTTAGGCCCGACATTGGTTCTAACAAGTGAAATCATCAGGGTACAACTTGGTGCCTATGCCCTGGAAAGGAAAGTATCGTTTTTTTTATTGCTCATGCAGTACCTGTGCATTTCAGAATTTTATCTAAATTTGTATTTGCTAAGAGAAGCCTAGAATTAGTACACAAGATTCAAAATAGTCACAATTTTGTTTTGGTATTTGCATTTAATGCCTCCACTTCTATTCTGCAGCACGCATGAATGTCAGTTGTCCAGTTGGCTGGCCCAACAAGAAGACCTCCATCGAATTGTCCTATACCAGACTGAGTCCACTCTCACACCATGGACTATCCGATGCATCCGCCAAGCAGACTGCATTCTTTTAGTTGGTTTGGGGGTAGAAGAGCCACATCTGGGAAATGTAAGTAAAGTGGAATCTGCTATTCTGTAACGGTTATGTAAAATTACATTTACAAATATAAGAAAATGTGTTTAACATTCATATGGGATGTGCAGGGTGAAAGATTTTAGTTTGCATTTTTTTCCTCTGTGCTTTTCAGCTGGAGACATTCTTTGAACAGTCCCAAATTCGCGCGCTGAAACAGTTGGTCCTTCTGCACAGGATGGATGGTCCTTCTCCATCTGGTACTGTTCAATGGCTAAAGGAGAGACCCTGGCTTTCAGGACATTTTCATATCCGGAGCCCAAAACGCATGTTCATGCAGAAACCTCCGCATAGAGTGGTAATTAGTATGTTTTTAAAAGAAGATCAATTGATAATGGCAGATTTTGGAAACCTCTGTAGAAAGTAGAACTGCCTTTAGATTATACATTTCATTAATCAGGACCTTTTCACATTTCTTTTTGTATGCATGCATGTTATCATCACTTACTTGCATGTCTCATTTACCTATTGTACCGTGCTGCAAAATATGTTTTAAAAATATAATGTTCACAGTATTGTGTATATGAGAGAGGCAGAACCTGTTTTATAACTAAATAACAGGGCATTGATGGACCACCTGCAGAGGAGATCTGTCATCATCTTTACTCAGCATAATAATCAGGGACGTAGCAATTTAGCTCTATAGAGAGGTTTCTGTGAGCTTACTCGATGTTTCAATCTGTGTTGACAAGAATAACAGTTGAAAATTCATAGGAGCAGTACAGTCTTTTCCCTATAAGGATTCATTTTGACATCTTCCTGCTTTTACCACTACAAAAAATATATAAATCTGCCAGGCTTGGATGGGTCTCAGTTCTCATGGTGAACTGCACTGATTTAGTGAATGCAGAGCATCACAGTATAGAAGAAATATATTTTTTATAAGAGACTGTATGTCTGTGTGTGAATTAAGACTGCATGGACCCCCTCTCTACTTCTTACTCTATGTGTTTACATTTGCATACTACTCAATTACTTGTTGTGGTTTTTCTGCCTATTCTGTAACACTACAGAGTATGTTGATGCTTTCACTGTCCTCCTCTTTCTTTCCTCTGGCTCTTGTGCTGCCACCCTCATTGCCCTCTTATCTCCTTTGTATCAGTACGAGTTATACACTAGGATCCTGCAGCAGCAAGCCAACCGTCACAGTGACTTCTCTCGTCTGGCGCGCGCCTTGACTGGAAACACCATTGCTTTGGTTTTAGGAGGTGGTGGAGCCAGGTGGGTCTTTGCATCCAGAATTTTATTATGTTATTGATATTTCTGTATATGTATATGTGCATATATTTTCTTGTTCTTTTTACATATGTATATGGGTGTATCTTCTTTTACTCTTTATACAGAGGCTATGCGCATGTTGGTGTGTTAAAAGCTTTAGAGGAGGCTGGTATTCCAGTGGACATGGTGGGTGGAACTTCTATTGGGGCACTGGTTGGAGGTGTATATGCTGAAGAGCGAAATAGCAGTCGAACAAGAGAGCGGACAAGTAAATGGGCACAGGTTGGAAAAGACGTGTATTGTATTTGGTGTGGCATGATTTTATTTTTATCTCTCCTGACATTGTGTGCATTGTATTACATCTTTCCTGTCCCCTTTCTAAATTAATTTTGTCACCATTAATTTGTATTCTTATTAGCCATCTAATTCAATGTATGTCATTACTAGATGATGTCTTCACTTCTCCGAACGGTTATGGATCTCACCTACCCAATCGCCTCATTTTTAACAGGCTGTACGTTCAATGATATCTTGCACACACTCTTTGGGGAGAGACAAATACAGGTGAAGGAAACAGATGAGTTTGATCATATCTAAAATGTTGTTTGATTTATTTTATATATATATATATATATATATATATATAATTTGTTTTAGGGGCAAATAGCTGTATATGGAGTAAGGTTCCAGTATAACTGTAGTACAGTATTAAAGAGCAAGTCAGTTGTGGTGTGAAAGAAAGAAAGGAAAAAGTGTTGAGAATGTGGAGTGGTGGGAGGGTCATTCAGATGCTGACCTCGAACGGTATGGAGCCAAGTAATGGGTGTACCTTATATAGGTAAGTGTATTATCTTAAGCCCCTCCCACAATTACAGGCCAAACGGCCTTAATACTTGTGTTAGGGGCAAATAGCCGTATATGGAGTAAGGTTCCAGTATAAGCGTAGGATAGTATAAAGGGAACAAGTCGGTTGTGGTGTGCCGAGACCGACGATACAGTAGGCCTGTAAATAAAGAGGGCAAAAGTGAATAATCAAAAATTAAATACAGTCAACAAATATATACAAATTAACCAGACATTTCCTTAAATGCATTTCTTGTTTCCTGTGTTGGTTTGGGTATGTAACTTGTATATGCGGAAGATTTCTATCGCGCAGTGATTTTATGATATGTACTGGTATGTTGGTGCCGGAAGATGTGGAGGCCGCTACTATACGAAAGGAGTGACCTGAGTAGGTTGAAGGGTTGAGACCTAGCATGGTTAACAGGGATCTGATGTATTTCATGAAAGTAGCGGTAGTAAGTACAGAGCCTTGTAGTGCAAATAAATGTTGTGATGGTAGTGAGGTAGGATATTGATGGTAGGAATCTCGGACCGCAACTGGACACCATTTATTGTAGGTAGGATAATAAGTGATTTCTACTGGAGGTACGCGTTGACTTGTTTTAGACTGTGGTAGAGCGAGTATGTAATGGTCCATGTGTTTGCATTGGTGGGATCGTAGGAGACTATCTGTCTGAGTGGTGGTGATGGTAGTGAATTCTCTTGGCCTGAGGAAACCGTAGAAGGCTATGTACATGGCTGCTTTAATGACCGAAATATAATTTAATGGTGTTGTAAGATAGTTGTAGTTTAAGGTGGCAAAAAGAAGCGAAAGCAAGGATAGATGTCATGACAAAAGGTTGGGATATGTTGTGGTCCAATAGAAATCTTTTAAACAATGTGAAGGCTCTGTTGTATGTTTTGCGAGTATTGGATGACCGTGCTAATTTGGACAGATCCCTGCTGTGTTGCATAATTAATTCTAATCCATGATTAGCTGCTGGAATGAAGGAGGGGCTGTGGCTGCTTGAGCGGCTGAAGGAAGTGCTTGATGAAATGCCTGAAAAGTGAATCGAGACAAACTGTCAGCTACTATGTTACAAATGCCTGGTACATGAAAGCAAACCAAGAAGAAATTGTGACATGCTGCCAACCAAGTGAGTTTCCTGAGAAATCTCATGATCGTTAGAGATGATGAGTGGCCCTTGTTGATGATATGACATGTGGCCTGGTTGTCTGAGTAGCAACGGACTGATGACCTTGACCATGAATATTATGCCACAGCAGCTGCCACAATGGGGTAGATCTCAAAAAGAGCTGAGGTAGTGAAAAAACCTTCCATATCCTGGACTTCTTCAGGCCAACTACCCCAAAGCCATTCATTCCCAAAGATTGCTGCGAAACCCGTGGTAGATGCCGCATCTGACCATATGGTTGGTGACATGTCAGACAATCCTGGGAAGAACAAGCTTTTACCATTCCATGTGGTTAAGAATTTCTTCCACATGTGCAGGTCTGCTGTGGCTTGAATATCTAGGGGCAGTCGATGGTCGTCGTGTCGGAAGTGTGGAAAAAGACAAAGAAGTCTGGATATGAAAGCCCGACCTTGTGGTATGAAACGCACAGCAAATTTTAAGGAACCTAGAAGGGATTGTAATTCCTTGCGGTTGCAAGTACCCAGCATGATGTAGTGATTGATGCTGTTGAGAATGTTTGTTGTGGTAAGCTTGCTTGCATACATTCAAGTTGTATGCCCAGGAATGTAATGATGATAGTATCTGGGCCTTCAGTTTTCTTAGGGGATACTGGGACGCCCAAGTGGTCGAACTTTCTTCGGCAAACAAAAAGTCATCTAGATAATGTATGACTGTGGGGCATCTGGATATGTTTAGTAAGAGCCAGCAAGGTGTTTCGGCGAATGTGTCAAAGATTTTGGGGCTACTTTTTGAACCAAAGGTTAAGCGGGATAAGAAATAGTAGTTGTCTGCCCTTTGATGCTATGTAAATGCCAGAGTGTAGGGTGGATTGGTAGTAATTTGAAAGCATTGGTGATGTCTGTCTTGCTTAACCAGGCTCCACCACCTGCTTGGGTGATAGCTGTAATGGCATGATCTATGGTGGCATATTGTAGGGAAAACTCCTCGGAGGGAATGAGGAAGTTGAGACTTGGGGTAGTAGAGGTGTGAGGTGCCGATAAATCTATGATAAGTCTCTGTTTAAGGGAAGATTTCCCTGTGACAATCCCAATGGGGTTTGTGCGCTATGCAGTAAATGGAGAGGTGTTGAAAGGCCCAAACAGAAACCCCTCTGCCAGTTATTGGGCTATGAGTGAGTCTACAGCCGTTGGGTTCTGCTGTGCTGATTGTAAGTTAGGGCATTCTAGATGTCCTAAGGGCATATGTATGAAACCTGTATGGAACCCCTTTGAAAATCCAGATATGAGAAATTCTACTAAATGTCTGGAAGGGTGATTAGTCAGTAGTGCTGAAAAAGCATGAATGTTGGCAGACGTTAAGTACGGTTTAGTGTACATTTTATTGGGGCACATGGTTTTTGCATGCGCCCTAAAACATTGTGAACATATATGCAACGATCTACAAGCACTGAAGCTACATGTTCCCACATTGAAATTGTTGCAAATCTGTGATTTGCAAAAAAATATGATAGGACGGCCCAGTTTGTCTCTAGTGTTTGGGGACTGAGAGTGGTCGTCCGTCGTGTTTGGAAAAACATTTGTTGTATGGGTAGTAGAAGAGCAGGATGCACAAGCTGATGTTTTAAGACCTGCAAAATGTCTGCAGAAAATCTCTGTATCCAGTCTGCTCCAGCTGATTCTGTTACCAAACTGGGAGAGAGTGCCAGACACTTTGGTAGAAAATGACCTATGATAGTCATAAGCCGAACCACCATATTTGTTTCCTAGGTCTACCAGATTGTGCTTATATAGATCAAATTATTCCCTTCTGCTAGGGTACACTGCACAAATAACATCTCTGTATATGCCAAATGCCAAAACAAACTCAGGGATGGTCAGTTTCCGGTTTAACCTGGAATCCCTGGATCTGACCACCACAGATACATCGTTATACATATAGGTTTTGTTTTCCACAATATCCTGGGAGGCAATTAGGAGAGATGCTAAGTTGACATCTTTACCTTCCAGGATATCTGTGTGCTGGGATCAAATGTGCCGGGTTAACGTCCTGAGTATGAGAAGCATTGATTGTACCAGTTAACAGAGTTTTGGTTGGTGCTGGTTGTACAGTAGCGGGAGGTCCTGCCTTAGTGAGGGCTGTGGTGACCGACTCGAGATTAGCCAGTCTGTCGTTAACTTTGCTCATGAAGTTCATGAGCAAGACTGACTAGCAAAGCCTGGATGTCACCCAAGTTGGTGTTGCTGTGGCCTTCCCCCGCCTCCGTGTTATCAGTTGATGTGCGGAGAAGTTTGAATAATTCCACTTTTCTTGCTGTGGCTGGGTAGGGGATTTGTCACCTCCTTAGCTCTGTGGTAATGCGTGGGATCGTCCAGGATCTGATTGATGCTGGACTAGCAACATCTCCTCTACAAGAAGGTGTTTTGAAGAGCTAATTCTTAGCCACCTTCTTGAGACATACTTAAATGACAATGAAGATAGCAATTATTATTTGAACCCCAGGGGTCTTGTACTAGCTTGCTAACTAAGTTGTAAGGTGAGACAATTAGGCTTGGTGTTTTTTGGTGACTGGTGAGGCCCTGTTAGTTGCCAAGTGGCTTGAGAAGCTCTATCTATGCGTTGGCACGACGGGATTTTTGTGGCCACCAAACATAGTGGCAGGATGTTGGCCTCTCGGTGACAGTAACCAGAAAATAGGAAAGGGAGTGACAGGTGAGGCCCTCTGTATGATACAATGCAAGTCGGCTAGCTCATGAGAGGCCCGATGGGTGAGTGTGAGGCGGGGTGTTGGCCTTGCGGGACCACTAAACCGAAGCATAATGCAGAGAAGAGGGGCAATACCTATTGGACTCTAAAACCCTCATTGCCAGTACACTATTAACTATTCCATGGAAGATAGGATATGAATATACTATGTGAGCAGGTATACGTACTTGGTAGTATGGTATTGAACCTGACAATCCGTATAGGTTTTTAGTAGTACCTGTAACCTGAATGGATAAAAAAACCGTATGACATAATGGAGTATGGCATAGACCAAGCCTATTCTAATATGTGCAGTATATATGAGAAAAATAAAGTACCGTAACATGTAAATATAAAAACCTTGTAACCATCATGGTTAAAATATGTATCAATCTTAACCCATTGTGTGCTGCATGTACAAGTGGAAAATGCTCTGTGCCTTTCTTGTATGCTATATGTCACCTTGCTAGGGAGAATGTATTATACTGTAAGCATAGTGCTGTGTGTATGTGTTTATGAAAATAGATTATCGTTACATATATGCAGAAAGTGACTGGCTACTTTATATGTGTAAGTCATACCAGCTGGGAAAAAAATTATGTGGTATGTGAAACAGCTGTTTGGCTATCGGTAGGGGTCAGTAATCATAAGTGTTGTTTAATTCCCCTGAATCAAAATGCAATGTACCTGAGATTTTAAGTGTGACCTGTAGGTGTCAGTGTAGTTATTGCAAACTGCCGTTCGATAGTTATATGTTCCGACCGTAATGGTTGTATGAAACATAAATGAAAGCAGAGCCTGTTCGGGAGTTGTTAAATATACGAACATGTAGTCTGGTGTAATAGGCAGTGACAAACAGTGATCCCGTTCGAGGGATTTAGAACCCCGAACGTGAACTAAAACCATGGACAATAATATAACATGTTGTTCCCATATGGGAGATAATTGCATGAAGGGTAAACCGTATGTGTGACAGGAAAATTTGTGAAACAAGCATATTTCCCGTTCATGCGGTTTAAAAGCACGAACGACCATTGCCAGATATGACAGGCAATGAAATGACCATGTTCCCGTTCGAGAGTATGCGAATGCCCGAACGGGCAAGATACATAGTGAGCAATCAAGATACATGTGCATGAATTTAAACGAACGGTTGAGTTTAAAGATCGGTTGTGCACGAACATGCAAAGTATAGCAGCTGAACTAGACAAACGGAACCGTAAAGTGAGGACCTGACCCGTGAATGATGCCGTGGGACGATGTCTGGCGTAACGGGTAGGTCAACTTACGGTTTGTGAGTCACTTTGACGCAATCCGCGTCGATGGACAGAAGAAAGATGCTGGTCGGACGGAAAAGCCTGCGGCTGGATTCATGGACACAGCTCAGCTTGGAAGACCTCGTGGAGCAAAAGGTATTCCCAGGATGGCGTCTGGATGAACCGGAAATGGATATCATTCAGATGCTGACCTTGAACGATATGGAGCCAGGTAAGGGGTGTACCTTATATAGGCAAGTGTATCTTAAGCCCCTCCCACAATTACATATATATTTACATATGTGTATATATATATATATATATATATATCTCCTCAAAGAAATAGCAATTACAAGTCTTTTGTGCAAACTGTTTATATGAATGAATGAAACAAGGCTACATCAGAAAAGCTTTATCAAGATGCCCAGGTGGGGCCGAAATGTTGATTTTCTGATGTAACCTTGTTTCATTCATTAATTTAAACTGTTCGCATAAAAGACCTGTGAGTGCGCCTATTTCTTTGAAGATTTATACATAAGCGGAGGACAGCACCCTGGCAGAGAGGAGAAAGGTAGAGTGCCAGTATTACATATTTAAGTTTTTTATATATATATATATATTGGAAGGCAGGGCCTGAAGTTGTGGGAGGGGCTATATCCCTTTAAAAGGGACTCCCCCTTCTACCTCATTCACCGTCTGGTCCAGATGCTCGTTTGAATTGCTGGTTCCCAACGTGGTTTTCAGTTTCTCCTGACAGCTGCATTTTCAAAGTTTCTGTTGCTCCTACTGCCGGTTTCCCTACTAAACAGTGAGTTGGCAGACCGGTATCATTGTACCGGTCTGCAGCCTACACATAGCCTGACCCGCCGAGGTCCACGGCTACAGTATTGTGGGGACAGAAACCCCCTCGCCAGGGCTGATTCGGCTTGATTCCCGCCGGGGGATCAGGCCTCATGCAGACCAGCCCTCCCTCCCCCTCCCCCCCTGCTGCCGCTCACTGCACAGCAGCCGGTTCAAGTTATTCTGTAACCCAGCTCCTAACCCCCCCTCTCACTACACAACAGCCGGTTTATGTGTCACCCGGGTCCTAACCCCCCCCCTCACTCCACAGCAGCCGTAGGACCCGGCTACTAACTCCTCTCCCCCTCTCTCCAGGAGTGGGGAACCCCCCCAGGCTCATGGCAGGTAACGGTCAGGCGGCTAATACAATCAAGACCCCCACGGACCTAATTCACGGGGGTCCGCGATTTCTGCCACAATAGCCGCACCAACCCGCCCCCCACCCCAACCTACAAGTGCCCTGTCACATAAACTATTGAAAAAAAATAAAAAATAAAAAATACATTTTTAAATTAGAAGTTACTATATTTTGCAAGGCTCCTTGATACCCTTTGGGGTATCAGCAGCTTACAAATCTCTCCTCCCCCCCCCTCCCCCCTCCTCTCTTACTTACCTACAGACAGGGGTTCACTCACACGGGCAGAGCTCCCTTCACAGCCTCAGCCAGAAAGCATGTCAAAAAATTACAGCAATGCTGACGGCAATACAAGTTGTAACCACTAGATGTCGCCCTATAAATAGTAATGTTACCTGGTATATTTCAAAGTCTGTGATATGTGTTAACAATGGCAATATTAAAAATGGTCAGATTTATATATTACGTTAGGAATAATAAAGTATTCATTTAATTCATGCACAACCGGTTACGTATAGATTTGTGGAAACAACTGTTTAAAGCATATAAGTCAGATATAAGCTGTTCTCGGGCACTAAATTGTGAGGTAATTATGTGACTAATCTACCTAATATGTGGATCTATGTGACTCAAGAATATATACCATATACTCACACCACGGTTTCAATTAAATCTTCAGAATTACTTGCGTGGTTATAGACAAATTGCAAAGTTCAAGAATATTTTCCCTTTATTTGGTGACCTGGTATACTGATTCCCCTGGCAGGGTCAGAGACCGAGACAAAGACAAGTATTATATTACTTCCTTGGTATGTACAACATATGGGCGACGTATGTCCCATTAATCAGACATATGACACTCAGTGCATATGCTCACAAATGTATGCTGAGTGCACTTTGTGCCAAGCAGATATTTGGGACACTGCCATAACGGTTTAACATGTGTTTACAGTCTCAAGAACCAAACTAAGACGGACTTGGCCTTCAGAACCTACTTGCACTCAACCTACAACCATAGGTATGTGATCCTAGGACATTCACCACAAAAGGTGGGGGGCAGGCTTCAGCTACAAGATAGCAGTACACACTTATATGTACCTTATGCCTTCCATTCTGTCATCCAGCACCGGGTTTAGGCCATCCTCCCTAACAGTAATCAAACTACTACAGGACTGCCAGGCAAACGTTGGGCACTCAGGTAAGTTATCTCGGTTGCAGCAACCAGTATAAGAAACATCAACATGCCCACTTAAGTAATTCTCCTCCCAGGCACCTTCTGCCATAGGGTTAGAGGTCCCGCGAGGCCAACTTCCATCCTCGATGTAAGAGGTATTAAACCCCCACAGGCCAAATCATAGCTAGACGCCTCGCATGTTGCATAGCTAGGGCGTCATCCGTCATAACCCTCAATTAACGATAAAATCTCCACTGGTAAAACACGTACAACAGATCAACCCCACGCGCCAACCATAGTTAAATCCTACTAGCCACTTGGCATTTAATAGGGACTCACCTGCCACAAGTTTAATGAATTATTTCGCCACTTTGGCACTAGTTAAACATTTTACACTCTCCATAATGAAACTCACGATTACATACGTATATATTTCAGTATGTCCCAAGTTCATGAAGAAGGAGATGAACTATCAATGCCTAGTACACCGACCAGGACTGCCACCCCCACACGCAAAGGGGACATCGGCAGCCCGTCATCTATTAGATCATGGACCATCCCACGGATCACGGCCGAACTACGCAAACGTAGTATTCCTTATCCAGCTACGGCCCGCAAGGCAGAATTGTACAGGCTTATGCAAGCCAATCAGGACAATTCTGACGCCAGGGAAGGCACTAGTAATTCAAGCAATGCTAATCTGCATACCATGGTCGCCTCACTAGTGTCTTCCATGGGGCAGATAAATGAGAGACTGGAAAGACTGGAAGCTCGTAGCGGTCCAGTTGTGACACCAGAGCCACCTGCTACCGATATCCCAGGGCCATCACAAGCCCAACCTGGTAATCCTAATACCCCCACTATCCTTGGGTCACAAGTGATCAACCCAGCCCATATGGTACCAGCAAACCTTAGAAAAGACATCCTGGAGGGCAAGGATGTAAATCTAGTCTCTCTGCTTATTGCCTCCCAGGATATCACAGAGAACCGCGCATATACGTATGGCGATATTTCTGTGGTCCTCAAGGCCAGAGATCCTAGACTAAGCAAAAACTAGCAATCCCAGACTTCGTTATCACATTCGGCATATACAGGGACGTACTGTGCTCAGTTTACCCACAGAGAAGGGAAGAGTTAGACCTGTACATGCACAAGCTGGTAGACCTGGGCAACAAATACGGTGGGTCATCATTTTACGATTACCACCGTTCTTTTTCAACTAAAGCGGCAACAGCTCTCGCCCAGTACAACGCAAGAATGGATTGGAGCCTAATGGATACAGAGCTGTTCCTCAGGCACTTTGCCGGGCTAAGGTCTCCAGCTTGTGCAATATGTGGGGCTACCACGCACGCTGCAAATCTCTGTCCTGTCTCCACAGACGATGCCCCAAACATTGCCACACCAAGCACTTCCAGGGGGGAGAAACAGGGCAGAGACAAGCTGGGTCGCCCTATCGTGTATTTGGGCAAGTCACAGATCTGTAATAATTTTAATGTTGGGGCTTGCTCCTATAGTGCTTGCCGTCTACTGCATATCTGCTCCCATTGTTTCAGGGCACATGCAAAGGCTATGTGCCCTAATAAAATGCACATTAAACCCTACCTAACTACTGTGAATGTTGATGTTCTGGCAGGGCTTCTCTCCAAGCACCCTTCTACACATCTTGTGGAGTATTTGATTGCAGGGTTTTCTAAAGGGTTTCATACTGGCCTCATTCACATACCAGGGGGTACATGGGAAGCCAACAACCTCCAGTCCGCCCTTTGTGACACAGACGCAGTAGACTACCTACTACAAATTGAACAAGACCAAGGATTTGTCTTAGGTCCATTTATTGACCCGCCGTTCTCTAATTGGAGAACAAATCCCATTGGACTAGTCACTGGGAAAACATCTAACAAACAAAGACTCATTATAGACCTGTCTGCTCCACATGCTTCGGTGATACCCAGCCTCAATTCCCTGATCCCGTCAGAGGCATTCTCTTTACAATACACCACCATAGACGACGCCATATCCACCATCATCTCAGCAGGCATAGGCGCATGGTTGAGCAAAACCGACATAGTTAACGCCTTTAAACTACTCCCCATACACCCGTCGCTGTGGCATTTGCATGGTATCAAATGGAGAGGCCAGTATTACTTCTTCACAAGGCTCACCTTTGGATCCAAGAGCAGTCCTAAAATATTTGACACTTTCGCAGAGACCTTGTGCTGGCTGCTCCTGAATACCAGCAGGTGCCATAGCGTCATTCATTACTTGGATGACTTCCTTTTCATAGAAAATAACGCTACCCCCCCTAACAGTTTACACAAAGCCATGCATTTATTTAACACCATTGGGGTTCCAGTATCTCCCACCAAGACAGAAGGTCCAGATACAATCATTCAGTTTTTGGGGATACAACTGGACTCCATAACTATGGAAGCCAGCCTCCCTAGAGATAAGATTGACAACACCACTCAGACCATTGAGCAGTACTTGTGCATAGGCTCATGCAATAGGAAAGAGCTTCAGTCACTGATTGGCTCGCTAAATTTTGCCATTCGTATTATACCCCAAGGAAGAGCATTCATTTCCAGACTCCTGTGCCTTCTTCCGACACTAACGGACGAACACAAACGTACCACTCTTGATAGGCAAGCCACAGCAGACTTACACATGTGGAACTTGTTCCTGTCAAACTGGAATGGCAGGAGCATGTTCCTCCCCCAAGTCACAGAGGATTCCCCTACCATTTGGACTGACGCAGCAGCCTCCACAGGTTTTGCAGCCATTTTTGGGGACAACTGGCTATGGGGTAGATGGCCGGAAGAAGTTAAGCAAATAGAAGGCTTTTTTAGGAATTCTGCACTCTTTGAAGTGTACCCCATAGTAGCAGCAGCAGTCACATGGGGACAGTCTTGGGCAGGTAGACCAGTTCGATGTTTTTCTGACAACTTGGCGATTTGCCACGTCATAAACAAAGGCCGGTCTACCTCTCTAACCATCATGAGTTTTATCAGACGTCTTACGTGGTTGGCGGCCTGTCATCAGTTTCATCTAGTATGTTACCATGTACCGGGTATCTATAATACAGCCGCTGACCAGCTGTCCCGCTTTCAGTTTCAGGCGTTCAGGGAGTCTCTACCAACAGCGTCACCGGTAGCCACGATCGCTCCCCAACTCCAGGATCTAATCATGGACTAGAGGAATTATTACAACACAGCAAGATACTTACAAAACTCGCTCTCGCAAAAAACACGCATAGCGCATATGATAGAGCTTACTACCTATACAAGAAATTCATGGCAGACCATAATCTCACAAATTGGTTTGACAATGTAACATTGGTGGCTTTTGCCACATTTTGCCACATTAAGTTAAAAATGTCGCATAATACCACAAAACTATACCTCACAGGTATCCAACATCATATGTTCACAGAACATCCTAACAACCAAGGGTTTCTCACCTCCTACCCCATTAAAACCCTCCTTAGGGGTATGCTCAAATCGCAAGGACCTACACCGCAACGTAGGGAGCCTATAGACATTCAACTGTTTAAACGTTTGTCAAACCTACTAGATACCACACCGTTCGAACCCCTTACTAACACCACTCTTAAAACGGCCATATACTTGGCTTTTTACGGTTTCTTACGACCCAGAGAATTTACCATTACTAGGCAACACGAGTCCAAGCATTGCCTCCGGTATTCTAACTTGTACAAAAAACAGGACCACTACGTATTAAGCTTACCTTCAACTAAGACCAGCCAGATGGGGCACGAGGTTCTTATTCAATACTACCCCACCAACAACGCATGGTGCCCGGTGAAAGTTTTTAACAACTATCTACAGTCATCACCTACACGAACCTCACTCGCTCTCCTTTCACTGCACGGCACAGCACTCACTACCGCCAAATTTGTGATGTATATTCGTTTACTATTGACCAGACTCGGCTTAAACGCCGCAAACTATTCTGGGCATTCATTCCGGATAGGGGCAGCCTCCACAGCCTCAGGCCTAGACATCCCGGTTCACATCATAAAAACCTTGGGCCGCTGGAAGTCATCCGCTTACGCTGTTTACATACCACAGCCAACACAAGAATTAAGACATGCGTTTGTGAAAATGTCATCGTAAATATGCTAACTCATTATATGGGTATTCCTTTTTGCCCTCTTATTAACAGGCCTACCACACACGTCGGTTTCGGCACACCTCTACCGACTTTTAATTATTATGATAAGTATACTCACTAGCTATTTCATACTATACTGAAATGGCCCCGAATACAAATTGGAAGGCAGGGCCTGAAGTTGTGGAGGGGCTATATCCCTTTAAAAGGGACTCCCCCTCCTACCTCATTCACCGTCTGGTCCAGATGCTCGTTTGACCCACCCTCCTCTCCCTCTATTCAAATACTATTTAAGGTGGGCCCTCTTATTTACAGGCCTACCACACATGTCGGTTTCGGCACACCTCTACCGACTTTTAATTATTATGATAAGTATACTCACTAGCTATTTCATACTATACTGAAATGGCCCCGAATACAAATATATATATATATATATATATATATATATATATAATCTCATGATCCTAGTTATTCTGTAAATCTTTGTATCACATGGGATTTAATTGTGGTCTATTTCCATCTAACTTGCAAAAACTATTATTTTACAGAATGGAATGATTACTAAAACATAAAATTCATGATAAAAGACTGCAGATTACATATCTCTGTGCATATTATTTTGTAATATGTGTGCATGTGTGTGTATGTATGTATGCATGTATGTATATATATGTGTGTGTGTGTGTGTATATATATATACACACATATACAGATATCCATACATCCTTGGGGCGCCCATTTTTTCAGTCCTCTTTGGTCAGAAGCACGGATTATCCTGTCAAGAACTCTGCAGGTAATGAAGAGTTAGTGTGCAACAATGCACAAGTGCCAGCAATGTCAAACATGTGTAGTTTTAGAACGTCCGATTGTTCATGGTCTTAGAAGGTAAGTGCTACTTCTGACTAAAACATGGTATAAATGGATGCAAGGATAAGCCTGGAGATGAACTAATATTGGTTATCAATGTATATATATATACACTACAAAGTAATACACAGTGAGGCTTGTAATCTTTTATTTTCAGTAATAATATAAATGATGACAGTTTTCCTTTCGGCTGCTATAATACATCAAAAGTATTACACATTTCTCTCTATTCACTAGTCACCGTCACTATACCGGATCTGTTCCACAAAGTATCCAGCCATGTCATATAAAAATAGAGACATTTATTGAATAAGATGCAAGAAACATTGTACATATAACAATGATGCCACAGTCCCCTTCAAAGTTGGCACCTTGGGACCTCAGTTCTCCCATAGTCTCTTCCAATGTTCAAAACATTCTGCAAAATCCTTTCTGAGAATTGCCATCAGCGATCTCGTCATGTTAACCTAAATCTCATTGATGGTCTGAAATCTCTTCCCTTTCAAGGTGATTTTAGTTTTGGGAAAAGCATGAAATCGCAGGGCGGAAATCTTTCAACAGATTCCTGACCATCTTTGAAGCATTTGTGCTGCACTCATTGCACTGTCCTCAAAAGCCTTCTGAATCATCTGAATAGTTTCCGTAGAAGAATGTTCCAGCTTAACTCAAAATTTGATGCAGATTTGCTGTTCTCCTCGCTCAGTAATTTTGAGTGTGATTGCCACACAGTACACATGCTCACTCAATGGCTAGCTTCCCCACTGACTAGTACAGTGAAGTCGATATTGTTCACGCAAGCGCATTCCAGTCCACTTTCCTTGGATGACAGGTTACATTGATGTCGCGCAAACAGTTATATTAACAATGACTGGACTTTTTTCTGGATAAACCTTGTATAATGATATGCTTTGCACAGCCCAACCTTATTCTTGGTTACACTCTTTAGTCTTAGCTGCAGCCTTTCCTGATTCCTTCTTCCATTGTTCTATGGCTCTACTGGTTACTTCACGGACCTAATCCTAATTTTCATCTCTAGGATCTGTGGCTACCATATTTCAGCATCACGACCGACATCAGCTCTTCTACAATGCGAGTTCACAAAGAAGGTAAGAGGTATGCGAGCATAGATTGTAACAAATACGAATTGGTAGGGAAAAGTACATACAAATGTAAAATATGATAAACAGCACTGACCTGCTGACACCCACTTAGCTGCCAGTTTTGTCCGAGAAAGGTGGCTGTACGCGTTTTCTACAGAGATCGCATGCCACTCTGTGTGTACTTCACACCAGTAACAATTTCAGTCCTTCTCCTACAGGCTGCTTATGGCGTTATGTTCGAGCCAGTGCCTCCTATACCCCTTATCTTCCTCCACTCTGTGACCCCCAGGATTCCCACCTGCTCCTGGATGGCTGCTATGTGAATAACCTGCCAGGTCAGTACTTTTATTTTAATTTCGATAGGAGTCATTTTACAGTGACTTCTTCAAGCATAATGTTATTGCGTTCTCTTCCCTTAATCTAACTCCTATATCACAAACCTGTGCTGACATTTTACTTTTCTCCAATATGCATCTCTTGCGTTTTCCTTTTAATTTACCTTTTTATGTTCCTTTATTGATTTTCTTGAGTTTTCAATGTATTTCACTGATGACTTTAATTTTTTATTGATATTTTTCCTACACTTATTTTTAAATTTTCCTCTTATATATAATTCTCAGTTACATCCTACTTGCCCTAATGCTCTATGACATCTCCAGTTTTGCACCATTTTCAGCGGACGTGGCTCATTCCCTTGGAGCCCGCACTGTTCTTGCAATTGATGTTGGCCAGCAGAAGGAGTGGAACACATGGAACTATGGAGACAGCTTGTCTGGCTGGTGGCTGCTGTGGAATAGACTTAACCCCTGGAGTGAAAAAGTCAAGGTATTCAGCCTTTGGCATACAAAGTTTACATATGTCTTCTGTGTTAAAGAGCCGTGTGCAGGATTTGACAAATGCATTATTTCTTACATTTCATATATTCAATAAAAGCTATCAAGTTTTTATTATGACTGTAAAGTATTACATGTAATGTATTCTTGGCATGCATTATTTGGTTACTCCATTCATTAAGTGTTTTGAAGTGGTTATGGTGCTTCATGTCTTTATGTTTAGAGCTTTGGTGTAACTCTATTAAATCTAAAGTGCTAGTATTAAGCCACAAATGTGAGAATGCCCCAAAAAAGATTCACATGCTTTATTGGGGAGGAATACCCTAAACCTGTTCTAACAATTATACAAAGTGACATTTAGTGAAATTAACACACATCCTTTTAAAGGAGCGGTCATTTTATTAAAAGAAACCTAAAACACCAATGTCAGATGTAAAATATAGACCATCACAGGATGCCTACCACTCCACCAAAGTACCCCAATATTGTTATATCCTAGGATGGTTTTTTTTCACACACAATATATCTTCAATTTTCAGTTCTTCCCTATGTTTTAAATAAACCTATGTAGATGGTGTAATGCCAACGTTAAGATGTATGTCTTATATAATAATGTGATGTGCAGGTGAGTGCTGATTGCAATATATATATGTGTATATATATATATATATATATATATATATATTTATTTTACATGTAACGCCAAGCCTCCATAGCAAGCCAGTAACCAACCTCATGCTGATGAGTTGCATTAACAACGAAACGGCTGTCCATGAGTGGTTCACTGGCTTTGCTCCTCTTCCTGAGTTGTGTTTCAAAGCTGTTGTATACAGCAGACACAGACTCAAAGGAATCCATGTTTAAATTGGAATGAGGCAAACATGTGGGTCTTTGTTGAGTTCATTTGCAAATGCCTACCCAGAATCCCTTGCAGCAGTGAGAGCACTGTTAAAGTAAGATTTCTGTGGGAAAGCAAGTGTTATGACTTGCCTGGTGTGTGTATTTGTGTTTAGTAATGTATTTTATATATATATATATATATATATATATATATATATATTTGTGTAAGGGGCAAATAGCCGTATATGGAGTAAGGATCCAGCATAAGCGTAGGATAGTATAAAGGGAGCAAGTCGGTTGTGGTGTGCCGAGACCGACGATACGGTAGGCCTGTAAATAAAGAGGGCCCACCAAGGAGTAAGAAAGTAAAGTAAATGGAAAGAAAAGAGAAAGTGTTGAAATGAGGAGTGGGTGGGAGGGTCATTCTGATGCTGACCTCAAGCGATATGAGTCAGGTAAGGGGTGTCCCTTATATAGGGGAGTGAATTAATTTAAGCCCCTCCCACAAATACAGGCCAAACGGCCTTAATACTTGTGTAAGGGGCAAATAGCCGTATATGGAGTAAGGATCCAGCATAAGCGTAGGATAGTATAAAGGGAGCAAGTCGGTTGTGGTGTGCCGAGACCGACGATACGGTAGGCCTGTAAATAAAGAGGGCAAAAATGAATAATCAAAGATTTAATACAGTCAACAAATATATACAAATTAACCAGACATTTCCTTAAAAGCATTACAGTATTTAATTCCTGAAAGGATTTTGAAGGTAGGAATCTAGGACCGAAAGTGGACACCATTTGTTGTGGGTAGGATAGTATGTTATCTCTACTGTTGGTGCGTGTTGACTCGTTTCGGAATGTGGTAGAGCCAATAGGTAATGATATATGTGTTTACGTACGTGGGATCATTGAAGACAATGATCTGTCTGAGTGGTGGTGATGGTAGTGGATTCTCTGGCCTGAGAAAGGCATAAAAGGCAATGTGCATAGCTGGTAATGGCCGACTTGGTAGTATAATTGAATGGTTGTAGATCTAATAGGTCCGATAATGATGAAAAGTTGGATGGCTATTGGTAATCTCTGAGAGGAACGTGGGGGAATGGATTCCTGAAAACCTCTGAGTATATTCTTGTCTGGTATGATAGCATGAAGTTATGGTAGTTTTGGCCATAGGTTATCCTGTGTTGTTGAATGCCTTTAAAATATATAATTAATGGTGTGTGAGATAGTTTAAGTTTAAGGTGGCAAAAAGAAGCAAAACCTAGGAGAAATGTTATGACACAGGTTGAGCTATGTCGTGTGCCAATGAGATTCTTTAAGCCAGGTGAAAAGCTGTGTTATGTGTTCTACAAGTATGGGACGAAAGTGCTAGGTGGGATAGTGCATGCTATGCTACATGAGTATGTCTAATCCAGGATTTTGTCTCTGGAACGAAAGAGTGGCCGTGACTGTATGGGCGGCTGTAGGAAGCGTATGATGAACATGCCTGGAATATAAATGAGACAGTTGTCGGCAGGGATGTATACCCCCGTCTGGTACATGAAAGTGAAATGTGATAAGTGGCCAACCAAGTGAGTTCCCCAGAAATATCATGACCTTATGGATGAGTAGTGGCGTTTGTTGATGATATGACATATGCTTAGTTGCCTGAGTAACAATGGATTGATGACCCTGACCATGATTTACCCCATGCCTCAGCAGCTGCTACAATGGGGTAGATCTCCCAAAGGGGCTGAGGTGGTGGAAAAATTTCCAAACCTGGATGCCATCGCCAACAGCTCCAAAGCAATTGTTCCCGGTAGATCGCTGCCAAACCCGTGGTAGACGCTGCGTCTGACCATCTGGTTGGAGAAGTGTCAGACAATCCTGGAAGGAACATGCTTTTACCATGCCAAGTGGTTAAAAAATTCCCCCCCATGTGCAGGTCTGCTGTTGCTGAGGTGTCTAGGGACATCCTCTGATCGTCATGTTGGAAGTGTGGAAAAAAGGGGAAAGTACTCTGGATGTGAAAGCGTGGTCTTGTGGTATGATTGGCATGGCAAAATTAAGGAACCTGGTAGGGATCGTAGTTCCTTGCAGTTGTAAGTACTAAGCAGGAGGTAGTGATTGATGTAGTTGAGAATGTTCCCTATTTGTCTTGTGGTAACTTGCGTGTATGGATGCCGACTCAAGTCATATGCCCAGTAATGTGAAGATAGTGTCTGGGCCTTCTGTTTCTTATGGGGTACTGGGACGCCCAAGTGGTCAACCAGACTAAGCTGCCGTGAGGCTTCTAGTGAAAAATATGCTTTCTTTGATTAACAAGAAGTCTTCTAGATAGTGTATGACTGTAAGGCCTCTGGATATGTTATCATAACCAGCACAAAGTATCTGCGAATATCGATAGTAGGCTAATCTGTAGCTCGAAAGTTGAGCGGGGAAAGGATTGCCCAATTTATGCCATGTAAGTGCCAGTGTGTAGGGTAGATGGTAGCCGTTTACTGCGTTGATGATATTGGTCTTACTTAACCAAGCTTCAACCCATGCTTGAGTGATAGCTGTAAAGGTAGATCAATGGTGTTGTATAGTAAGAAAAATCCTCGGAGGGTATGAGGGAGTTGAGACTTGGGGTAGCGGAGGTGTGTGGTGCCAATAAGTCTATGGTTAGTCTTTGTTTAAGGGAAGATTCCTTGTGACAATACCAATGTGTGTGTTTGGTGCCATGCTGTAAATGGTGGAGATTGGAAGACCCCTCTGCAAATCTTGGCTATGAGTGTGTTTACAGCCAATGGTTTTGTTGTGCTGACTGTAAGTGAGGGCATGCTATATTCCTTGAAGGTGTGTTTATGATACCTGTATGGGAGCCCTTTGAAGCTCCAGAGCTTTAGTAAATCTACTACAAGTCTGGAAGGGTGATGAGTCAGTAGTGTTGAAAATGCATTGGTGTGTACAGATGGTGAATACGTTATTTGTAAGTTGTATTGGGACACATGGTTTGTCATGTGCCCTGAACTATTTGAACATATATGCAACAGTCTGTATGCAATGCAACTACTCATATCAGTGGTCTCTGGTAGTTCAGAGGTGCTGGTACCTGGAGAGTGCTCGTCCTTTTGTTTGGGACAAAATCCCTTCTGTATGGGTACCTGCACAAATAAACATCTCCACATATTCCAAATGCCAACCCAACCAAGGGATGGTGAGTTCCCGATTTACCTGGAATCCCTGGATCTGACCATCACAGATACATCATCATACATATATATGCCTTGCTTCCCCAATGTGCTGGGATCATACGTGCAGGTTTAACATCTTGTGTGTCATAAGAATTGATTGTACCAGGTAACCGAGTTTCGGTTGGTGCTGGTTGTACAGTAGCGTGAGGCCCAGCCTTGTGAGGGCTGTGGTGACCAACTCGAGATTGCCAGTCTGTCATAAATTTTTTGGCTCATGAGTTTATGAGTGAAGCTAGCATAGCCTGGGTGTCACCTGAGTTGATGTAGCTGGGCCTTCCCCTGCCTCCGTGTTGTCCGTTGATGTATGGAGGAGTTTGAATAACTGCTTTCCTTGCTGTAGCAGGGTAGGGGATTTGTCACCTCCTTAGGTCGGTGGTAATGTGTGGGATCGTCCAGGATCTGATTGCTGCTGGACTAGCAACATCTCCTCTGCTTGAAGGTGTATCAATTCTAGCCGGGGTGCTAGGAAGAGGTGATTCTTCACCATCTTTTTGAGAAATACTTAAATAACAATAAAGATTGCAATTATTATTTGTACCCAGGGTTCTTGTACTGGCTTGCTAGCTAAGCCGTAAGGCGAAACGATTAGGCTTGGTGTTTTTTTGGTGACTGGTGAGGCCCTGCTAGTTGCCAAGTGGCTTGAGAGGCTCTATCTATGCTTGGCGCGAGGGGATTTTGTGTGGCCACCGAACGTTGTGGCAGGATGTTGGCCTCTCGGTGACAGTAACCAGAAAATAGGAAGGGGAGTGACAGGTGAGGTCCTCTCTATGATACAATGCGAGGCGGCTAGCTCACGAGTGGCCCGAGGGGTGTATGCCTCCGAGTGTGAGGCGGGGTGTTGGCCTCGCGGGACCACTAACCGAAGCATAATGCAGAGAAAAAAGGAGGGTAATACCTATTGGGCCCTAGAACCCTAATTGCCAGTACACTATTACTATTCCAGGGAAGGTAAGAGATGGATAACTACGTGAGCAGGTGTATGTACTTGGTAGTATGGTATTGAACCTGACAATCCGTATAGGTTTTTTAGTAGTAACTGTAACCTGAATGGATAAAACCGTATGGCATAAGGAAATATGGCATAGACCAAGCTTATCTTAATACGTACAGTATATGTGAAAAGTAAAGTGACGTGATGTGTAAATATTAAACATCGTAGCCATACTGGTTAAATATGTATCAATCTTAACCCATTAAGTGCCGTATGTACAAGTGAAAATGTGGTCTGTCCCCACCTTGTATGTTGTATGTCCCCTTGCTAGGGGAAGTCTGTTGCGGGAGCAGCGTGCTGTGAAAAATGTATGTGAACTATATTACCAGTTACATATATACAGATGCGTCTGCTACTGTGTAATAATATATGTATTTATACCAGATGTTGATATAGTGCTTGCTATGTGAATTGTTGTATGTCTTATTGAATGGTAGGGGTCAGTGAACATGGTGTTGCAAAATGCAAGTGCACTGGAGATCTGCCGAGTACCCTATAGGTGGCAGTGTAGTTGGATACTGATTGGTATGTGAAATGTTGTTTGTCTGTTGACCTATAGGGGTGAGTGTTTTGGTGTTTGTAAAACCCCATGAAAATTGTCAATGTACTTGACAGACCTGTAGGTGGCACTGTTGATAGAACCACTGTTGGTCTTGATGTGAAATGTAAATTATTGTGAATTAAACCTGAAGTTGAGCCCGTGCTGGAGTTTAATTTATGGTCTATAGTTATGTTTAAAACAATCTTATGTGTAATTTATATTGGCTGGTAAATTGTATATGACATGTGAAGACAGTTTTGCTGTTGACCAGTAGGGGTCAGAAATGCTGATTGTATGTTAAAATACCCTTTAACCCCTTAAGGACCAAACTTCTGGAATAAAAGGGGATCATTACATGTCACACATGTCATGTGTCCTTAAGGGGTTAATGCTACCATTTGACAGATAGGAGTCAGTATAAAAGCGAAAAAGCTGTAGTTAGTTTGTTTGCTTATGAAGTGAAATAAAATCTGAGAAGCCTGTAGTATACTGATTGACCGGTAGGGGTCAGCATGTAGGCGAAAATGCCGTGGTTAGTTGGTTTGTACATGAAATGCAATAATGTCTGAGAAGCCTGTAGTACACTGAATGACCGGTAGGGGTCAGTGTGTAGGCGCAAATAAAGTAGTTCGTTGGTTTGTACATGAAATGCAAAAATGTCTGAGAAGCCTGTAGTACACTGAATGACTGGTAGGGGTCAGTGTGTAGGTGAAAATGCAGTGGTTTATTGTTTTGTACATGAAAAGCAAAAACGTCTAAGAAGCCTGTAGTACACCGATTGACTGATAGGGGTCAGTGTGTAGGTGAAAAATGCAGTGGTTTGTTGGTTTATACATGAAATGCAATAATGTCTGAGAAGCCCGTAGTACACCGAATGACCGGTAGGGGTCAGTGTGTAGGCGCAAATGCAGTGGTTCGTTGATTTGTACATGAAATGCGATATCTAAGAAGCCTTTAGTACACTAAATGACCAGTAGGGGTCAGTGCGTAGACGCAAATGCAGTGATTCGTTGATTTGTACATGAAATGCAATAATGTCTGAGAAGCCTGTAGTACACCAAATGACCAGTAGGGGTCAGTGCGTAGGCGCAAATGCAGTGATTCGTTTATTTGTACATGAAATGCGATAATGTCTAAGAAGCCTGTAGTACACCAAAAACCGGTAGGGGTCAGTGTGTAGGTGAAAATGAGGTGGTTTATTGGTTTGTACATGAAAATGCAAAAAACGTCTAAGATGCCTGTAGTACACCGAATGACCGATAGAGGTCAGTGTGTAGGTGAAAAATGCGGTGGTTGGTTGGTTTGTACATGAAATGCAATAATGTCTGAGAAGCCTGTAGTACACTGAATGACGGGTAGGGGTCAGTGTGTAGGTGAAAAATGCGGTGGTTGGTTGGTTTGTACATGAAATGCAATAATGTCTGAGAAGCCTGTAGTACACTGAATGACGGGTAGGGGTCAGTGTGTAGGCGAAAATGCAGTGGTTCGTTGGTTTGTACATGAAATGCAATAATGTCTAAGAAGCCTGTAGTACACCCAAAGACCGGTAGGGGTCAGTGTGTAGGCGAAAATGCAGTGGTTCGTTGGTTTGTACACGAAATGCAATTATGTCTAAGAAGCCTGTAGTACACCCAAAGACCGGTAGGGGGTTTAAACGAATGATACATGAACATGCAATGGTTTTAGAACAGACAGACAAAATGAAGCAGTAAAGTGAGGACCTGACCCTTGCATGGTGCCGTGGGACTGATGCCTGGCGTAACGGGTAGGTCGACTTACGGTTTGTGAGTCACTTGGACACCATCCACGGCGATGGATTGAAAAAAAAAAGGTGGTAGGCCGGAAAAGCCTGTGGCTGGATTCCTGACACAGCTCTGCTTAAGAACGCGATTGGTGCAGCATTTTGATGAAAAAGGGGGCGCGGCATGGCTGGAAGCTTGGTGCTGGAACAGAGGTAAGTTTTTATTAAATAAAAGCCTCAAAAATTAGTTTTATTAAATGAACGTTCATATAAAAGGCTGAGGGACCTGTCTTTCTTGCTTTTATATGTAGACTATAGTGTCCCTTTAACCCCTTAAGGACACATGACATGTGTGACATGTCATGATTCCCTTTTATTCCAGAAGTTTGGTCCTTAACGTGTTAAAGGTAGGGAGAGAGTGTTATAGAGAAGCAGGAAATGTTACCAGAATGCTTGGTTGTATAGGGAGAGGTATTAGCAATAGAAAGAGGGAAGTGCTCATGCCATTGTACAGAACACTGGTAAGACCTCACTTGGAGTATTGTACTCCGTACTGGAGACCGTATCTCCAGAAGGATATTGATACTTAGGGGAGATTTTGGAGAAGGGCTACTAAACTGGTTCATGGATTGCGGGATAAAACTTACAAGGAAAGGTTAAAGAAGCTTAACATGTATAGCTTGGAGGGAAGACGAGACAGGGGGATATGATAGAAACATTTAAATTCATAAAGAGAATCAACACCGTAAAGGAGGAGACCATATTTAAAAGAAGATAAACTACCCCAACAAGAGGACATAGTCTTAAATTAGAGGGTCAAAGGTTTAAAAATAATATCTGGAAATATTACTTTACAGAGAGGGTAGTGGATGCATGAAATAGACTTCCAGCTAAAGTGGTAGAGGTTAACACAGTAAAGGAGTTTAAGCATGCGTGGGATAGGCATAAGGCTATCCTAACTATAAAATAAGGCCAGGGACTAATGAAAGTATTTAGAAAATATGGCAAACTAGATGGGCCGAATGGTTCTTATCTGCCGCCACATTCTATGTTTCTACGTGAGTTTGAACAGGATGAGTTGGAGTCCTGTCAAATTGATTGCTTTATGGTATCTCGGTGGGGTTTTGTCTCTCACATATTCCTAGCAGTTTCTTCTTTTGCTGTTTTTCTTTTAGGTTCCAGACATGGCAGAGCTGCAGTCTCGCTTGTCCTATGTCTCTTGCGTGCGTCAGCTGGAACAAGTAAAGCTCAGTGGATACTGTGAGTATCTGAGTCCTCCTGTCCAGCGCTTCAACACTACAGATTTCAACCGCTTCCAGGAGATACATGTACGTTTGCATTATTTTGCTTTCCTATCTTAACCAACTGCACTCTAGACGTTAAAACCACTCCCTGGCGTTCAGATGATTAATTCTCTTTAGTTTTACATCTTCATGTAGTATCCCACCGTTTTCTAATGTAGCAATTTCAAAACATGGGGATGCTGTTGTATTTATAAATTTTATTTATTATTATTATTATAGTCTTATTTTATAATCTTTGATCAAAAGTTCAATCTATATATACAATATAAAGGAATGCCACACACATTAACTTCTCTTTCTGTAGAAAGGGGGTAGTTTATGCAATAATACTTAAAAAGAAGCTGTCACTTCCTCACTTTCAGCATAACCCAACAGCTAAATGCAATTATAGCCTTAGGCATTGCTACAATTATTATACAAATTCTCTATAGTTAATAGAGAATCTTGCCTAGCAAATTATGATATGCTAGCCTGGCAAATTATTCAAATTAGTTAACTCTTACAGTACCGTACGTACAGCGCATGCATGCAGACAGCGCGGCTAGAATAAATGCCTGATGCAATTGTTTGATCGGCCATCAAGCATGCAATGCAAAAGAGCAGCAGAGGTAATTTTTTTTTTTTTTACTTAGCTCTGCTGTTCTGCTCACTCCAAAAAAAAAAAAATGCTGAAATAGCATCTACTGGGGTGAAGGAACATGGATCTGTCACTATGTTGGGAGTGTTAATTCTGTTTTAATCTGTTAGGAGCAAAATGCAAGATTGATGTCAGAAATACATTTTACAGAGTATTGTAGGTACATAATATAGCTTACCAGTAGATGACAGAGGCTGAAATAGTGAGAGAGTTTGAGAAGGACTGGTTTGAACATGCTGTTGTCCAAAGCAGGAAATTAAATCTAGAATAAAGCCTGGGCAGACTAGATTAGCCAGATTGTTTTTGTTTGCCAAACAGCTTACCCTAAAATGTACTGTTTCTCTTCATCAGGATGTGGGTTATGAGTATGGAAAGCTTATTTTTACTGAATGGCACCGTGGTGATCTCATTGAGAAAATGCTGAAGGATAGAAGCACTCCTGAATTTTATCAGCATCAAGAGCGTTCTGTAAGTCTAATGTCACTACTGCTTCTTCTACCTAATCGCTCGTGTTATTGATATATTTTATTGTGTGTCATTACCACTGGATAAACTGCCATCACTCTGATTGTTCTTGTAGGATGAAGTTGTACCAGGATTCACAGACCTGGCAGAAATTGTCTCTCGTATTGAACCTGCAGCAAGCCAAAAATCATTCACAGAGCAGAAAATAGGTGAGTGACCACAGTACGCAAGATGTAGGAATCATTCTGTTAGTAAAATTAATTATTTCTTTAAGAGGTACTGCTGTAAAAAAATGGTTGTATGTGTAAATTGTTTAGTATTTGTGAAAATTGTCTTTTTTGTTGTTTATTTTTTATACTTCACCTCCCCTGGCCGTCACTAATATTCTGATAGATACAACTAATTAAATCCAGTATACTTCACTTCAAACTAACTTTATATCCCACAAAATATTTATAACTATTCTAATAGTTAAAATAATACAGATATACACACGCACTCAAATACACACAACGCCATACAGCCACAAGGCCCATGTACTCCTTATTATTTGCCTGCATTTTATAATTTAGTTTGATTTGTTTTTTCAGTACATAGAGGTGATCAAGGGCAAGTTTCTGGCAAGGCAAATTTATGCTCTACTGTTGTAACCTCCAAAGGGTCACCTATATTGGAAGGGCGGGTTGCTGAACCCTAAAAGAACCTGATCTGCAAACCACAACATGCATTTCTCAGTAGTGGTGCTGCTGTAAAGCCCAAAATATATACAAAATACAGACTAAAGAACAGCGCACATACATGAAAAAAAGCACACATTTGAGGACAAAGCTATCTACTGTTGTAGACATTCTGTGTTCCCTACAATTGGACTGAACCAGTGTCTCTTTCACATTCTTTAAATATTTTGTATGGACTTTACTCTTTTTATAGAGGAGAACATGCATAGTGGGGCCAAAGATTTACCATGGAAAGCGAGCAGAGAATGTGAAACGGTAAGGATGGGCAGTTCCTGCAGGTATTTTCTTCATAATTTTGTATGTATCACTAATTATTTCATCATGTCTCACTAAATCAGGATGAAGAGAAGACCTTAAGAATGAGTCAATGGAAAAGCCTAGCACATCAAACTGTGACCTAGTGAAACCCTTTATAAATCCACTCCTTTCCCTGTGTCTGTCAGTATACTACAGACATAGCTACAGCTAATTTCAACATTACATTTTTTTTTTCATTTTATCATATTCATGATGAGAACTATACCCATGAGTGACACAATCGTTAGGGAACGTTTGCCAGTATTGGGTGCAAATAAAAATGTTCATTGTTGCACAGAGCTTCCTCTCTCACCCTAGGGAGAAGCAGCTTTTAGGAGAGGTAGCTAAAAGTGATGTTTCTGAACTCCAATAATCTCATTTTTGTTAAAGTGGAACTGTCATTTTTCTTTATTTTGTTTTTAATATTTATTATATATCTTTACTTAACCTATATATTTAACAACTATATATGGCTGAAGAATGAAAAATAAAATTAAATATAGAAATCAACACTTCTTTATCCTGCAAATGGGTGCCTCCATCTCAGCTCCTTGTCAATCTTCTTAAAAGCTCTGTCTTTTGCTCATAAGAGTCAACATACAGACATCATACAGAGAAGAGGTGGGATTAAATAATGTCCGCTTCTCATATACAATGTGCGCCTGGACTAAGCTGGTGATGCAATTTGTTATGTTGGGCAAAAAAATTGTAACTGAAGGTGGAATGGGTTTTCAATCACAATTTTTCCCCACCATAACCTTTTTGGATTTTGTTTCCCAAGCACTACCAAGCCTCAATAAGCAAACCAGTAGTAACCAACCTCATGCTGGTAATTTGCATTAACAATGAAACAGCTGTCACAACAGGTTCACTGGCTTTGCTTCTTTTCCGAAGTTGTGTTTTAAAGCTGCTGTATACAGCAAAAACAGACTCAAGGGAATCCATGTTTAAAATGGAATGAGGCAAAAATGTGATTCTTTGTTAAACTAATTTGCATATGCCCACCCAGAATCCTTTACGGTAGTAACATCACTGCAATTTGTGATTTCTGTCAGAAAAGCAAGTCTTGACTGGCCTGCAGATTTTTGTTTAAAATTGTATTAGCTATCCACAGACTTCAGGTGGAAGGGGGTTTCAATCACAATTTGTTCCCCACCATAACCTTTTTGGTTTTTGCTTACATAGAACAACAAACAGACAAATTTGCAGTTATTATTGTTAGTTATTTACGCACTGCCAAACATAGGTAAGCCTGCAGGTAATGAGTTATTTACACTCGCACAATCATTAATAAACCTACAGTTCGAAGGGAAACTGTCGCTTCCCAGGATAAGCCTTGATACCTAATAAATATGTATTTTTGAGGCGTGAAAAAAAAGCATCACATAAAAAATGTTCAACACAAGCCTGATTCAATGCTATAATTTTAAGAGAAGTGACAGTTCCACTTTAGTATTTACCGATTTGTACACTCACAAGCATAGATAGATCTGCAGTTTTGGTAATTTAAACATGCACAAACCTAACATCTTATAGAGCTTTATTTTTTTATTTTTTTTCGAGATTAACGTGCACACACAAACACACAATATATTCCTTTTTAAAACTATATCTAGTGGTATTTATTGCTGATTTACAAACGCACAAACCTAATTGATTACTTTTGATGAACAGATCAATGCAATTATTTATTAGTGATTTACACACGCATAAGCTTGACTGATTAAAGAATCACTTCAGGCACCAAAACAACTTGGTAGGTTTTTGCCTCATATTTATTCTGTGTTTTTTCCCTGTTACATTTCTTTAGTTTTTAAGTTTTCTGCATCATAGTTCTGCCCCTTTAGCTACACCTCTCCTCACCACAGAATATCTACCTGATTGCAAGTCGTGTTTGGACTGCAGTGTTTCTTTAAGGGTCAAGAATTGTCTAAAAATTTACCTACACGTATAGAAATTTTGACCATGGTATTAGATAGTAAAGCAAACGAATTGTCTTATAGAAAGAATACTCATTTATATGCAAACTTTCAACATATTTGGGAAAAATGGGAAGAAGATATTAAAAAACGTATTGCTTATAGAATATAGTGTTAAGTTCAAACATCTATAATTACTGTTTTGTACAATATTTCATATGTTTATTGTTATGGATGCATCCCCTTTCCTATATCCAAGTTTCCCTTCCCTTTCCTTCCCCGAATAGTATGTTTAACTATTCTTTATTATTTGTTGTGAAATACATTATAACCTTAATTAAATGTATTTGAAAAGAATTGACTTGAAAATGTATGTTAGTTTTTGACTGATTTTGTTTTATAGATATATGTTATTATGGAGGATTATTCTAGCCTTGGTGTTTGAATAATTTACTCAACACACTCAGAGGGGTCCCCCTAGCAACACAGGGGTTTGACAAGAAAGGTGTCACATTCTCAGTATGGGATTGCGGAACCCACAGAAACACAGTAATGCAGAGAAAAAAATAGAGTTTAAAGAGAAATAAAGTTCACTCACCCCACCGGAGAATTGGACCTGGGGTTTACCCAGGAGCAGTGGGAGAAACTACTAGTGCCTAAAACCTAACCCATGGGGTAAGAGGTAGCAAGGAGGGGCTCAACCACTCAGAGCCAACAAACTAGGACACAGCCTGGGGCCCAGCAGAGAGAAAGCGCTGCAAAGCAAACTGTAGGGCAGGACAGTGAGAGGGCCGGCTGAAATCCAGCAGAGGTAGGCAGCATAACGCCCAATTGAGCAGGAGTGCTGAATAATACACATGAAAAAAAAAGATAGGTATGGGGTAAATATATTTCCGCAGAACAACCGGCTATGTACAGCCTCCTTTAACTGTGCCATTCACCTCTTATGTTCCAACTACCCATGTTGCGGAGGCACCTATTAACCTGTACTACACCATGATAGATGTGCACACGTTTTAGATTTTAATCCATGCCTGTCAGATTTTCAACCAAAGCGTGATAACCACATGCTTCCCCTTGAGTCCACTCCTCGGGTTATTCTAAACCCTAGGCTCACGGAGCATTACCTGCGCACATTTCTGTGCTCTCCTGTCACCCTCATCTTTGAGCTGCCAAGGGTGCTGTTCTCATAGTATTAATAATAGTATTTAGTGGAGGAATACATAAATGTATTGCTACTGTTGAATGTTCTTTTTTTCTCCATATATGATACTGCTGAATGCTCATGTAATTTATAACATGCACTACAAAAATAAAGAAAAAGATAAAGGCCACAGCCTAGCACATGTGAGGGAGGACTGAAACACCAATATGGGAGTGGGAGGAATGGGTCACGATTGGAGCACAAGGGAATGGCATAAAATAGCCAGGAAAGTGAGGGACGCGATCGCAGAGCCTTTATAGCCCAGCAGAATCTGGGGAGAAGACTCTGCTATTAGGATAAGACTACACTCTTCCAGTAGTCATCATAATAAAGAAAAACAGCAAAAAGGCACAATAAACAGAATACAATGAGTAAGAACACTCTATGCTGTTGAGAACTCACCAGGAGACAGCAAGAAAGAAATTGGAAGTGCTTATTTGGGGTTTTATATCTTTAAATAAAGGACTAGAAACAACCAGCGTTACCGGTTTCTTTACTGCTGGAGGTGTCCGTAAAGAAGGGGAAAGCAAATATAAAGCCTCCTGTTTCGCTATAAAATTAGTTATTTATAGGTGGAGCTAGCTGCCAAGCCGACAAGTCGCATGAAACCCGAGCTCCGACATTACTATGGCAAAACAGCCAAAGAACCCTCAAAAACCACCTCCATAAGCCGGGGAAAGACTGAGGGAGAGTCAACACACTATGGGGAAACACTCACGGAAACCCCGAGGGTCATCCGCGGGACATACCCACGATATCGGGCAACTCTTGTCCCAGGCCTGCAGGCCCAAAATGGCGGATGCCTTCCAAACCATGGCGATGGAGTACCTGAGCGACATGCCGACACCCCAAACGGAAGCAACAAACTGCACCACCAAGGCAGTCAGAACCACCACTAGCCACTAAGGCCGACCTATCAGGCATGGTGACTGACCTTAAGGCCTTCTTCACAGCAGAACTAGCAGGCCTCAAGATGGAGCTGAGCACACTTACAGGCCGCATGCGAGCCACGGAAGAAGCAGTCCAGGACTTGAGAGCCCAGCACGACGCCACGGCAAAGCAAATGCAGGAGCTAGCAACCACATGCTCACAACTAAACGCCCGAATGGGGCAGCTTGAAGAAATGGCGAGACAGAAATATCAAGGTGAGGGGGATCCCAGACACTGTGACAGCAGACGAACTGCCGCTCCTCATAAAGAGGTTGCTACAGGCTGCCCTTCCATCTAAACAGGCCAAAGGACTGACCCTGGATAGCCTATTCCGCATACCAGGGCGCCCACGCAATTCCCCAGACTCCGCAAGGGATGTCATAATGAGCTTCAAATCCCGCTAAGACAAAGACGGATTACTCCGTGCTGTCAGGGGCCAGACCCCGTACGCTTTTGAGGACCTTGCCTTATACTTTTACCAAGACCTGAGCCGCCACACGCTGCAGTGGCGTGCATCCCTGGAAGAAATCACAACACAACTGAGGGCAGCGGACATACAATACAAATGGGGCTACCCCCGAACGCTAATTGCCACACAAGAAGGGCAAAGCCACCGACTGACAACACCGGCGGAAGCACCACAATTTTTACAAGCACTAGGCATACGCCCTATGACAGGTGCCAAGACGAGAATGCCACACCGGTGGGATGTCGCCAACATAGCACCGTTCACCCCATCGGGACAGGCAGCCAAAGAAGGAAGCAGCACTGTGTACCCACCGGTTCTTAATGTGGGGGAAAAACTATCCATCACAAGGAACTAGTAAAGGCACCAGCCGGATTTATATCACGCTGACTTATGCAATGTCCTCCCCCATTTGTATATAATTTTATGTATAATTTGTATGCCTGATATACATTTCGATGTCATTTACTTTTTGTACCTAATGCCATGTCATAGGTTAGCCATCTAGTCTGCAGACCGCGGCAGCTCAAAAATACTTACCACTTAACACACAGAGACCGCACGACACTCCGACCTCGCAGACCCTTCAACCTGGCACAACCTACAGGGCACCTAGGCGACACCTTAAGGCCAAAGACACAAGTGGCACATACCTACACTGCGAAAAACACGCCTCCCCCCCCGACTCCGGGGTTAAGGAGCCTTAATATATGTAAGCCCCTATAATGCCTCTAGCCGCCAAACTGGAGATCCAGAACCAGAAACCTAGACCCAGGCTTAACTCACCTAACTTGAAAAATGCACACAAAGCATCTCTACGCATATGTTTAATTATAGCGCCTGAGCCTGGAAGTGCTGCTGTTTCCCCTACATGTTAGCCTCCTTTGCTCACTAATCTAGCACCTGATATCACAGCAGATACGCCAACATGCCTGTTTCAGCCGGTTACTAATCTATCTTGAGTTTTTAAATTATGGCACTAAACTTAGGCGCTGTAGCACTTACATATATACCTAACCTGTTACAGTTTAGCGCTTTCCGAACCAGAGGCAGAATCACTCGCCTGTACACTATCACACTATTAACAAGCCATCACAGTGTACTATGCCTGTCTTTATCATTAAAAAATTGTGCAGTCTACTCTTTTTAGACATGTAACCTTGGACATCTCCTCAGTTACCAAGCAATGTCGTGATCACTGAAATCCTGTATTTTATTTTTATGCACAAAAAAAATAAAGAATAAAAAAAATAATTAAAAAAAATTTGTTATTTATAGACACAGCTTTATCTTTTATAGATCTTCAATTTTTTATTAAGACGTCACATTCTGTTGTAATTTGTTTATAAAAATATAATAATTTTTGTTATCACATTTATTCCTCTCTCATTAGTTCATGCTCCCGCAATCCCAGTCATCTCTTTGACACCTTTAACTCTCTTCTTCGCCCTGCTGTGGCCACCCCCCAAACTAACCTTACGGCCGATAGCTTTGCATGCTACTTTACCGACAAGATTGAACAGCTAAGGAAATAATTCTCCCCACCTTGCCATTCTCTTTCTCAACCACACATAGATCATGCCTTTCCTACCCTTCAGACTTTCTCCTCGGCTACTGAACAAGAGGTGGCTGCGCTTCTGCTTTTCTCTCGCCCCACCACTTGCCCGCTTGATCCTGTCACATCTCACCTTATCAGATCTCTCTCCCCCTGTCTTGTGCCTCCCTTAACACGCATCTTCAACTGCTCTCTCTCTTCTGGCGTTGTTCCTGCTGACCTTAAACATGCCACTGTAGTACCTATCCTGAAAAAACATCTCTTGACCCGTCCTCCCCCTCTAACTATCGTCCCCTATCCCTGCTCTCTTTTTCCTCAAAGCTTCTGGAAAGACTTATCTTTACCCGTATGTCTCACTTCCTCAATTCTAACTCTCTCCTTGTCCTTCTACAATATGGCTTCAGCCCTCTCCACTTTTCTGAGATTGCTTTTATCAAAGTTACTAACGACCTAATTGCAGCTAAATCCAAAGGCCACTACTCCATACTAATTCTTCTTGACCTCTCTTCTGACTTTGACAACGTTGATCATGCTCTCCTTCTTCAAACTCTTTAATCACTCGGTCTCTGTGACTCTGTCCTCTCGTGGTTTTCCTCTTATCTCTCTCAACGCTCATTGTCTCCTTTTCTAATGATACCTCCTCCCCTCGTCCTGTCTCAGTTGGAGTCCCCCAATGCTCTGCCCTTCTATTTTCTCTTCATACTGCCTCTCTTGTCAAACTCGTTACCTCATTTGGATTCCACTACCACCTCTATGCTGATGACACCCAGATATATCACTACTCCCCGGACCTCTTCCCTGCCGTCCTGCAACGTGTCACTGCTTGCCTTTCTTCCATCTCTGACTGGATGTCCTCCCGCTTTCTGAAACTCAATCTCTCTAAAACTGAGCTCTTTATCTTTCCTCCTCCTAATACTGATCCTCCTCTTTCACTCTCCCTTCAAGTTAGTGGTATCCACATAAGTCCATCCTTGCAAACGATCTGTCTTGGCATCATACTTGATTCTGGCCTCACCTTTGAGCCTCACATCCAGTATGTTTCCAAATCCTGGAGATTCCATCTTAAAAACATAGCATCCGCCCCTTTCTTACACAAGATGCTACCAATGAGCTTGTTTATGCTCTAGTAATTTCCCGCATGGATTATTGTAACCCTCTCCTAATTGGTCTTCCCAAAAGCTGTATTGCCTAGCAACAGTCTGTATTGAATGCTGCCGCAAGACGGATTTTCGTCTCTAGTCGGTCCTTTCAAACATAACCCCTCTGTCAGTCCTTACATTGGCTTCCTGTATCCTATAGGAGTCAATTCAAAGTGCTTACCCATACCTATAAAGCACTGAACAATTCTAGCCCCTCTTATATCTCTTCACAGATCTATAGGTATGCCCCTTCTCGTCAGTCTGCTCTGACGTGACCTTCTCCTGTCCGCTGCTCGCACCCGTATGGCCAACTCACACTTTCAGGACTTTTCCCTAGTCTTCAATTGTTTAAGAAGTGCCTTAAAACCCATCTCTTTAGGAAAGCTCCCAGAGTAACCTCTGCCTTACATACCTGTCTCTTGTTCTCTCCTAAATGGCAGCATTTTACTCTCTCCTCCCACCTTAGTTGATTGCTATTTCCTGTCCTAATGTGTTCTACACCCCACCTCCTATAGACTGTAAGCTCGTTTGAGCAGGGTCCTCTTCAACCTATCGTTCCTGTAAGTTTTCTTGTATAGACCTATTAATAGTTAAATCCCCCCTCTCATAATATTGTAAAGCGCTACGGAATCTGTTGGTGCTATATAAATGGCAGTAATAATAATTCATTTGATGTACCATAGTATACACATTTCTTCTAAACATTGCAAACAAAGATAATCATAGATTTTAGTGAGTAGAGCAGGAACCTCCCTACATACATTTCTCCTGATTTCTGTCAAAAATCTGTTACCTAAGAGGATTTTCACACTTGCAGGAGGGGGTATAGAAGGCTCTAAGGTTGATGTCCTGTTAGTGATGTCAGCATCATAAAGGAGGCTTGCTCTTATTGGGGAAGTGTCTCCAAGCATGGCCAATCACAACAGAGAGGGGGGGGGGCAATGTATGTTATTTTGAAATATATTGCATTGATATACACAGAGTTGAGTGAAAAGGTTTTTAATATACAATCTGGATACCAGAATCCACAATAAACTACTTGTAACAGAGCTCCAGTACTCCAGTTGAGTACCTCCGTCAAAGTTACCTCATGCTGGACTAGAAAGCGCTGAAGTGACTATAGCGCTTTTCCGAAACACTAGATACTTAGTGAAGGGGTAAAACAACTACATTCTATTGGGACAAAGGGACGTATTTATAGGGAGAATCACAACGGAGGGGTCATCAATGGTGACAATAAATTTCCTCCCTGGTGCAGCTGTGTGTGAGGAATACCCTCATATTGCAACCCTCACACACACTACTGCCCCTATCCCCTTCTACAGCCCCTATCCTGGCAGATTCCAGGTAAGTTGTCAAACTGTTCTTAAACAGTTTGACTGCTTACTCTGGGAGGGCACTACTGGTACCGTAACCACTACAAAGTGCTGTAGTGGTTATTGTGCCTGGATTGTTTCTTTAAATAATCTACCAGTGCCCCTCCCAAAATTAGGTTCTGGATCTACGCTTGAACAGCGAGCATTTCTGCCGAACAGGGGCCCAGTATATGCCGCTGCGCTGTACATATATAAAGCCTAGAATTTTTTTTGACTTGGGACGCCTTGGAAAAATTTTAAAATATTAAGGGCACCTTGAACCTAAAAAGTTTGGGAACCACTGGGACACACTAAATGGAGATAAGAAAGAAAAGGTGGATTAAGAGGCACACAGGTGAAGATGTGGGGTGGGAGGGCACCAAAATCATCTTCGCCTGTGTACCCGAAAATCCTTGCACCGGCCCTGACTAATCCGAGACTGGTTGCGGCTGCCCTGATCTCATAGAACAATCCCAGGGCTGGAAAATAGAGCACACCGCTGCATGTGGAGTGGATGGAACAGAGGAAAGAGTCAAGGAGAGTAATTATGCTCTTATAACGGGAGTTAGATGTTGAGTCCTGCACCCGTTGAATCGTGATTGTAGTACCCTCCTTCAAACTGCTGAAACTTTTTACAGTAGCAGAGAATTTTTTATCCAACATATTGTAGCATGACTCGGATGTTTAGTATAGTGTAGGTGCCCTTGAAGGCACGTTCTGGGGCAAATTCTTAGGGGCTGTATCTCTCCCTCTTCAATTTCTCTTTCTGCTGTCAATTGTTTCTACCATTAGTCCTGCTACTTCTATATCTGGTTCTGATACAAATTAATACTGACTTTACACTGTGTGTCCTGCTTTGGATACTTACTATTTGTTTTATGTAGAAACTGAGTCTTTATTTCTCTGCTACTAGAGTAACATCAAACAACATATATATGAAAGGAAAGGCTTACATGCATTTGATTAAAGTGTTATTGATTACAATGGTAGTTTTTTAAATTATATTCTGATATTATAATCATAAAATTTGATAATTGTTATATTTTAATATTTACTTTTGTAGATTGCTTTCCCTTTTTTCATGTTGTATTTACCCTTCTTTATACATTTATTACTCTAGCATAATTTTTAATAATATATTGACACAATGATTCCTTTAAATACATATAATTACAAAAGTTGTCATTTTAATAAAATAAAAACATGTTTCATAATACTTGAGAAAAAAGTATAGTGTATTACACTATATTCAGCCTGTTCTTTTCCAGATATTCTCATTAGGTTCATATATTGTATTACACCCAACCCGCCTTCAATTCACACAGGTTGTATTGCATTTTATGATCACATTTATATTTCACATTTGGGATAACATCTGTAGGTATTAGAAATCCTCCAGTTTTGTGTATTTTTTTTCCCCCCAAGTTGTTGGTGTTTTGAGGGAACACTTTAACATTTACTTTTTCTATTTTTCTGATATTTTGGCATATAGTGGTTATTAATTATTATGTTTCATAATACTGCCCATTACTGGCAGCAAATGTATATAAAAAACCCCATTTATGGTTATTTGTATTAAATATAATATTTGTGGTAATGGAAGGTCACATTTTCTTACAGACAAAGTTATTTTTAATTGTACAGTCAATGTCATTCCATAATCCTGATTTGATCTCAACACAGTTTTCTCTGCCGCCAGCGTTGTTAGGTTCATTTTGACTCCAGGAGCTGTAATGATAATAGATTTACCTTTAGGTTACATTTATTTTTGAAACTAATAATAAGAAAACATGAATAATTGTAGAAGTTTTTTTTTTTTTTTTTAAACTAGGTATTTAAAAATGATTAACCCATAAAAAGTATAGCAGCTGAACGAGGAAAGACACCTAGCGTATATAAAAATCAACAAATAATTAAAATGACTAGCAGCTCTACAAAAAGGAATAATAGACCAAAACCCAGGCAAATGTCTCTCTCTCTCTCTATATATATATATATATATATATACACACACACACACACACATACATATATATATATACACACACACATACATATATATACATACATATATACACACACACACACCTCAAAACAATAAAGAAGCACCAGTCACAAACATGCACATCGTAATTGCCTCAATACAACAATCCCAGCGTGTAAACAAAACAATACAATTTTAAACTTATACAGAATATCTGTGATGACTGTAACAAGTTTGGAGAAAAAGTGGAAAGTCTAATTAAATACATTTTAGTTCATCTAGCACTATTTCATTTGTCTCCCATGTTAAAATTAGTGTAGGAGTAGGACTGACCAATAGTGGAGTACTGTGACATAGTAGTAGGCTTAACATGATCTGACCTCACCCATGTGTCTTTGCCAAGTTAGATGATTTTAAGTAGCATTGTAAAATGTAAAACTGTAATTTTGTGCATGCACTGTTCCTTATTCTGTAGTTTTGTAACAAGTTTGTAGACAGTTTCCAAATGTTGTCTAAACGTAGTCTCTGCTGGACTAAAAATAGAGTTAGTGTTTCTGTAAGAGAATTGATTTCCTCATAAATTCTGTTAAAGAAATATGAACTCCATTTTTGGGACTTAAGGAGTGTAAGGAATTAATTAAGAAAAATGACAACTGAATAAATTGTTCCAAGATCTTTTAGCTAGAAAAAGGAAAAATAAATTGTGATTAAACAGATTTAAAAAATAAATAAAATAAATAACTCAATAAGGAATAATATCCCAAGTAGGAGTATATATATTTTTTTTTTTTATAAACATCGCTTAAATTAGAATACTCAGTAGCAAACGGTAGAAAAGAAAAGTAACCTTTTGGGAGACGTTGACACTAATTATAAGCTGCAAACGTATTCTAGGGATTAATTGTCCCCAGTTCCCACCATTGGGTTTACCACATGAAAATCAATCAGAGGAAAACAGTGGAATAGAAGGCTCAGCCGCTGGTACAGGCCTTCTCAGGTTGGGAAAGTGTCAGTCTTTCCCACCCGATCGGGCTGCTAGGCCTCACTGTCCTCACCAACAGCCGCTGCAATAGGCACTACTCCCCAGATTGGTTCCCCCAGTTAGCACTCCGCTAAGTCCACACCAGGGACAGATTGGGAGCAGTAAATGGCTAAAAGCCAGGCAGAAGCAAAGGCCAGATGAGGAACCCAGGCAGAACACGTCTGGTCGCCATGGGTGTCAGCCTCCCCAAGAGTATTTTTAATCTATTTAGTGTTGAACTAATGTGTCCTCAAGTTCATGTTTTAAAAAAGAGCTAAAATTTGCTCCTACAAATAAGGTGAACCATTTTGACAATGTTATGGGTATTAACCATTTTATGTGATCCTTAGCTATTCTTTTAACCCCTTAAGGACAAATGACATGATTCCATTTTATTCCAGAAGCTTGGTCCTTAAGGGGTTAAAGATTCCCTACTACAAAACACTATATTTCAAAATACTTTATTCAAAGAAAACTAAATTTTGTTTCCCTTTCATCAAATCAGTCCAGCAATGGAAACTTTCAACAAACTGATGCTGGCTGATTTAAAGATATCTACTTTTATTCCTAGAGATAAACATAATTTAACATCCCATGAAAGCTCTAGAGGAGCTTATAATAATAATAATAACAACAACAACAACAACAGGAGTGATAAAAACCTACCGATAACGGCACATAAAAATATAGCTTTCATTTTTTTATTTTTATATATCTTTTATTTTTTTTGTTTTCTAAAGTAACAATTTCCATATTTCACAGTAGTATTCATATACTGTATGCTAGCCATATATAATTAACATATATTAATACAAAGTAGTTGTATATAAATAACTAATACAAAGAAAAAACATCCAGTGAAGTGGACATTAAATTGTATATTAGATATTTACCCATCCCTACCCACTTTGCCCATTGCTGTCAATAGGGGAGTTGCCGCTCTGTTATTTCCTAACCTTGATTTTCTTATCTACCGTATACTGTATTTTTCTGCTCTGGCTTCAATACAGCTTTACATTTAATAAGGCTACTGAGGTGAAGATGTGTCAGGTGGTCTTAATAAGACAGGCACTTGGGAGCCAGCAGAGTATCACACAGGGACTGGGAGGCAGATTGGTGGCAGACACTTCAAGGTACAGCTGTGCCTGCCTCCATTACTGAGATCTAAACCAGAGTGATTCCCCACTGCAGGCTGACTCTCTCCTTTCTCCTACAGCAGTGCCTACCACATGGCTTCCTTGCTCCCCCCTGTAAGTCTGGCAAGCACCTCACAGACAGTGGTGCCTGATACTTGTCTTCCAGCTCACCCAGGCACCTCACTGACAGTGGTGCTTGCTACCTGGTCCACCAGCTGCCCCCTACACACTAATGTACGGCAGGCTCACAGTGTTTGAAGAGATGCCTGCCTCACTTTAGTGTTAATTAGAGCAGCATCACAGCCACACAGGGACAGGCACCACTCCAATAGCAGGTACCAGTCACTTAAGCAGTCAGGATGCTGGCAGGCCGCTAATTTTTTTTAAATTTTTTTTTTTTGTTAAAATGTATTTTAGTTATAACATTTTCCCCTAAAGAGGGAATGTTTAATATCTAAAAATCTGTTGGCAGAGCCAAAGTATATAAATATATAGATATATTTTTTTTTTCTAGAGAAATTCTATCTAGCTATCATTTTAAAGAGATACTATAGGCATTGCAGTACTAAGACAGCCTCTAGTGGCTGTCTACCAGACTCTGTCTACTAAACTACCAGTCTATTAGGCTGGATTCTGGGTCCCTTAAGCGACACTGGACATCCTCACCCTTAGGAAAGCACTTTGTCAATGCTTTCATATGGGGAGGGCTTAATGCACTCACGGTGCTCACAATGCATGCGCATTAGATCCCCCTAGTAGGATGATGCCGGAAAATGTTATATTATTATTATATTTATATAGCGCCAACAAATTCTGTATCGCTTAACAGTGGGGGGACGAACAGACGTAGTTGTAACCAGACAAGATTGACACACAGGAACAGAGGGGTTGAGGGCCCTGCTCAATGAGTTTACATGCTAGAGGGAGTGGGGTAAAGTGACACAAAAGGTAAGGACCAACCCAGCACAGAGGGAGATCGACGCTGGAGTCGGGTGAGTAAATAATGGGTTTTTAATCGAAAGAGGGGGAATCCAAAGGGCACTAGTGTTAAGAATACAACTTTGTATCCATAACACTCTAATCCCCTTAAGGTAAAATTATTTTAAAAGTAATCCTTTGGTGGCATCTTGTGGCTAAATTCGGAATTACATGTTACATTACAAGTTATTCAACTCATTAATAAGAATATGTCTGTATGGTTCATTCCCCATTTATGGGATTGTCCATGTATTTTGAAGGTTGTAGTGCCATATAGACATATTCCTATTCATGAAAAACATTAATGTTTCCAGTCTGAGGCCCCACCAACTTGAAATCCAGTCACCAGTCGCCACTGTATTCTGGCTCTTTGATATTACATTTATCACTTATTTGTATCAGTCATTTAAATTGAACATTCATTTTTATTATAAGAATACTTACCTTTAAGCTGTATATGAACAAATAAAACAAATACATGTAGTGAGAGAGAGAGAAAGTAAAATGATGGTTTCTATTTAGAGAAGCAAGAAAAAATATTACTGATATTAATATCTATCAAACAAATGTATTACACTGAACTTCACCATAGCTCCCAACATTTCAAATTAATTGACAAAAGGGACACTTTCATTTTAAGGATGTGAATGGAGGTGTGGCTAGGGATGGCATGTTCTGAGAAATTTCAAGTGACATACTAATAAAAATTTATGAAATTAAAATGTAATTTAGAACAAGAACAATGTATCTTATTTACACAAACTGATTTCTAAAAAAAAAAAAAACATTTATTGTAGTTTAAAGACATATTATTGTGAGTATTATTGCTGTTGAGTTATCATACACTCAGAAACACCAACAATATAGATTTCCTAGAAGGGATTGACATGTGGTAGAAAAGAGGGCCAGAGGGATTGGTCCCAAAATAGTGACTATCACACCTAAATAGGGACAGTTGGGAGGTATGCTTCACATAAGTGAGTGACCACCATCCCTGGTGGTCCTGGTCATGAGTGAACTCTAGCCTGTGGGGCTAGAGTTCCCTCTCGCGAGACCTGGAGTGTTGCCATGGCAATGCTCTAGATCTCGCAAGAGGAACCCGGCGGAGCTGCAAGATAGAGCTCCTCCAGGTCCTTTCCTGTCTCCCCCCCTCTCTCTCTCTCCAGCGCCGGCGCCCGCGCTACACTACATGTGGCCTGGTGAGGGAGATCTATCCTTCGGATAGCAGGGACCCTGCATGGACCGGCAGGGGAGATCCTGTAACCTCCCCTGCCGGGCTCGGCCCGTGGCCCACCGGGCATTTGCCCGGTGTGCCCGATGGCCAGTCTGCATCTGCTTATCACTAGTCCTTGTAATGCCATGAGATTTGATTAATTAATTGCAACCCCACCAGCACCTGTTTATCAGCCTGCATTAGTGATAGCTTAGTAGTTAAAAGAACAACTTGTCTTTTTTTTTTGACTGTTTAAATATAAAGCGACAATTTTATATCTTGGGACAGAAACACTTGCGTGGCTATCACTCAGGTTTTCTTTTCCTAACAGAAGTGGCAGGTGTGCTGGGCTAGAGTGCATTTGTCCTATCCAGCACAGAGGCTTCTCAAATATTACAAAAGCGGCGATAACATGTGCACTCATGGCTCCAGCACAGAAGCTTCTCAATGAGAAGCCTCTGATTGGTGTCCGAGCTCACTGCTAAGAGTCTTGGGGAAAGAGAGGAGTGCTTGCAAAGGTGGCAAACAGCATGTCAGCAGCTTTTGCAAGCTATTTTTTCATATATCCCCCAAAAAAACGTATAGAAAAAAATACATGTATGTTTTCTTTGGGGATATATCTAATAAACAGTTTAAACGAATTCATAAAACAATAACCTTAGAGTGGTCCTTTAACATATTATTTAAGAGAAACCAACGTTATTTATAAGTGATTATCTCAGTGACCCATTCTTCAGTTATACAATCAATTAAATCACATATTATTCAGCTTGTATTACATGCTTGGGAGGCTAGTGACCGATCTTCACTGAGGGAAAGCAGAGAGGAGCTTGCGCGGCGGCGGAACTTCGAGCATCGCAAAAACTTGCGATCTCGAGTAACGCCTATTAGGCTGTTCTTACTATGGCTCCAATGACGTCCGCCACTGTGTGCACTGCCTCCAGCCCTCCCACTTTAGCAGCAGCATCCTCTGCCCCGCCTCCTACCTAACCTTAAGCCCTACCTCCTGCCTATCCTTTAGCCCCACTCCTGTCTAGGGTTCAGCCCCGCCTCATGCCCTCACACTCTGTTTGCAGCATTCTCTGCCTGGATGAGTTATTTACAGGTCACTCCAAGCAAATCTGTGTGGGGCTTTTTGTTTATGTGAGCCAATCAGAAACAGTAGTGATCATAGGGGTCTGCTGACTTGTCTCACAAAATCAGATTGCCTTGTCTCTTGTGTTTGCCTCTACTACTACCCTTGTGTCTGTTACTACCTCTTCACTTGTGTCTGCCTGTCAGTCCCTGACCCTGAACCATCAGGTAAATTGCCTTAATTTACCAGGTGCCAGTGCCACACTATATTACAAATAAATGCTCATCGGGGCATAAAGGGATGGTCCCCAGGAACTTGCAATCTAACTCAAGTTAACTGTACTGTGATATAAATGGACTGTCTGATACAGACAGTTCTTGATATCACATAAATGTGAACTTGTGTTAGATTGCAAGCTGTACATGGCTTGAGGGAATGGCCCCAAAAACTTGCAATCGAAGTCAAGTTATCATTTCCTACTTCTGTAAAGAATACAAACAGAAATGCTAGCTTGAGTTAGATTGCAAGCTCTTGGAGCCATTCCTGCAGTGTGAGAGACTAGGAGAGATCAGATATGAAGTGTGACCAACTCCACCATCCACACACACACAAGCCACACTCAACTGCCCTGCCACATCGCCAAAACCCTCACACAAATCACACTCAGCCAACCATACGCACAACAGCTACTCCCACCACACATACAGCTACACTCAGCCACACAATACACAGACATTCCACATAATTCCACACACAGTAGTAGAACATTGATGCAATCTGAACCACATAACTGAGTTTTATTGCTGTGAAGCTCTGTGATGAAATTATGCACTCACTTCGATTTTATGGGGGCCCAAGAGCTGGCCGGCTGTGGACCCCCAGGGGCAGGCAGCCAGTTGTTTTCCAGGCAGGCGCCGCTTAGTTATGCCGGCATCAATAGGTGGCGCGCGAGGGAGCTGAGCAAGAAGATCACAGCTCGCTTGCTGCCTACTTTGCGATTCCGCCTGCCTTTCTGTATGCCTGCTCGCAACCTTATCTGCCTGTCTGCTCAGCAGCCCCACTGGACCCCAGGTGAATAATCCATTAAAAAAAATAAAATAATAATTTGTGAGTGTTTGGAGAAAATGTGTGTGTGTGTGTGTGTCAGTGAGTTTGAGTTTGTCTGTCAGTAAATGTTTTTGTGTGTATCTGTCGGTCAGAAAATGTGGGTTTGTGGGTGTCTGTGAGTGAGTGTCTGTCAGGGCATGTGGGTGTGTCTGAGTGCGTGTGCGCCTGTCAGTGCGTGTGCGTGTGCGAGTGATTGTGTGTGTCAGATTGTATCAAATCAGTGAGTGTGTGTGTGTATATGTCAGTGTATCTGAGAGTGTGTGCTTGTCCGTGAGTGGGTGTGTCAGTGTGTGTCTGTCAGTCAAAATGCGTGTTAGTCTTTAACAGGAAGAGGTGTCACCTTGGCAGGAAGGTGTGGGGCAAATTTAAATTAGGGGGTTCCTGAGTTCCTGATGCCTAGGGCAGCACAAATCTAAAATACACCACTGGATACATTAAATACACTCCGTACATAGTTTGAGACCTCTGATAAACTTAAATGCTATAAATTTCTATTCAGCTTCACACCATAACATAGTTCGTGTCAGTGAGGCTGAGTGTGTAAACTGAGCACTCTCAATCAATCACTGTCCTAATCTCTGGTATGGCGTGAGATGGAAGCATAGTTCTGTCTCCTTTGCATAATCATTGGAGGCCGGGTTCCTGGGGACCAACCTGCTTTGCTAAATGGTGAGAAAACCATTTAGTAGTGACAAGGATCCTGGCACCCACGGACTCCAGGCAACATAACCACTTAGATACATAGAAATGATTATGGTTGTTATTTTTGGGGACCCTGCTGGGCTCTGCCACATTCTAAATCTATATTGCAGTAGCCCTAACTTGGGTTTACCCTCCTACTGGCGACAAGCGGTGATTGTGGCTGACGGTACTGGAGGGGGCTTCGCGTATATTGCGGCCTGGTGAGCACCAGGGAAGGGAGAGGCAACCGATCTCCCGCCTTGAGCAGCATGTGCTGAGCCAAACACCAGGTAGTGCGCTGGTATGTTCTTTGTTATTACGTTTTTAAAATATTCTCAACAAGTTTAAATGTAATGAGAAATTACATTAAAAAGAAAAAGATAAATCAATACGATTAGTTGTCTTAAAACTGACCTTCTTTATTTGTTGTTATCATTAATAAAACATTTAACTTTCTTAACCATGCATTCCACTGACCATATTGCCGGCACACCAAGGGACGTCAAAGGTTTACTTCGGCACACCACTACCAAAAGGTTGCCTACCCCTGTCCTAGGTGAACTGAGTCTATGGTACGATTCAACTAGTTCCAAAATGGAAATGTATATTTGCGGGATCTCTCACATCCAGATTGAAGCTCATCTTTTATCAATAGCTGGAATAGTTGAAATACATTGAATATGCTGTGTTTGATTCAAACTTACGTGAAGGAGGGAGAGGTTTCATCAACCCATTTCCAGCTCATATAATTCCTTATTAATCCGATCCAGTATGACTTTCCTGTCATCATAAATTTTAGTGCATCCTGGAAGAGTTGATACAAGTGAACAATTTTTAATGCCATTCCACGGAACAGACGAATAAACTTTATTTCTCATCAACTGAACATTTTGTACAATTTGTCAACATTTTTTTCAAATTAATTATAGCGCTTGTAGGGCAAGATGTATCATTAAATTCTATGGTTTGGGACTACTCTAGCTAAGTAAATGAAGGGTTTAAGTCTTATTACTTCAAAGTTTTATGTACCTGAGCCGTAACATTGAGGAACTTGCTGTTGCTTTATAAATTGTTTCTTTAGTTATTCAAATAAACTCTTTAAAGGGACACTATTGGCACCCAGACCACTTCCTCTCACTTCCTCTCATTCCCTGGCCCCTTAACCCTGCAAGTTAAAACATTGCAGTTTTAGGGAAACTGCAATGTTTAAATTGCAGGGTTAAGATTGCCTCTAGTGACTGCATGCAAGCACAGAAAGAACTGTTTCACAATTATCGGATAATATTTACCATTTCTGTTTTGTCAGTCAGAATTAAGACCTGTGATTGGCGACTGATGCAGTCTGCCTTAGCTGCTTCCAAATTTAGAGGTTCCGTTGAGAAATGATATGCATATTTACCAATGCATGTCCAGCTACTGGGGCATGGAGTAAAGGTTCGATCTGAAAAAAGTAAAAAAATAAATAAAAAATGAATGATGGATAAAGAATGAGTTAGTGAAGGTTAGATAATTAGGACCATCTGGACTTATAAAATCTCACATCTATGGAAAAAAATTGGCACACAACTGAAAGAGGTTGTCAAATGATAATTCCTTAAAGCCATAATTATCATTATCAAATGATAATTCCTTAACCCCTTAAGGACACATGACATGTGTGACATGTCATGATTCCCCTTTATTCCAGAAGTTTGGTCCTTAAGGGGTTAAAGCCATGTTTCCTTTCATAACCTTAATTGCAATGTGATTTACTTTTCACCAAAATGGATCGCACAACAGCAAATCATTGTGCAATAAAGGCTTCTGTCAGTGACATTGTCCATGCCTTAAGTGATATAAATGCAATTGTAGAATGTGTGGTCCCGAGATCCCACAATTGAATCAAGAGAAATCCTAAGAATTTAGGGTTATGAATAAAAGAGATGTTCACAACTCAATGAACCAGGTGGAAGTCAAGTGAACGCCAGTTTTTCTATGTTTGTATGCACAGCAAGTGGGGGTTACAGGACCAATTAAAAAGTAATATAAGTAGGAGGAAAAATACAACGTAAACCTGAGGAGTGCACATCCAGTATATCCTAGTGCACCTACAGGATACTTGTATAGAAGTCAGCAGTCTCAAAATTAAAATATAACTTTTAATAATTTAAATTTAAAAATATATACGTGGTCGGTGAGGACAGAACTTACAAAAGTCAGGAGGAAGGAGATATGCTTGCTAGTAACAAATAGTGGCACAAATAAAAGGGAGTGCAGGAGGGAGGGGGTTGATAGAGAAAATCTGAACTCCAACTAATCCCCAGCGTACCCTCTCTTGCCTAAAGCAACCCAAAAGCCCAAAGTTAGCAAAGTCACTAACTCCTAACTCTAAAACTTAAATAATAAGCCTGACGGTAGAAATAGCTGCCTAATCGAAGAGAAAATGTCCTAACTAAAAACCAAAACGGGTAGAGAGATCTCGAGGGGGGTGACTAAATATAAAGTAATGAATTTTGCAGGAGCGTCCTCCCTATCTGTCAGATTCACCCTCCCCTCAGTTCTTCCCGACGCGCGTTTCGCCGACTAGCGGCTTTTCAAGGGAAGTAACCATCCCTCATGTCATTACATAATGTTTAGAGAATAAAGAGGGTAAATATATTGACCTGGGGCCATTACAGTGGCAACAATCTATTCCACCAATCAATGAGAATATTAATAATGATGGACAAGCAAGGTCCACAATCTCATTCCCTGAATAATATGCCTGAGGTTATTCAAGACTTTGATCCTGCTAGCCCCACCTCTATATAGGATAAACAGAAACAAAGAAAAAGTCACAGAAAATGCTATGTTCTGTATTATCTGTTGTGAAAGGCCTGTATTCAAATACTTACCGATATTACTAATTTTTTGGATCTCAGAAAGAAGATTTGTGTGTGATTGAAGAACTTGGGAAACTGCAAAAAAAGCAAATCATAGTAAGTTCACAGAGTTCGTTCTTCCTTTAACCTCAGGTTTATAGCCAACTTCTTTGCATCCATTTAACACCTGGGAACTCTGTGTTTCATCCAACGTCTAAGGGCATTGGGTTATAAATGCTGGATTTTAGGTTGAAATGCATAGGTTAATTATGAATAATCTCTATCAGACTATTCTCTTTGGCTTTTACATTTCCCAAACTAACAAGAGCTTTACATCCAAAGAATGAAAGTTGAAGCTGAATTAACATAGTAATGGTACTATACAAGCCAAAATATGTTAGACAACAGTATGTACAAATTGATACCATCATTACACAAGAAAAATCAGCTATGTATATGTGCAGACAACATTTAAAAAACAGTGCACAGTAGAAGATTCAAGAAGAGTTAGAATAGACAGTCAGACTCAATTGTTCTTTGAAGAATGTGAAAAATAAGCCATGTGATTCAAGATAGGACCAAACTGCAAATTGTCAGAATTTGGGCCGATCGGGTGTTCTGAACTGAATTCTGTCCATGGTGTCATAAAAAGGGATGATTGACAGGAGTGCCAAAAAAGATATGATTGATGGAAAAATAGATGATTATGGATAGGTGACATGTATATAACTAAGCTATATACATATATATAAAAATATACAGCATTTTCCTGTGGTTCACAGATCAACTGAGAAAAAGTATCCAGTAGAAGTTAAAAACAGGAAGAGCAATAAAAATAAAATAATAATATATAATATATGTAATATATTTGCAGCACACCGACTGGCCTGATTTCATTAACTTTTGGATTGCCTGACTCATTTTCCAAAGCCTTTTTTGTTTGTTCTTCTGATTCGGTTTCAGATGAACAACATCTGACTTCTGAAAAAACAATTTGGCAGAACCAAAATTTCTCGCCATGTACAAGTCCAATAGGATATTATTTTACCTGTCAAGGTACTTTATGAAATCTTAAGGTGGGTTCTATAGTTCAGAAATTATTACTCAACAATACTCATTTTATTTACATTTAAGGCATGTAAAGAATGCTACTTTTTGAAATGCCAACTACATATTGGCATGTAGATGTTTCTTAATGTTAACACTAGTATTTTCTTTTTATTCAGTTATTCTCTTGAAAGTAACAGCACTTCCATTTGTAGCCCATGCACAATCCATTTTAGCGATAATCTGTCAAAAACTAGTTAAATATATTTTAGGACATGGTGGGACAGCTGTTTGATTAAGTTACAAATAAATGTTTATTAAACTGTATAGAGAAGCATTTTCAATTGGGTGAAGAGAATCTGAAAAAATCTAAACTCTGCCTCTCAGTTGTTTTATCTCTTTGTATTAATCCATGTCTTCCATCAGTTATTTCCATTCTTGGATATGTTTTATTTATTTTCTGCTAATCTCGAAAATATGGAAAAGTTTGACAACCTACTTGATTCTTAGACTGAACCTAACATTCCAGAAGGACCACCGTAATCTTGCCACAATGCGCTTTGCTTCTCCTTTACATTTAAAAGATTAATCACAATACTTTCAGAGTATTAAACACTATTAAGATATCTTCAGATTATGACTTTTACTGGAGCAAACGTCTCCAAATAAAATTAGGAACATAGCTGATTAGAAAGGGAAAAGAGAATAAAGGATAACTTGGTAATTTCTGTAATGACTAGAAAATGTCAAGAATTTGGGAGATCAAGAGAGTCATAGGTATAAAGAAGATGTATAAATGATGAGAAAGACACAATGAAGAAGGGAGAAGAGTGAAAACATTACAGAAAAAACTTAGTCTGTAAATTCTGATGGACACTACTGTATTCAGAGACTCACCAGTGTTGTTGCAAGCGGTTTGCATTTCTGCAAGAATATTTTCTTGCTGGATCTGAAGCTGGAAAACTATACAGAAAAAGTACAAGATGATCCACATAACTAGATTGGTTGAGAATGAATCAGCATTATGCTAAATGACCCTTTTGCCAAACCAGGCCTTAACTCAACCAGTCATGCTTATTTAACTTTCTATAAAATTACTTGAGGTCTTCACATATTTATTCCTTTCCTGGCACAACAATGGTTTCCGATAGTTTTAGTTTAATTTTCAACTTTAACTACCGAAAGCTAATAGCCGAACTGGAAATCTTTACTTCGATCCTTCAAACTATCACATGCTCCTCTTTTGACGTTCAGGTCATCAGTATATTAAAACCAATATCTTTGTGTTGCTGACATCTATTGCTCTAATTCTATCTTCGGTCCATCTCTACCATCTGATGTCCCAACTCAGCAACTTCACTATGCATCTCTACCTATTTGTGAACACATCAAATGCAATGGAAACAACAATATGCTTCTTCCAACAGGCAAAACTCCAACAAAGTTAATTCAGTGTCTGGTACTCCTGAATCGGAGCAGGAACAGAATCATCATGTTCAATGGAGGCCTTTCCACAGGGCAGTTACCCACCAGTTTTCTTGTAGAAAAACAATTAAAAATAAACTATAGAATTATCTCTGTTGGGTTTCTAACTTTTTTTTGTAAACCTACACTTTTAATATGTGTCTGTTTAATACAAACGTGTTCTCTCCCTCCCTGTACTGCAATCCCCCTTGTTATTCCCTTCTGCAGAGGCTATAGAGAGTAAAAAAAAAATAATTAAAAAATTAAAAAAGTCTAATCAGATTGTTAGGTGCGCGACCAAAAACCTGATTTACATCTATGGGAGGTTGCCTACTTCACTGTCATTGGCTGCCTGGCAGCTCCCTATTGTTTCCTAATGAAATGTATTAGGACGCTTAATATGCAGGACAAAAATAGCCCTTAGTAGGCAGGCCAGCCTACTAGCACACCTACTGGGCTCTGATTGGCTGTTTGCACCATGGGGTGGCGTTGTCAGGACTCCCCCAGTGCAGTTGTAAGTATGTGCTAGCTGACACCTCTGGCGCCCCACTAACTTGAAAAGTTACCAGTTGCCACTAACCATCTTTTCTCGTGATTCCAGGTGCCAGGTATTGCATTAAAAGATTGCATAAATAAGGGAAGAAATCTCAGCTACTTCCTTTTCTCACTCTTCTTTGCTCTTCTCATATTTCTATCTATTTTGTATTCTATGTGGCGGTCAGGGCAGACTTCTGCCTGCTTCTTAGTTTCTCAGTGACTCATATGTTAAGGTACTCGCAGATGTGGCCACAGCCACAAATGAAAAAAAGACCTAAGGCACTCCTGTCAATTGGTTCCCTGTTATCAATTTGCAATGGCGAGGTAATTTGTAGTGTTGGATGGAGATATTGAATGGAGAGGGCCTAGTAGAATTTAAGAACATCTAAGTAGTACAAGAGTTAAGTTCTTCATGACTTAGCTTATTCAGTATAATGACAAAGATGGAAAATCAGAACTCAGAATATATATATATATATATATATATAAAAAATAGAAAAGTCCTTGCACTCACGCTTGGATGATTTTAATAACCGGGTGCTTGTAATCCAGGAAAATTCAAATAAATTCAGATAGTGATCAGATTTTCAAGAATTAAAATTAACAATTTATTTTAAGTATCCATTAAAAGATCAACGTTTCAGTCCCAGCAGGGACTTTCATCAGGATCAGGCATAAACAGTATAATAAAACAGTGCATTTATATATCATAAGTATTAGTGGAATTAGTGATGAAATAACTTACCCCAGGTGCTGAGGGTGGTGGGAGTGGTGCCCCTAGCGTCCACCTGTGTCCTGTGCACATGTGCGAACGAGGCCACGCCCCCACGCGACGTGATGACATCGCGCGTTGCCGCGGCAACGGAAGTCACATGATGCAGGAAGTGACCTACATGTAAAAAAATTCCTCGAAAGAGGTCATCAACGTCAGGAACTGCTCAGGGCACAACAGGAAGCAAGGAATGCCAGTGCCAAGATACAAATCAAAAAACCACCAACGATGGTATTTCCAATGGCCTACAATGACGCTTCACCTAAAATAGTTAAAATCATCAAACAAAATTGGAAGATGCTGGCAAGTGACGATACCTTGCCAAAAGTGTTTAAAGAAAATCCATTGATCTGCTTCAAACTAAACAAAACATTGAAGGATATGTTGGTACAGACGGATCCGTTTAAAAGCTATAGTCAAGAAGCGACAGTTCAATTACGCGGTAGTGTCCGCTGTCTAGGGTGCGTTACATGTAGTCACATGACCCCATTAAGAACTTTTCAACATCCACATAATAACAAAGTGTTTACAATACAACATACAATCACATGTAAAACACCATTTGTGGTGTATAAACTAACATGTCCATGTGGGTTGTCTTACATCGGCAAAACCGAAACCCCTCTATGTGACAGAATACGTGGACACAGGTCGGCTATACGGGTGGCATACCGAGATGGACGCTCCGAACAACCTGTTGCACAACATTTTTTAAACATGAAACATCCTCTTTCTTCATTAAAATTCATTGCAATAGACCACAATATACCGATACCGAGGCGAGGGGGTGATCGTGGCAAACTACTCCTTAACCCCTTCAGGACGGGTGACGGACGAGGTCCGTCAGAGAGGGGAGACCCTTAACGACGAATGACGGACCTCTTCCGTCACGCGGTAAAATTAACCCCGGATCGCCGCTATTGCGGCGATCGCGGGGTTAATGGTGCTCCGGTATGCCTCTGCATTAGAGGCATACCGGGAGCACCCGGTCAGGCTGCCCAGCACATGTGCTCGCTCTGACCGCAAGTCAGAGCGAGCACATGTGCTCTGTATACTCACCTACCGGCTCCCTGCACTTCCGGGTTCTGTGTGAAGTGCAGGGAGCCGGATCAGTGATGATCCTGCCCCCTGCTGTTAAAAAAATAAAGTTAATTTAAAGTGTCCCCCCCCTTACCCATTTTAATAAAAAATTAACCCCTTCCCTGCCAATTGATCACTGACTACAGTGATCAATTGGCAGGGATTACATTTTACTATGATCTGATTTTTTTTTTAACCCCTGAGGGTTAATTCTTTTTTTTTTAACCCTCAGGGGTTAAATTTATTTAATTAATTAATTAAAATATTTTAAAATTATATATTTAGCTAGCTGGGGTGGGTGGAAGTTAGTGGGGAATTGGGGGATTTGTCGTTAGGCTAACTAGGGGTTAACGTTAAAAAAAGTTTTAAAATAAACTTTAAAAAGTTAAAAATTAAGCTTCAAAAAATGTTTTAATAACGTTTAAGTAAAAAAAAAAAAAAAACCCTTTACCTAGTCCAAATAAAAATTAACCCCTTCCCTGCCAGTCGATCACTGCCTACAGCGATCAAATAGAGATCACAGTATTATACTGTGATCTAATTTTTTTTTTAACCCCTGAGGATTAACTTTTTATTTATTTTGTAACCCTCAGGGGTTCAATTTATTTAATTAATTAATTTAAATATTTTATAACTATGTATTTTGCTAGCTGGGGTGGGTGGGAGTTATGGGAAAATGGGGAATTTACTGTTAGTGCTGCGTACTGCTAGTTAGGGGTTAACGGTAAAAAAAAAAAAGCTTAGAAAAATGTTAAATCTGTAAAAAAGTTTTAAGAAAGTTTAGGAAAGTTTAAAAAAATTAATAAGCAAAACAAAAGTTTAAAAACTAGTTTTTAGAAGTAAAAAAGTTATAAAAAGTAAAAAAATACATTTTAAAAACGCTCATTACCACTACACCTGGAACAAACTAGAGAAAAAATTATCCCACGCCAAGGTTCAAAATATGCCTTTTGAATCACCCCAGGGTGTATTCTTTAATAAATAGTATGTGTTTGTGGGGAAGTTTCAATAACCAACCGTCTAAACTACTCCAAATTGGAACATGGACACAGCGTAAAACTTGTTTGAAAAAAAACTGGAATGGCTGTGTCCCAAATGTGCCCTTCCGATGTCCACACATACCTGGCAAAGGTACATACAGGGGTATTGCTGTACTCAGCCGACATAGCTGAGCAACATATGAAGTATTATACAGTCGTAGCACACATAAGGTTTGCAAAATATACTGTGCAAACTCACTTTGTATGTCAAAAAGGCAGAAAAAACGCTTATTACCACTACATCTGGTACAAGCTAGCGGAAAAATGATCCCACGCTAAGGTTCAAAATATACACCCTGGGGTGGCTACTTTAAGAAATGGTAGGCCTTTGTGGGGTAGTTTGAATTTAAAACCTGCGAAGATGCTTGGAAATTGCACATAGGCCCAGCGTCAAAATTCAAAGTTTGGTAAAAACGGATATGGCTTGGTCTCCTATATGGCACTGTAGCTTCACGAAATAGTGCCAAAGACATTCATTGGGGGTGTCTTTTTACTCAGAAGACTTAGCTGAGCATAATATGGGAGGTTTGAACTTAGTGGCACATATGAAATATACAAAACGCCCAGCAAAAATGCAATCCATATGTAAAAAATGCACAAAATAATTTTTTACCACATACTTTGGCATATATTGGTGAAAAAATGGGGGTATGTTAAGGCACAATATGCACCTTATGAGATACCCTGGAGTGTCTACTTTTACAAATGGTAGGCCTTTGTGGGGGTTTTTTGAACAGTCAAACTGTTATAATACCCCAAATGGAAGCTAAGGCTCATTAAATCCATCTTTCAAAATTCTACTGTGAATACTGTAAAGGACAGGTCTCCTATATTGCACTGTAGCTTCACGAAATAGTGCCAAAGACATTCATATGGGGTGTCATTTTACTCAGAAGACTTAGCTGAGCATAATTTGGGGGTTTGAACTTAGTGGCACATATGAAATATACAAAACGCCCAGCAAAAATGCAATCCGTATGTAAAAAATGCACAAAATTATTTTTTACCACATACTTTGGCATATATTGGTGAAAAAATGGGGGCATGTTAAGGCACAATATGCACCTTATGAGATACCCTGGAGTGTCTACTTTTACAAATGGTAGGCCTTTGTGGGGGTTTTTTGAACAGTCAAACTGTCATAATACCCCAAATGGAAGCTAAGGCTCATTAAATCCATCTCTCAAAATTCTACTGTGAATACTGAAAAGGACAGGTATCCTGTGTGGCACTGTAACTTCACAAAATAGTGGCAAAGACATACAATGGGGGTGTCGTTTTACTCAGCAGATGTAACTGAACACAAAATAAAACTTTGTACAGGAATAGCACACACCAACTTTACAAAATATACACGAGAATTTCTTTGTTATAAGTTTGTGTGCCAAAAACCAAAAAAAAACACAATTTTACTCCAATATTTAGCAGAGGTTAGCGGTGAAATGGCTACGTAGAAAGTGTCAAAACAACCTTAGGTAAATAGCCCATGATGTCTACTTTATATAAATATATACTTTTGTGTGGCAATTTTGTTTTCTTTTATGGCTATTAGGCTTACAAGACAAACATACCAAATTCTAAAATCGCTCCACATTAAAAGTCTATTTTACTCCTTGTGCTTTGTGACCTGTAACTACCAAAAAAAACTTTAAATCCCAGACACATTGTATATTCTGTAAATCAGAACAACTAAATTAATTTATTTTTAATTACTTTTCTTAACCTGCACTAATTATGCACACATTATTATTGCAAAAACTGTAAAAAAACAAACAAATTTTTTTCATTTTTTTACATTTTTCTGTATTTTTTTTATAATAAATAAGCATTTATATATATGTGTGTTACATCAAATTAAAGCCCTTTCTGTCCTTTAAAAAACGATGTATAATATGTGTTGGTGCAACAAATTAGTAAAATGCAAATTGCAGTTGAACGCAAACAGCAAAAAATGAAAAAAATGCCGTTGTCATTACGTGAAAGACAAGCTTTTGAAGCTCTGTCCTTAAGGGGTTAACAAAGAGACACAGTGGATTTTCCAGTTAAACACGATTGCACCCAAAGGACTGAATGAGATGATTTCTTATCATTCATTTTTGTAAAAAATGAACCCCCATGCAATAAGAATAATGTTTTTAATGTCTATTTAAAAAAAAATATATATAATGTGTAATTTGTGCTTGACATGGCATCTGATTTTATGTACATAGGTAGAGGGCTATTGCTATTATTATTATGTTACACGTGATTCACTTTAAAATTCATAGAACAATATCTTTAGCACTTTGATGTGTTTGGCACTTTAGTTGCAAGTTCAGCACTTGAGTTATAGGCACTATCACTTTTAGTAAGTATGTTCTGACATGACAGCACTTTATTGAATATGGGTTATAAAACTCCATATATCACGATTGAAATTAATAATCTTTTCAGCACTTTACAACAATCTATATGCACTTTATATATGGCATTTCTGGTCACATAATTTACTAGCACTTTAATCAATAAGCACTTTATGTTTAGCAGATTTCACCTTTATTTAAGGCTTTTTATAATATGATGTATTTTAGCTCTATCACAATTTAATTAAATCTCCTGAATGTGAGACAGGGAGCCACTTCCTATAATATGTACAATTGGATGTTTTATGTATTTGTATTTTTCCTTTAAGCTATTTTTCTTCCTCACTACAACTCTCTTATTACTTATTAGGCTGAGGGTGCAGGCACTGTATCTTTAACTTGGGTGTAGGTAAATCTACCAGGTTGCTATAACAACTTGGTATACATTTTTTACATGTAGGTCACTTCTTGCTTCCTGCATCATGTGATATCCGTTGCTGCGGCAACGCGTGACGTCATCACATTGCGTGGCGGCGTGGCCTCGTTCGCACATGTGCACAGGACACAGGGGGATGCCAGGGGCACCACTTCCACCACCCTCAGCACCTGGGGTAAGTTATTTCATCACTAATTCCACTAATACTTATGATATATAAATGCACTGTTTTATTATACTGTTTATGCCTGATCCTGATGAAAGTCCCTGCTGGGACTGAAACGTTGATCTTTTAATGGATACTTAATAAATTGTTAATTTTAATTCTTGAAAATCCGTGAGTGCTGATCACTATCTGAATTTATATATATATAAGTAATGTATCTATGGTAAAAATTTACATCCCCCAAAACATTGTTTAGCACCATATTTAACCCCCGCACAAGGCTCAACTGGTGTGGTAATTACCTTTCTGCATTGTTTCATTATTGTTCTTCTTAACGTCTAATATTTCCACAGAAATTCTGGAGTCTGAGTTAAAATAAAAAAAAGTATGTATAATGTATGTAAATACAAATCTCTTAAAGTTAACACATAAAAAAAACGTGTGATGAAACTGTTTCTTCTGCAAATTATAACTCAATCATTGCTTCCTCAGTGGAATTTTGATTGTTGTGCATTGCCTACTTGGCATCTAAACATAACTTACAATATTTGACCACCACGATGACAAGGATTAACCAGAGAATGAACATCAGGACGAAGAAAATTCCAAAGGCAAAAACTAGCCACCCAAGTTTGTCCTTCCTCCAAATAAATGATCCACCTGAGAAAACAAGAGATTGAGGGAGCAAGATGGAAATGTGTTCTCATATGTAAACTCTAATGTTAATTATTTGAGTGAAAGATAAAGAACAACAACATTTGTTATCTTTAAACAACACTGTTACTTATGGGATTCCTTAAGGATAGATCTTTATGAAACCCTCACTCATATTGTATTGGACTTTCATTCTTTATTTAGGTGTTAATTTCTGGCAAATTTTTCCAAGGAGCAGAGCTTCAAGCTGCTTCCACTACCAGATATTAGCAAGTCCCATCCACCATTATTCACACTATGCCTGAGTAATGCACAGTAAATATGTATAAATAACACCTTTTAAACCACCGGTGGAGATAAGCGAAGAGAGAGCAGTTACACTCGTATATACCAAATTCTTTCGAAACCACAAGACTTCAATCTTCCATATCCACAAATATAAAAAAAGGAATCTACAGATATAAAATATACACATAGGGTAACAGTGTTACCCTATGTGTATTTTTGTATTTTTTATATCTGTAGATTACTTTTTTTTGTTTTATATTTGTAAATGCACAGTAGGTATCTGTGTCCTCTCATTGTGTATATGCAAGATGGTCAATGGCAGATCCTTAGATAGACTTCTAGATCTCAAGTCCCCATCATGACTTTTAGATTGTAAGCTAACAAGCTATTTAGCTTAGTAACTTCTGTAAAAGAGCTGTAAATGCTAGATCTTTGCTCACGTATTGTATTCTTTGCTCTTCTTTTGTATTGATTTGTCTATGCGGTGCAGTCTATTTTCTTTTTTTTTTTATTCTTTTTTTTTTTGCTCTGACAGACAGATATCACAGTATCAGATGGGGCTTATGCAAAAGCCAAATTACCAACTTTTGTGCAAAGAATGGGCTACAGAAAGGAAGGTTAAATGGTTAGTGTGCATGATATACTGTGAGGCTATACATCTCATGGCCTGTGTAAAAGCCGTTATTCACAGTAGAGTTGTACATCATCTGTCAGTGTTTTTACCTTCATATATATGGGAGTATTATAAACTGGGGAAATATTTACAGAGGTTAAAATAACAAAGGAACATAATAAGTAAAAAAAAACTTGTACAAGTGAGGTCTCATATGTGAGTAGTTCTGTTTTCTACTGGAACCGAGGGCTGTGGTATCCTGGGCATTCACTGTTCCCGTCCCACATGCAGCTTTGGCGTAGGCTGTTCCCTAGAGGATAGTTACGGTCAGCGTCCCGTGTACCCCGGGTGTGCGTGTGTGTCTCCCCCTTCCTGTCCTGTCTTTCCCTCGTCGGTGCAGTCTATTTTCTCGGAATGTATGGTGCTATGGAAAATATCGGCACTTATATCTACATACCAGTAACAACAATAGCTCACCCTTACAGTTTAGAAGAAAAAAAAAAATGCTCCTCTTTTGTCAGCAGAAGAAACATATATTTGTTTCAAGTTTTACGGAAAGTTACTGTAAATTTTGGAATTATTGCAGAGTCCATTATTTGTGGGGCCTTTAGATAGTTGTTTATGTGAATAAATCTATCCCACTCCTAATCCCAATTTTGTCTCTCTTCTCTCACAGTATAATGTTTCTATGTATTCACATTAGGATAGAAAGATTTTTAGTGGAGAAGCTGAAAGAGTTACAGGTAAGGGGAGGGAGTGAACTACAGTTTTTCAGGAGGTTTATTCTAAACAGTGAATTGCAATTAACTGCAAAATCGAATTGAAAAAGGTGGGTAAAACGAATTAACTAGGATATATTCTCTGACTTTACTTTAGTCATAGCATAGTTTATCCTACATTTTGCAATTCTGTTTTCAAATCATGTCAATTCAGTATTCAAATCACATTTTTTTTCTTGCTCAAAAACTATTTAGAGCATTTGCAATAAGGACAATTAAACAATTCGTTGGAATTTCTGTATTTGCAGTGGATTGTTAATGTTCTTTTTAAAATGACTATGCATCTTTTTTTTTTTTTAAAGATTCATATCACTATATGTTTTGCAACATATTAGCAAGTTACGTGTATGATCACCCTGTAAGCTAATGGTAAGTAACCCATCTCACTTCTTTTTCATGTACTCTGTGAGCAGGGATACAGCTTTCATCCACTGTATGCAAGTATTATATATCTATGTCAATAATCCGAAATAAAATGTAACAGTACATATATAGAGTGTATGACATGATGGAAGAGAAGGGATTTCCTAGACAGTATTTAAAAAGCAGAAGTATAAAAGAACGAAAGACGACAGTAATGCACAATCAGCAGTTACTCGAAACCTGCGCCATTGAAGCTCAAAAGTGTTAAAAAAAAATGAAGTTGCATTAAAACGACTTACAAACTCAGACACCCATGAAAAGTTTGCCACACAATTCAGTTCCCAGCAGTAGCCAAATTCCAGTTAAATATTTTTTAATTAAATTAATAGAAAAGACTTCTTTGTGAACCAAGTCAAATGAAGTCACCTCTCATATAATTATAATAGTAATACTAATAATGCTATAGATTTTTCCCTTGATGGAGTGATTCTTTAACCCATTATTCAGTAAATTTACTTGCAATCACATATAGGCCTTGATTTAATATTTTTGGATAACCTTTAAAAATTATTTAATATTTTGAAAAAAAAATATTTTTTAATGTTTCAATATTTTGATAGTTTTTTGATATATTGATATATTTTGAAAAAGTCATTATAAAAGTTTATTCAAAATATTAAGTTATTGGAGAAGCTTATACAAGTATGTTAAAACGAGGTCATACTGACATTTATTTATTATTTTTACAGGTAGGCTGCATCAATGTATTTAAAGTAAGTCAGTTATCTGGAGAAAAAAGTTCCAGTACTCTGGTTCTAGTTAGGTATTAGCCTTAGGAGAGCTCTAGCTACTATATATTTATTTATATATTAGAAGTATATATTATTTATAATAGTACTATATATTTATTTATATATAAGTAGTGATTGCATGCTGTGTATTAATATTATTGTGAATCTCTTATGAGTTATCACTATACAAAACTCAGTATACGTGTTGATGTGATACAGATAAAATCATATGTTTACATTACATTTCAGAGTCAGGTTTCCATTGCTAGCTGCAGTTTCAACGTCTCCGTTCTCATCCACAGGCAAAGCTGGCAACTCTCTATTTGTGAACAAATCTGTATACTCTTTGTTTTCAGTAGATGCTAAATGTAAAAAGAAAATTAACAAAGACACAATGCATCATTTGCTATATGCTCAACTATAACTTAAGTAAGTCTATCATAGTGCAGATTTTCAGTTTTTCAGTAAGAGAGATACTATGCAGGTGTTTCTAGTCTTGCAGTAACAAAAACAATGCAGATGAGTCTAGCACTGCAATTCCAGACATAGTGCAACTTGTTCGCATTCTACAGTTCTAACACAGTGCAACTTGTTCCCATCCTACAATTTCAGACAGTTCAACTTGTTCCCACCCTACAATTTCAGACACAGTTCAACTTGTTCCCATCCTACAATTTCAGACACAGTTCAACTTGTTCCCATCCTACAATTTCGGACACAGTTCAACTTGTTCCCATCCTACAATTTCAGACACAGTTCAACTTGTTCCCATCCTACAATTTCAGACACAGAGCAACTTGTTCCCATCCTACAATTTCAGACACGGTGCAACTTGTTCCCATCCTACAATTTCAGACACGGTGCAACTTGTTCTCATCCTACAATTCTGTACACAGTGCAACTTGTTCCCATCTTACAATTCCAGACACAGTTCAACTTGTGCTGATCCTACAATTTCAGGCACAGTGCAACTTGTGCTGATCCTACAATTTCAGATACAGTGCAACTTGTGCTGATCCTACAATTTCAGACACAGTGCAACTTGTTCCCATCTTACAATTCCAGACAAAGTGCAACTTGTTCCCATCTTACAATTTCAGACACAGTGCAACTTGTTCCCATCCTACAATTTCAGACACAGTGCAACTTGTTCCATCCTTTAAACACAGATAAAATGCAGGTGATGCAGACAGTTTGAGCCCTTGAATATTAGATACAGCGTATGGAGTTTCAGTCCAACAAGAACAGAATTGATGCACATGGTTCCAATCTAGCCATAACAGATTCAGTATCTGTACAGATGTTTCAAAGCTGTTGGTTCCAGGTCTGCAGTATTAGACTCTCCCATATCAAGGATACCTATAACTACACTAAAGGAACAATCAAACTTACACATTCTAAGTACATTCGCATACATATCCTTTGCCATCTTCTGCTATTGTGGAATGAATGGTGCTGCTATGTCCTACCATAAATACAATAGTCACCCAACGGTTTCACTTCTCCTGCACCGTGATTGTCAATATTCTGCGGGAAGAATAAAGAAACTAAACTGAAAGCTAAAAACCAGAAGTGAAAGCAGACCAAGCGTAAATTAACTGGAGACATGGAAACTGGAATATAATACAGATTATTTTTGCACAAGCTAATTCCTTATCTATTGTTTTCATTATAGCAAATATTAAAAAACTATTAGCCTGAGAAAAATGGAAGGACTTGATCTGCAGGTTTTGCAAACTGTTTTTTAATACACCTCAAAGAAAACAAGAGAAAAATACATGCACATTTTCTTTGAGGTTACATCACGAGGCTACTCAAGTCTCAAAAGTGGGTTCAATGATAAGCCAAATGCTCCCTAAAAGTGTCTGTTTTGAAGAATTGTTCCACCACATATTTCAGACCCATTCATTGCATTTATTTCCTGTAGACTCATAAGCTACAGGAATGGTGATTATAGCCCTCAGGAACCTTGGGAAATTCCCCAATATAGTGGGCAAGACCAGTCGCATTGGGTAAAACAAGAGAACTGTCTACTTCAGAAAAAACAAAGGTGTTCATACCACTACACACGACAGGGAGTCTTTAGCCAGAACAATGCAAACAACTCCCTGGTGTCTTGGTGTGACAAATCCTGTATTTTCCTTGCCCCAGTTATTTTTTTACTGCATTTGGTTTGATCGACCGAACACCGACCACCCCCTGGCTCATTTAACTTCAAAGTAACCATAAAATTCAGTGCTCTCCCTTGTCTCCAAAAAACAGGCAGCAGTACTTGGTCATTAAGTGTCTGGAGCTCTAGGTTGGACACTTGACCTGGTGAACACCGGTAACTTTGTACGAACACCTGCATCTATTCCCACCATGCCGGGAGAGCGCTATTCGGTGAAAAGGTACGCATGAACTAGAGCTACTTACGAGCCAGTGGAATCGTTCGGTAGTTTGTTCATTTTGGGACTTCCGAAAGGGACCGACCGCTACCACTTTTCTCATGGAACTATTTTTGGCAGACACCACGTGTGCTGTCAATCAAAACTATACCCCGGTGGCAATTTGGCTGTATTCGTGGAATGTATTTGGACACTTTGGGCGCTCAGATCCAGGATATCCGGGGATATAGGACTCGTGGGGGTCCCTGATAATATTGTGTATGTTTTGGGGTGTTTTATATTCTGTACCTTTAGCACCTGGGAGATAATTAGTTTAAGCAACGTATACTCAATTATCTCCCAGACACAGAGATGCCTGGGTGTGTTTTCCTATACATTTGCTGGAGACCTCATGCTGGGGATCTGTGTATAAAAGTGGGCCATCTGGCCATAATAAAGCATTCCATTTTCACCCTTCATCAAGTCTCGACTGATGTTTGGGTATCTGAACGACGAAACACTTTTTTTCCCTATGACCTGTTTGGATTTCGGGAGAGTACAAATTAGTGTACTATGTGAATGGGCTATAATCATTTATCCATCTAAGAGTTTGGGAGAGTGCGATTGAATGTAATATACAAAGTACAAGGGGTTCAAGAGTACAAGATGTTACACAATATAATAATTAAAGCTTTCATTCAGCGCAACATTTTACATAAGAACTCAACAATAACACCATGTACCCACACATGCTATACCTCATTTTAAAGCTGGTAATGGGGTCCAAAGTCCGTGGCCAGCAGGCTAGCCTTCAATCCTTTCCAGGAGTCTGTGGCACGGGGGCTTTCATTACAACACTATATAAAAAAAACATAAATGTACCAATCCCAACATGATAAAAGCAGCTTGTGTTTTTTATTCTCCCTTTGAGATTTAAAAGTAGTTTCCAAGATGCAAAATCATGTGATGGGAGAGTAACCGCTTGTGTATATCTATAATGAATTTGTTGCTGAATATAATAGTGCGTTTGATCATCTAGGTAGAGACAAACATGCTGCTAAAATCTCTCATGCAGATGAAACAAATATTACATTCAATTGCGGAATAAGCCACGCCATTCTCTTCGGAACCCTGGTTTCTGAAGTTGAATGGACTAATAAGTCTTGGGTTACTGCCTTTGTTGAAGGATTTAGTGATACAATTCAATATCAAATACCTCCCAGTGAACTTCCAGAATCTCTCAATGATCTTATCACTTATTTAATATATATTGATAACTGTATGAAGGATAGGCATAAATTAAGAAACACGAGGCACTCTCTGTGAGCTTTAGCCCCTTGATTTATGGCTCCTGCTCCTACTCTTCCTTCTTCCTCTTTTAGAGCCCATGCAAACCAGAGTTACAAACTTTCAGAGGCTGAGACGACCTATCACAGAAAGGAGGGTTTATGTTTATATTGCGCAAATCATGCCTGATACGTTCCGGAAACGTACACACCTAAGTACCATAAGGGGAATGGCTTTGGGTGTAATGCATAAAACCCCAAACAATTCCTCTTCAGATGAGAATGATTCTGCCTGTTTTACTATCTTGGGAAACACACTTACCACAAATACTTTTGTGGACTCAGGAGTAGCTGAGAATTTTATAGATCTGCAATTTGCTGTAAGAAAAAACATACCCCCTTATAGAAAAACAAATACACCCTTGGCTGTTGAAACCATAAATGGCAGATCTGTTAAGACTTCTATTATCATTAAGCAGAAATGTTGAGTCTATATATTTCCATGTTATTTCTTATCCCTATTGTTATCTGGCCATAGAATATCTTGGTTACTGTTGCAAAATCTTATCGTAGTTTGGCAACAGTCTGAAATCATTTCTTTGGGAAAATACATTTATTTTTAGAAGCCTTACACCTGTGATACCTATTCATTCTTTGAACATACCTACCTATGCTTATTTGTCTACCACTATTCCACCTCACCATGCTGATTTGAGGGAGATATTTTATAAAAAAAGAGGCTAGCAAGTTACCAGCACAAGGGACCTATGCTTGTGCTATAGATCTACTTCCCAGTGTCATGTCTTCTAAGGGTAGGTTTAATCTGTTGTCATCCAAGGAGAATTTGATAATGAATGAATCTATCCAGGATGTTTAAAATAATGGCTCTATTTGCAGGTCTACTTCACCTGCTTTTGTCAAGTTCTTCTTTGTGTCCAAGAAACAATAAAGATGGAGATCTAAGACAATTCATAGATTATAGGAGTTTTTAATATATATCCTGTACATATATCCTAAGATCCTGTGGGACTTCAACATCCAGACAGACACGGAGGTAGTGTCCAACCAACCTGACACCATGGTGGTAGACAAGGAATGGAAGACTGCAGTTGTGGTGGATATGGCCATTACCCAATGACTTTATACCCAATGACTAACATCAGGAAGAAACCACATAAGAAATTGACAAATACCAAGGACTGAAAGAAGAGCTAGAAAGTATTTGGAAAGTGAAGGCAGAAGTAGTCCCGGTTTTGATAGGAGTACTAGGGGCTGTGACTCAAGTTGGGCGAATGTCTTCAACAGATTCAATGTGGGACATCACTGTCCAGAAGATTACAGTTCTAGGAATAGCTAAGATACTGTGCAGAACCCTCAGACTCCCAGGCCTCTGGTAGAGGAACAGAGAATGAGGAATAAATATACCACCCAGGAGGGGTGAGAAAATCAATAAAAAAAAAAATTTTTTTATATATCATAAAACTATGATTAGCATTATATTTTTTATATACACATTGTTGAACTTGTGGGACATCACAGCATACAAATATGTATATTTTATCTCAGTAAAAGCTAAAAGAAAAAGGACATTCACAATTAAGACATGTTATTTTTGAAGGCAATTTAAGTTCTCAAACGGTTTTAGATTTTATTCCTATTAAATTACGTTCCTTAAATAAATATTTAACTAAATGAAAGCCCTGACCAAAATTATATATAATAAGTCTGGGTACAGTTAATATGATAGAGGTAACTTATGGTTGAACCGACAAATAGTTTTAATTCTAGGTTTTGTTTTGGTTCAGAACTTGGACAATTGTCTCCGCACATAAGGGGTTTGGAGCAGGTTTTAGCAAGCAGTAAACTGCAGCAGTTTTTAGCAAGACATTATTCATTAGTTTTATTTGTGGTATTGAAATGTTGTGCATTACTGCATTATCTTTTTTACTCTGTGTTTTTTTTAATTTAATGAATGCATTTTAGATTTTACTTTTAATGACTGACTTCCTGTGAATTCTCGCTCAAGACAGCTTGTATAAATGCTGTTTTGCAGTGTATTTTCAAGTTTGTCACCATCAATTATTTCTTTTCAGCTGGTAATTCTCACAGATTCTAGTAAAAGCTCTAATTAAGTTTCAGAGGTAGATTAGTCACTGTGTTTGTGTTCATTATACATATAAATATTTATACCATGTACAAAAAAGAAACTATAGAAACTTCTTGAATGTGGTCTTGTAAAATTGAAAAGTTGGACTCATCCGATTGAGATGCATTGATACAATCCATTTCTATGAGGAGTTGCTGACTGGCGCAGTATGGCAATTGGTGCAGAGCAGTGATAGCAATTGCATGTGCACTAGCTTCTACAATACATCCCAATGGGGAAGCATTGGATTGATTGGCTGAGACGATCAGCATTGGGGAGGAATAGCGGCCGCAGACCAATGCAGGGATCATGTAGCCAGCCAATAAGAAGTTTGCGCTCTGCATGTCTGTTATCAGCAAAACCCTCCTCTGGGTAACTCTCCTGCTTGTACTCAGCATGAGGGAATGCGATGCCTGCAAGGGGAAGTAGGAAGGAGGGGTAGGCTCTGTCTGAGAGCAGCACCAGTAGCAGCACTGAGAGAAGAGAGAAATACCCATAATAATTTATTGCAGCAGCTTTGCACAGGCAATCTAAGAACAGAGAGAGAACAGATAAGTTCTATGTACACAAAGCTAAGAAAGTCTTGGGACATTTAGCCTGTTATGGGAAGCAAGTGTCCAGATTTCAGCTGGACCAAAACAATGTGAGATGGCTGAATTCTGCACAAAGATAAATGGGGCCTGGATTTTAAATCCTGCATCATGTTTGGTGGGGATGTCACCGGTAGCAAGGTCTCTTAGTGTCCCTTGGTTACCGCTTCTTCAATCCTCCCATGGTCCTTGATTTCTGCTTCAGCATTCAGTTATTATACCCCTCTGGAACCTTGTAAAATTCCCCATTATAGGGGAGAAGAACAGCCATATTGGGTAAAACAAGAGAACTCTTTATTTCAGGGAAAACCACATGCATTTATCCTCCTACACACAACTTCAGCCAGAACAATGAAAACCAATCTCTAGTGTCTTAGTGTTTGAGACATAATTAGGTCAAGACATGATAACTTGATTTCCTGCTGGGCACCAAGACACCTTGCACAATATCTGTTACCTAATATAATTAACTCAATAGCTTTCATTCGTTTCCACATTTTACAATATGTGCGCCGCAGAGTAATGCCAGGAGCCTCCAGGTGACCGGGAGGTGCTCCCTCATCAGCGCCACCTGCCCAGCAGCCCCACTGGACACCAGGGAAAGGGAGAACCCACCCCCAGCATTCCCAAAGGTAAGGAGGCTGGGGGGTTAAATAAAAAAAAAAAGTGAGTGTGTTAATGTGAGTGAGTGTGTGTGTGTCTGTTAGTGTGTGTGTGTATGTGTATCTGTTAGTGTGTGTGTCAGTTAGTGAGTGTGTGTGTTAGTGTATCTGTCAGTGAATGTGTGTGTGTGTGTATGTGTATGTATTTAGAAGGCGCGGCGGGTGGGGAAGTTTGGGTGGGGTTGGTGCAGGGGAGGGGGGGAGGGACACCTGAGTTTTGTCCTGCCTAGGGCAGCACAAAACCAGGATACATCACTGCCATAGTCTGTGGGCAGGAGGCTAGCTGTTGTGCCTCTCCAGCAGGGTGTGGCATGGGAGCTTCCGTGACATATCTTCTCCCCAAAGAGTAGACTAACAAGGTACCAGACCTCCAAATGGTCTGTGCCTGAGTTAGTCGGGTAACCACTCCCAAAAAGTAAATCCACAAGGGTAGCCTCTTGGACAAAGCTCCCCCCGATAGCTCCACTGTGTTGTTAGGTAGGGAAGCCCCTGGGGTTCCTCCTGCTGCTGAGGGTGCTGTCCTTGCTTCCTGAAAATACATTCTGCCACTGGGAAGTGGGGATACCATCCTCCCCTCCTGTAAACACATTTGGCTGCTGGGGGTGAGGAGACTGCCCTCCTTTTTCCTCCCTATGAATACATTGTGACATTGGGAAGTAAGGATACTGTCATCCCCTTCCGGAAACACTTTCTGCATCTGGGGAGTGAGGATACTGTTCTTCCCTTCCGTAAACACATCTGTAGAGTGAGGCTGTTGTCCTCCACTCCAGGAAACTCATTCTGCCTCTGTGGTGTGAGGGTACTGTCCTACCCTCCCATAAAGACATTTGGCCGCTGGGGAGTGACGAGACTGACCTCCCATCCCCTCCCTACACAGCACTCACACCCATCACACACAGCACTCACACACCCATCACTCTCACACCCATCACACACAGCACTCTCACACCCATCACACACAGCACTCTCACACCCAGCACTCTCACACCCATCACACACAGCACTCTCACACCCATCACACACAGCACACACACACAGCACTCTCACCCATCACACACAGCACTCTCACACACATTATACACAGCACTCTCTCACACAGCACTCTC
>OW240914.1:50462303-50517593 GCA_933207985.1 Pelobates cultripes
CAGAGAAACTGCTATGTTTATCAATGGGTTAAGCCTTCCCCAAAGCCTCTAGCAGCTGTCTCATTGACAGCCGCTAGAGGCGCTTGCGTGCTTTTCACTGTGAAAATCACAGTGAGAGCACACAAGCGTCCATAGGAAAGCATTATAAATGCTTTCCTATGCGACCGGCTGAATGCGTGCGCAGCTCTTGCCGCGCGTGCGCATTCAGCCGACGGGGCGGATCGGAGGAGGAGAGCTCCCCGCCCGGCGCTGGAAAAAGGTAAGTTTTAACCCCTTTCCAGAGCCGGGCGGGAGGGGATCCCTGAGCCACATATGCATCACATTACACCACAAACACAACACGACTAAAACCGACCTTATTACACAATACCACACCACGACCAGCTCACTCTGCACACACGCAATACCACAAGCAGGCTCCAAACACATGCACAATACTCTTTCCTGGCCCTTTTGTCTCCTGGTATCCATTTATAGAGACACCAGAGACAAGTTGCAAGGAAACACAGTGCAAGCATGTTATTAAATTTGCTTGCACTGTGCAGAACAAATACAGGACTTTTTTCTCATGCTAGAGCTCTTCAGCAGAGCTCTGCGCATGGTCTGCCCTGGAAGAGCATTGAACCAACATGCTCACTTTGAGAGGAGGCGTGTTTGTCATTGGTGATGACAAAACACACCTCCTCTGCCCGCCCCCTTTTTAGTGGGCCGCTGTGTTAAAAAAATGCCCGGGCCGAATTTTTCTGTGTGTGATGGGTGAGAGTGCTGTGTGAGAGTGCTGTGTGATGGGTGTGAGAGTGCTGTGGGAGAGAGTGCTGTGTGTGATGGGTGTGAGAGTGCTGTGGGAGAGAGTGCTGTGTGTGATGGGTGTGAGAGTGCTGTGGGAGAGAGTGCTGTGTGTGATGGGTGTTAGAGTGCTGTATAAATGTTATTGTGTGTGTGTAGGGGGGGTAAATAAAAAAAAAAAAACAGTCATTATTTCCCCCCCCTCCCTTCTTACCTTTAGCCTGGGAGGGGGGGTCCGGCACGCTGGGAGGCGGTGTTCCCTGGTGGTCCTCGTGGGTGAGTGAACTCTAGCCTGTGAGGCTAGAGTTCACTCTCGCGAGATCCGGTCGTTGCCATGGCAACGCGCCGGATCTCGCGAGAGGAACCCGGCGGAGCTGCAAGTTAGAGTTCCGCCGGGTCCTCTCTCCAGCCTGGCTGGCTCCCTCCCTCCCTCCCCGCCGGCAGCCGCGTTTGAGAGCATGTGGGCCGGTGAGGGAGATCTTTGATCTCCCACCGGCCCGCCGTGGCAAACAGCGGGGCCGGCGCTAGGAGAGTGCTGGCCCTGCATAGACCGGCAGGGGAGATCCTGGGCCCGGTGTGCCCGATGGCCAGTCCGGGCCTGCTCCCCTCCCATAAACACATTGGGCCGCTGGGGAGTGAGGAGACGGACCTCTATTTTCCTCCCTATGAATGCATTCGGCCGCAGTGGAGTGAGGTTGCTGTCCTACCCTCCTGGTAACACATTCTGCCGCTAGGGAATGAGGAGACTTTCCTCCCATTCAGTAAATAAATACTCCTGCTGTGGAGTGAGGCAACTGTCCTTTCCTCCTGTAAACATATTTGGTCGCTGGGGAGTGAGAAGACTAACCTCCCTTTCCCTCCCTAGGAACACACTTTGCTGCTGTTGTATAGAGTCGATTAGTCACCTGTAGTGCTGCTCAAGCTCCCACTCATGGTTGGCTAAGTAGGTCAGATCGGGTTCCAGGTTTGTTGCTGCCATGAGATCCAGTAGGTCTCCCTTAAGTTCCCAGATGTCCCAGAATTGGAACACTGCCGAGCTCCCAAAATCATTCCACTCCTCAAAGGCCTCCCACAATAGACAAGGACAAACATAGCACTCACCCCCGAAGGAATGTCGGCCTCGAGCCAAGGGTACTGCTGGACCGCATACCACCTCAAGGCCAAGTAATCATTGTCTAGCCACAGATCTCTCCAGACCAGTTCAGTCACCCATTCCTCCAGGGGCTGCTCTCCCAGAAAAGGCATCCGCATATCCAGTTGACCTTGATATCACTGTTCTGAGGTTGGGAGGAATTTTTTCCGGAGAACTTGTATCTCTTCGAGGAAAGCACTCCAGAGTTGCTTTCGGTCCTTAAGATCCTGCTTACACTCTCCCAGGATTGTGCCATCATATTGGAACAGAGCTTCCTGTAGTCGCTGCTGAAACTCTGAGGTCAGGCACCTAGGTTTCTGCACTACTCAATCTGAGGGATTGCCTCCGAAGCAGGGCCATTTCTTGGATGCTCTGTACGGGAACTCTACCTCAGATAAGGATGCTGCACGGTTGCTAGCTTGATCCATATCATACTGCCAGTGGCTTCAGCTAAGCTTATGGCAAGTTCTTGACCACCATAATCCGATCAACCACCTCAGGTAGCGGGTTTGCGCCATAGAAAGCCAGGCGTTCTCTTACCATCTATGAGAGCACATCCTGTCCTGTCTGTGCTGAGAATGGTGATTCGCTGGGTGGGCTGGTTAGCTTTTCCTGGTCCAGCTCTACCAGGGCTGTGATCATTTCACACAAATAACTCCTGTAGGGCTCAGTTGCCTGTAGTTGTCAGCCATCCTGGTTGCTATACTTTTCCGATATCAGAGTGCCCATTGTAAGTATGAATTGGTATGGCTAGAAGGTAGTGTCTAATGTCTGCCTCAGTCACACCTCCATTAAAGGTGGAGTTGTGGGTGGCAAGTGACCCTTATTTAGTGATAAACTGTACAAGAATACAACAATCCAGGGACCATAAAAACTTACTAGAAAGTAAGGTTTGGTACCAAGAGGTCCCTGGGTGCTTTCTTACCTAAAGAGGTTAAACCATTTTCAAACAGTTTAATTCTGAAGGTTGCCTCCATTCCAGCTCTCCAATTCCCCCAGCGGCATCCAGCTTCTGAGGTTGACTATCAGGAACTTATAGTGCCACCACAGGGGCGCCGCTGATTTTCTCGAACAGTCAGCTGCCGTTCTAAGCCAGTCAGAAGCTTCCCATTCATAAAAAATTAGTAAAATTTCAGAAGCCGGATGCTGCATGGGGAATTGAAGATGCAGCACTGGAAACAACATTTGGGATTAAACGGTTTAACTCCTTTGGGTAAGAAAGAGCTTGTGGACCTCTTGGCACAATAAAAAAAATTGTTATGGATTAAATTGTTATGGTTCCTGGAGTGTTCCTTAACACTGAATTGAAGGACAGTGCCAGGGGACTCCGAGCAATATAAACAATTCAACAAGATGAAATACTTATAGTGCCTACAGTGTCCCTTTAAGTCAGACAAAAAGCACTCACAATAAGCTTTAATTAAGGGTATGCTTAACAATTGAAGGACTTTTCTTTGTACCCTGTTAGGATGCATTTCAATGAGTGTCTGTTCCCTGCCATTATCATCTGTGCTTCAGCTGCACATTTTCTTGAACAAAAATGTTACTTGAGGAAATCCAAATACGGTACATTTTTTTTTTATCGCAATACACTATACAGAATATGTGCGACTTAGGTACTTATCTATATGCAAAAGTAAGCAATTCCAAGTGGATTGCAATAATCCACTGAAATATTTCTTGGTGTAAATTACACATTTTATTAACGACCCCTTCTTTGGGTCAGACTACTTGAGAACAGTTTGAACAAGAAACGAAGATGGCACCCATGCTTCTAATTTCACCATAACTACTGCATCAGCATGTAGTGGTTATAGTGCCTATACTGCCTCTTTAAGTTTGCAGTACATACACACATCTACACACACACACGTGTGCGAGCATACACACACATATATGCAATTCCAAAATATTTGTCCGTGTAAGTCACTATCCTCCTAGACCCTCCATTCAAGGGTTAAATTAAAGAAAAATAAATGAGAAAAATGCTGGAAGGGGGGTGTTGGAAACTAAGTAAAAACAAGCTGATGGAGAGAAACTGAAGGCGCAGATAAAGCAGCAAACTTGCACAGAGAGCTATACAGAAACATGAGAATGGAGGGTTCAAAAGGATTGTAAAGGAGGAAGGGTGAAGAAAGGAAACTAACACTAAGACAAGAAGAAGAAGGGAGAATTGAAAACGGCATATTTTTGCTTACATTAAAGGGAAACTCTAACCACCATAAACACTACAGCTCATTCTAGTGTGTATGGTGTAATTTCCACTATTTTGTGCTTGGTTTTTTTTTGTCAAAAACAAAAACCAGGGGATTCCCTGGAACATGTAGCCCAATATCTCCAGTTATCATAACAATTCATTTTACTTTCTCATAAGATATATTCGCAAAAGTGGAAACAGTATTTTATATATGGTACATAGCGCCTTTAAATGTTACCATATTATCACCAATCTTTGCCAAAAAAATATGTTTGTTGTATATTTTAGGTGTATGCATCTGTCATAATGTAAATTTTAAATAATCCATACAAATGTCAGGATGACATGAGCTGATATTGCCCAGTGTATACATGGGTCTATATGCCTCGGATTTCATTATACTTACTTTGTTTGGATACAGTACACAGAGTATAAGAAAAAACTGTTAAGTGATTTGTGGCGCTTAAAGCAATAATAATCCAGTGCAGCCTAAAATAATTTAAAATGCATGGTCACCCAGTACACTTAAGAAATTGTAAAAATAAAAAAATTAAAAAGTGCTAAAGCGTACACACTGATTAAAATTAGTTACCTTTTAAAAATAAAAGAGTCCTATATAACATGAATAAGAAAAAGACAAATCGTGTAATCTGTTAAAATATCAATAACAGTAGTGGAATAAAATGTTACACTCACACTTTACAGAGCCCTTAAAGAATGGCTCTGAACTGTATCAGTGTTTCATCCACCATTGGGATAGCTGAAGATAGTGGTAAATTCTTTGCTGGAATGGTGTCATATCCAGAAGAACCAGGAACCAAATGTTAAGTAGTTAAAACACTTATTTCTTATGTGTTTAAAAGAATAAATAAGAGATAAGCACAACATGTTTCGACCAATCTAAACTAACACTGACACAAAGGCTATTTTATACCTTAACCGACACACATATAAACAGGTGAACTAATTACTTGTCCACACCTAATGTCCAAATATGGTCCGGACCGGATGCATATCGGCTCCACTAAGATGGCGCTACATCCGTTTTCTACCATAAACAAGTTCTGGTTGCCACCTCCAAGATGGCCGTGCATCAGTCCTAATGATGAGGTTAATTGCAATAGGCGATCTGTGATGTCCATCATCGTTATGGTAAGCGGTCCGTAATGTGTTCTCCGATTATGTTTGACACTCCTCTAAGCCTCTGAGTTTACTGTGTCATCATTATGACTGAGTAATTAGTTCACCTGTTTGTAATTACATGTGTGTCAGTTACGGTATAAAATAGCCTTTGTGTCAGTGTTAGTTTAGATTTCACCTGAGGAAGACCTGTACTAGGCCGAAACGTGTTGTACTTATATCTTATTTAAATTTTTAAATTTTTAAGTTCTAATCTTATAGAACGAAACGCATAGGACCATTCGCTGTTTTATAAATAAATATATTTTTATTTTATACTTCGGTTCCTTCTTTTTTCTGGTTCCTGGGTTCCTGAGTTCGGGGATCCTTATTATACCCCCTAAAGGATTAGGGGTGGCACCCAGAAGGCACTTTGATTATCTACACTTTGTCCCCAATATAGTTTTACACTATGTATTGTTAATTTCTTTCTAGGTACAGACAGCGTTTTCCCCTATTTTGCTTTATACAGGTCACAGTATTATACTGTGACCCGATTCTTTTTTTAACCCCTGAGGGTTAACTTTAATTTTTTTTAACCCTCAGAGGTTAAGTTTATTTAATTAATTTAAATATTTAAACATGATATATTTTGCTAGATGGGGTGGGTGGGAGTTATGGGAAATTGGGGAATTTACTGTTAGTGCTGCTTACTGCTGGTTAGGAGTTAATTTTTTTTATACAAATGTTAAAAGTAAAAAAAGTTTTAAAAAGTAAAACAAGTTTAAAAATTAAAAAAAAAATACATTTAAAAAATTCTAAAACTAGAACAAACTAGAGGAAAAAGGATCCCACGCTAAGGTTCAAAATATGCCTTTTAAAAAAGATCTGACAGATCTGACAGTTATGATGGGGCCTAATTACAGTCATACCTCCCAAGCGTCATGTATCTGATGGAGATGGTGTTGGAGGGAAGCTCAAAGGATGCAGCTATAAGAAAACACATACTTTATGCTAATCTCTCTCTAATTTATGCTTTCATCTTTCAAGTAAATCCATACCCCCTAACAGCAGTGTCCAATAAAGGAGGTAGACAATGGGCAGGGTAAAAGGGTGGGCCACTGACGTGAATCACGTGACCAGAACTGCCAAAAGGGTCAAACATGCCAAAAAAGGGGGCATGTCTGTCCAAAGAATTGGAAGGCCATCCTGGCATCAGTGTCCCTATGTATCACAGTGTCAGTGTACCCAATGTCGCCCAGTCCCCTAGTCTGCCAGTGTCTCAGTGTCCTCATTTCTCCCCGTGTGCCCATGTCTTAGTGTTTCTCATGTCACTAGGATACTAGGGGACACTGAGAGACATGTGGACACAGAGACATGTGGACACAGTGAGACACCAGGGGACACAGAAACACCAGGGGACACTGGGAGACATAGGGGCACTTGTGGATACAGACATGGGGACACTGGGAGACATGGAAACACTGGGAGACATGGGGACACAGACACTGGGAGACATGGGGACACTGAGACACTAGCAGTGGCGGATACAGAGGGGGGGCAATGGGGCAATTGCCCCCCCCCCGAAAAAAACAATGGTCAGAGATCTCCCTCCCCCGTCCGCAGGCACTATCCTGGCAGCCGGCAGGGAGGGAGGGAGGGAGGGAGTGAGAGAGGACCCGGGAGCTCAGCCTGCAGCTCCTCCAGGTCCTCCTCTCGGGAGCATGGAGCGTTGCCACGGTTTCCACGGCAAGGCTCCAAATCTCGCAAGAGTGAACTCTAACAACTAGGACCATCAGGGAATCCCCACCCGACCACCAGGAATCCAGAAAAGTCCCCCCTCCTCCCTCAGTAAGGTAAAAAGGAAGGGGGGGACACATAATTAATATTTATTTTAATTTAAAAAAAAAGCATATTATAAAAAAGCCCCCCCTACCCTTATCACACCCTACACACACACATTGCCCCTCCCCCCTCACACACATATACTGCCCCCCATACACACACTGCCCCCATACACACACACTGCCCCCCACACACACACACTTCCCCCCCCACACACACATTGCCCCCATACACACATTGCACCCCCCATACACACTGCCCCCATACACACACTGCCATACACACCCCATACACACACACACACCATACATACACACACACACACGCCCCCCCATACACACATTGCTCCCATACACACACTGCCCACACACACACATACACTGGCCCACACACATACACTGCCCCACACACACACACATACACAGCCCCCCATACACACACTGTTCCACACACACACACACTGCCCCACATACACATTGCCTACCATACACACATTGCCCTACACATACACTGCCCTCCATACACACATTGCCCTACACATACACACATTGCCCTGCACATACACACATTGCCCTACACATACACTACCCCCATACACACACATACACTGCAACTGTCTCACACACATACTGACCCACACATACACTGCCCCCCCAACACACACACAGCATCCCTGACATACACTGATGCCCTCACTCACACACTGCAACCTTCACACACTGTCCCCCTCACGGTTTGACTACTTACTCTGGGAGGGGGTCCCGGCACTATTGGCACCATAACCACTACACTGAGCTGTAGTGGTTATTGTGTCTGGATTATTTATTTAAATAATCTACAAGTGCCCCTCCCGAGATCAGGCTCTGGATCCGCCACTGGACACTAGGGACACTTGTTAGGAGGCATGGGTACACAAACACTTGGGGACACTGGGAGACATGGGGACACAGACACTAGGGACACTGGCTGGGAGACATGGGGACACTGAGACACTAGGGACACTGGCTGGGAGACACGTGGACACTGGGAGACAGATATTTGGGGACACTGGGAGACAGGGGGACACTGAGACACTAGGTACCCAGAGACATGGGGACACAGACACTGGGAGACTAGGGGACACTGGGAGCCGTGGGAACACAGACACTGGGGACATTGGCTGGGAGACATGGGGACACTGAACAATTTGGGGACACTGGGAGACTAGGGGACACTGAGACACTAGGGACACTGGCTGGGAGACATGGGGACACTGGGAGACATGGAGACACTATGTCTCTAGTGTCTCCATGTACCAATGTGTCTCCCAATGTCCCTATGTTCCACAGCATCCCCATGTGTCTCCGCATTCCCATGTCTCAGTGTCCCCAAGTGTCTCAGTGTCCCCTAGTGTCTGTGTCCCCATGTTTCCCTGCTGCCTTTCTCCCCATCCTTCACTTCCCTGAGACTGAGAGCAGCTGTCTAAACTCTCTGTGCTGTGTAGCTTCTCCCCTGCCTATCAGCGAGAGGGATATGCTGTAACTTCCTATCCCTGCCTATCTCCACACACAGTGACCCCTACTGGTTGGTGCTGGTATTGCAGAGTAATCTCCGTTTATACTGAGAAAAATATCTGCGTTTGTATTGCCGGTATTACTGCAATACTGGCACGGCCAGGCAGCCTTATCTACTGGCTGTGCTGGTAAAATACCAGTAAGGTGGCAAACCCAAGAGTAGTGTGTAAAAAAAAATATATATATATATATATATATATATATATATTTTTTAAATGGGCTTATTCCATGGGCCTGGGCCTGGGCCTGGAGCTCCATCAACCCCTATGTTAATCTGGCCCTGCCTGGAGCTGCGTGCTAGAGTTCAATCTCACCACCGGGACCACTAGGGATTCCTCACGGACCACCAGGGATCGAGAAATGTTAGTATATATATTAGTATATTCATTTTAATTAAATGTATTTAAAAAAAACATTATAAAAAAGCCCCCCTAACCTTCTTATCACACACACACACATTGCCAACCCTACACATTCACACACTGCCCCAATACACACGCTGCCCCCCATACGTAGCCCCACACACATACACTGCCCCCATACACACACACATACACTGACCCCTATACACACACTGCCTCACACACTGCCCCCATACACACACACACAGTCCCCCATAAATACACTGCTACAGACATACACTGCCCCCATACACACACACACACTGCCCCCCATACAAACACACACACATACATTGCTCCTATGCCCTACTACAGCCCCATTTCCCAGCAGACCTCAGGTAAGTTGTCAAACTGTTCTTAAACGGTTTGACTACTTACTCTGGGAGGGGTTCCTGGCACCATAACCACTACACTGAGCTGTAGTGGTTATTGTGCCTGGATTATTAATTTACAAATGTCCCTCCCGAGATCAGGCTCTGGATCCGCCCCTGCCTCGTCCATCCCCAACTCCCTCCGGCTTAGGTGCCACAGTTCCGCCACCCACTCATCCATGGGTTGCTCTCCCAGGAAAGGAAGCCGCAGGACCACGTATACCTGTAGACACTGTTCCTTGCTGGGGAGACGCTTAACCTGCCGACGCTGTACATCCTCCAGGACCTCGCTCCAAAGCTCCGTCCTCATGGCATCTCTGTAGTCCAACAGGACCTACTCTGATATAGCCCCATCCTGTAGGGCCAAGAGGTCTTGCAACCTCCAGTGAATCTCCTCCTCTAGTTCGAAAACTGTCCAGGGACCAGCTGGTTCCATATCGCTGTAGACAGGGGCGCTGTACGAATAATAGCAGTTACACTCACTATAACTCCATAACGATTCCGGTGTCTCCAGGATGTTTCTCCTCTCACTAGGAAGCCATCCCACCACTGCCACCAATGTGATTGATGGATCACCTGGCACCCCGACTAGGTACCTCCCCCAATCGATGCTTCCTAGCTGACGCTGCGGAACATAAGCACCGCACCGGACACCATAAGCACCGTAGACCCCACAAACCGATGCAGCTTGGTTGGGGTCTCACCATCCCTTCCTGTCCTGGTCCAAACTCCTGGATCCAGTGACTCAGTGGGAAGGCCTCTCCTCCTAGAGAGTATAGCTGTGAAGCTCTTGTAAGAGCTAGTGGTATAGCGGTTCCCTACAATCACGAGACAAGGCTACATATTGAGCGTTAAGCAGAATCTCCATTTTAATGGTGCCACACTGGCCTTTTATGATAATCCCCATGCAAGGGGTACGCCCACATGAACCTTGTTGGGGACAGTGACACAAACTTGTAAACCAATAGCAATAAAGTTACAATCTAAGGCACTCCCACACATGGCATACAATCCCTCCCCTCTGCTTGGGAGATAATTGAGTTAATCACGGTATCAACTCAATTATCGCCAAGTGAAAACGAACATATATTTTACAAAGCCCCCAAAGTACCCCTAAACACACTATCTCTCTACAAATCTTACATCCCCTGATAGCCCTGATCTGGGTGACCAACATATCCAAAAATCACCCAGATCAGTTCAGGGGTTCAGAATGTTTATGGAAGTCATATTTTTTACCGACCGCAGGCATGGTCCCATAGCCAAAAATAGTTCCATAGAATCGCGGCTAAGTGCCGCTGGAGGACCGAACGGGTTTTCATGCCGAATATAGTTCCAGGGCATTCACAGCCAAGTCCCCCTGAAGGCCATTTGCGGTTTTGGTCCATGCGAAAAAGATGGCCACCACCACGTGGTGCAAGGGTACTTCGAATGGCTTCGGGAGTTCAAAGTGCCCTAATGGTTCCTGTTATACGTCCCAACAGGCACAAATAGTGATTTAAACCAAGTTTTATCACAGGGGCCATAGTCACAGGGTAAGAGGCTGGCAAGTATGTCCCTCCAAGGACACATGACGAGGTCCAGTTCGTCACACCATGTATCCCCAGAAAGATCTTTTTGGAGCACCCAATGTGTCCAAAAAGCACCCGGATCGGATTTAGCTAGCCCGAATTAGGTGGAAGTCCAAAGTTCAGCAGGACGCTGTTAGCCACAGATCATGCACAGAGTTCCAGCAGGCTGGGTAGAATTTCCCGGTCACCTTCAAATGCGGCGCTTTCCACGAATATAAGGAGCTCCCCCAAGTTCTAAGTGTCGTTTGATGCCTCTCCACCTCCTCTATAAACCCTCCAATTAGCGCTCTGAAATATGGTCCTGGGACTGAAAGCGCTCTGTTCAAAGTTTTATCGGATCACGGTGGTTGCGCGATCCGATTGGGAGTTATAGAAAAGTTTGTCCCCCTTTTTGGGAAAATTAATAAATACTGACCAAGTCAATTTTATACCAGGAAGACAATTGTTTGAGAATACACACAGAAATATTGATGTGATATGGTGACAAGTGACCACTAACACCCCCACCATGGTCGTTTCCCTTGACGCGGGAACTAACATGCAATACTTTATTTTAACGCGGGACTAGCCCATATGATTGTAATGGAACGCAGTCACTGCGTGCCATGCCTGGAAACCGTGCCGACCAATAGGAGAAGGAGCTGCCGTTCAAAATGGTTCTCGCCTTTTCTCCTGATTGATCAGCCGGAGTTAGAGGGCTTACCTTGTAACTCTTCCCCTCCCTGAGCGCTGATTGGTCGCTGTGTGTTCGCGCCCTTTCTCCGGGTTAGTCGCAGCTTGGGTTAGGCGCAACGTTTGAATCAACCAGCCTAAGCCAAGTGATTCTATGGAACTGTTTGCAAGGGTGTACAAAACCCCTGAACTTTACACAACAATTTCTCGGGCTCTGTACATCCGATCGCTCCAAAATGTGCATGGATTCTAGCTGGGACCAGGAGCTATTCAGGGATGTATAGCATGCGGGATGCATTATTGTATTATGTGTATTTTGTGGGGTTTTGTGTGTCGGCTTCCTGTGTCTGGGAGATACAGTTGGGCGGGCTTATGTTTTACATTACTGTGGACCCCCTGTGGGGGTCTGTGCATAAAAACTGTATCTGGTCTTCAATAAACAAATCCTGTTGTAACCTTCATCAAGTCTTGGCTAATCACTGCTTCACTTGGGAGACTTATAACGGATATACTCAGTTAGGTATAGTTGATCCGTTACAATGATCATTACACTTAGATTGCAACACACGGCGAATGGGGCTGAATCATTCCAGGGTCCCTGCAAGCGACTAGGAAGCGGACTGGGCGGAGGTACTTAGTCAGAGTACAGGAGCTCCATCACAGGCCCTAGTATGCTTAGCTGCCATCGTACATCCCTCTGAAACTCAGATTCCTTGATGATCCTGGTCAATGAGTTACTGGCTTGGTCGCTCTCTATGAGTTTGGCTATAAGGGTTGATTTAGTTTTGTTACTTGCCTACATCCCCAAGCTTCCAGTAGGTCTTTCAGCGTTGTTTGCTGAAAGGAGCTGGTACTGCTGGGCCATTCAGGAGAAAGATCCTGCCGCTTGACACCAAATGTGAAGAACCGCCTGTACACAGAGTGGTACGTTCGTCTGAAGATCATCCAAATTCCCGCAAGGTTCATATGAATATAGAGCTCTCTCTATTGCATACCCAAACATCAGTTGAGACTTGATGAAGGGTTCAAAAGGACTGGTTTATTATGGCAAAGTTGCCTGCTTATATACACACAACCCCCAGCATGGGACCTCCAAGCAAAAGCATAGGTAAGCACGCCCAGGCATCTCTGTGTCTGGGAGATAAGTGAGTTTGCTTTAGTTTAAACAAATTATATCCCAGGCACTAGAGGTACAGTACATAACACAAAAACACCCCAAAACATATGTAATATTGGTAGGAACCCCCACAAGTTTTATATTCCCGGATAGCCCAGATCCAGTGCTGTGTTTGTTGCAAGGCAAACAAGGCATTTGCCTCGGGCGTCACTTTCCAGAGGGCGTCAGAAAACACCGCCCCAAATGTTCAGGGAAATGCCTTGTTAGCCTTGGGGCAGGCGGCCAGTTGAGGTCCAGACGGACGGCGAGGGAGCGCTGATTTGTGCGACGCAGAGTAATGCCAGGAGCCGGAATATGAAATTACAAATCAGAGCTCCCTCGTCGTCCGCCTGGACCTCAACTGGCCGCCCGCCTTTCTGCATGCCTGTTTTGCTACCCAAACAGTCCAGCCAGCAGTTCCACTGGACCACAGGTAAAAAAATCTACCCAGCTCTCCCAAAGGTAGGTAGGCTGGGTGGATTTAAATTAAATAAAAAAATGTATCTGTGAGTGTTGGGGGGAAATGTGTGTGTGTGTGTTTGTCTGTGAATCTGCGTGTGTATATATCTGTCAGTGTGTGTATGTCTGTGTGTGAGTGTGTGTCTGTGAGTGAATGTCTGTCAGTGTGTGTCTGAGTGATTATGTGTGTCTGCGAGTGCATGTTTGTGTCAGGAGTCTTACCTGATGGGGAGTCCGGCTCGCAGAGTTATACGCTCACCCTTGCAAAGTAGACACAGACCAGGGTGACCAGGTAAGACGCCACCTGCCCTGTGAGTCTGTGCACGGGGCTTTCCAGGAATAGTGCTCCAAGTAGCAGTACAGCAGGGATTAGCAGAAGTGTAGTCAAGGAAAGCCAAAGTCAGGGGAAGCCAGAGATCAGAGTAGCCCAGGAAGAAAGCCAAGGTCAGAAGCCGGAATCAGACAGGAAATACTGGATGCCTGAGCACCTAAGTTGTCCAAATAGCACTCAGATCCCTGTATTGTAGCTGAATCAACACCGGGGTAAAGTTTTGACCAACTGGCTGCTGCCCAAAATAGTTCCATAAGAAAAGAGGATGGTCAATCTTCGGGTGTTCGTATACGAATTCAAACTAAAGGTTCCCCTGGCTCATAGGGAGCGAATGTTCCCCTTGTTCGGGAGTGTCTTCTGGCTTGTGTGTGAGAGAAGTAGGCGATTGTACGATGTTCCTGGGGTTCGCGAGTTTAGGTAACCGTTGTATAGTTCCACGCACTCAATGACCAAATCCTGCTGCCTGCAAAGGCAATAGAAATACCATTGCAGCTAGAGTCGGATACCTGCCTGGAAGAAGGGCTGCAGCGGAATAGTCAGAGGGGATGATACCTGCCTGGAATGAGAGAGCTCCCAAAAAAAGCTGTCCCTGCAAGCTGCTAGGAAGTGGACTGGGCGGAGGTACTCGTACAGGAGTTCCTTCAAAATAGCCCTTTCCCTCATTAACTGGACAATACAGTTCTTGGAGTACAACTAGATTTTTATTCAATAGGCTTAGTCTTTTATACATAGACCCCCAGCATGGGGTCTCCATTCTGTGCATAAAGTGCCCATCCAGGCGCCTCTGTGTCCGGGAGATAATTGAGTTGCTGACCGCTAAACTAATTATCTCCCGGATACAAAGTACTTAACACAAAACCACCCCCATAATACAATAAAACCACACAGGCACCCCACATATAATTCATTCCTGGATAGCTCTCATGCGAGTTGGCAAAATAGCACCCGTATCCATGAAGAATTGTTCGATCGCCACAGGGGTAAATTTTGACTGGCCGCACAAGCCCAAAATCGTTCCAGCATAATTGTGTCTTTGGGTCGATCAAATGGTGGGAGTTCCTGTGGTCAAACGGAAAGGGGCTTCCCCCAGCTCTCAGGGAGCAATTGTTCCTATAAATACTTTCTCTCCAAAAAGCGCTCCCCTGGCAGGTTGGCAAGGGGGTCATCACACTGCGTCAAGATGACCAAGAGACGCAAATTCACATAGCAGAGTTTAGTTCCAGTGTACATATATATGGTTTTAGTTGCTGTTAGAGGATAACAAAAAAATAAATAAATAGAATAAAGATTATGAAAATTAAATATCATCTATCTGCTTTGAGCTTACTACATACTGCCTGAGTTTACTGTCTGAACAAACTAGGTTCAACATTCCACTTCTATGTTTCTTTATGACATGAGCTACAACACACCTTGATTACACAGGTCCCTTCCCTTTCCTAAATAAGAGTGAGAAAGAAAGCCTTCAAATATATAAATTAAATAGTTCTGGAAATAATGTCTGGAGAACATCAGGCTCATGCCAAACAAGTTGTGTCAGCTTTCCCCAGCTCTAATACATTGTGGCAGTCCTCGGGAGCCATGGGACTGCTAATAAATTCTAGATTAGATAGTTTAGTACATTTCACGATAGATGACATTGACATCCGTGCTCTTATTTCAGTTAAATCTATTAGTTTTATCCACTCGGAAACACAGAGTGAGAGCAGTGTGTGAAAAGCAGGAGAAGGGAAAGTGGAGGGTGTGTCATAAGACTGTATCCAATCAGAGCGCGGTTAGATCAGCCAATAGGATGCTAGCTGGAGATCTATAAATTAGAGCCGGCTGTGGCTGTAATTATTGTCTGATCGTCCTAGACAATAGTGATCATGGCTGAAACTGCTCCCACTGCCGCTCCTGCGGTTGAAATCGACTCCAAAAAGAAGCAGCCCCAGAAGGCATCCAGCGCCAAGAAAACCGCCAAGCTGTCCGGTCCCAGCGTGTCCGAACTCCTTGTTAAAGCTGTGTCCGCCTCTAAAGAGCGCAGCAGGGTGTCCCTGGCAGCCCTGAAGAAGGCTTTGACCGCCACTGGTTACGATGTGGAGAAGAATAACAGCCGCCTCAAGCTGGCTCTCAAGGGCTTGGTGGCTAAAGAGACTCTCGTCCAGGTCAAAGGTAGTGGAGCTTCCGGCTCCTTCAAGCTCAACAAGAAGCAGGCGGAGAGCAAGGACAAGGCTGCTAAACCTAAGAAGGCACCGGCTAAAGTCAAGAAGCCCGTCCCTAAGAAAGCCACCAAGTCTCCGGTTAAAGCTAAGAAGGTAGCCGCACAGAGCCCAAAAAAGGCCAAGAAGCCGGCAGCCTCCGCTAAAAAGAGCCCCAAGAAAGTCAAAGCCTCCAAGCCCAAGAAGGCAGTGAAGAGTCCGTCTAAAAAAGCAACAAAGAGCCCGGCTAAAAAGGCAGCCAAGTCCAGAGCAGCCAAGAGTCCAGCAAAAGCTAAAAAGGCAGCTCCCAAGAAGAAATAAGAACTGCTCGTATCTTGTTTTAATTTATTTTTAAAAGCCCAAAAGGCTCTTCTAAGAGCCACCACCTTGTCCTTTCAGAGCTATATTTGTGATAGGCACGTGTTTGTATTAATGAATGTCACACACACCATTTCCCATCCCTCATTCTTAAAGCAGGATCTAGTGTTAGAAAATACCTCATTGGAATGTAAATAGAATATCGGTGCTACTCTATCGTTATTTTTTTGTTTTTGGGGGGCGGGGGGGCAGGAGGGAGGGAGGCTGTTAGGGCCACCCACCTTTTCACTGAAAGAGTCAATCTAATCATTTCAACTCTATATCTGACAAACGGCCTTCTACCTGCTCAAACACATCAGAAAGTACAAACATGGTATTGGTAGATCGAGATCTGAGTTTATAACATTCTCCTATGTAGAGTTAATGGTTATTGAGATCGTGTCATTATCTAGTTACACATCGATTTGTCTGCACTGTTAGCACTTGATTTCTAGTAATTGTAGTGGTATATCACTCAGCATTACGATCTAGTGCGGTGCATTTAGATTAAACTGCCAACATTTGCTTATTTGAAGTATTGAATATAGTTACTGTTGCTTACATTTTATAACATGCTTGCAGTTTAAAGTCATTTCATTAGAAACATTGTGACTAGCTGTATATAAATACATATGTATTCTTTTCCTCTAAGCAGACCGTAGCAAATATAAAGTATTGCTTTACCTGTAGCCAATTCACATGATCGCTTGTAAACAGAGTCATTGGCTTCTAGCGTCTACTAGATGAGTTTATTCACTGAAAATCTGTACAGGTAAAATTCCGAGTGAAATAGCCAAGCAGCTACTATAGCTACCCGGGGCATTGTTTGGTGATTAGAAAGGGGATACGTCTAGATATTTCAGTAATATTCAGAGTCTCCAAAGACCGTGTATATAAGTGTGTTTGAGCTCATTCGAGTGCAGATTTGGTGGCTCTTAAAAGAGCCTTTGTGGTGTTTGTGTGAGCAGGTTAAAAGCTTAAGCTCTCTCTCCTCGGATCCTACGGGACAGCTGGATGTCTTTGGGCATGATGGTGACCCTCTTGGTGTGGATGGCACACAAGTTGGTATCCTCAAAGAGACCCACCAGGTAAGCCTCGCTAGCCTCTTGCAGAGCCATGACAGCAGAGCTCTGGAAGCGCAGATCAGTCTTGAAATCCTGAGCGATCTCACAGACAAGGCGCTGGAAGGGCAGCTTGCAGATGAGCAGCTCGTTGGACTTCTGATAAGGGTGGATCTCCCGGAGAGCCACAGTTCCCGGCCGGTAACGGTGAGGCTTCTTTACTCCGCCGGTAGCTGGGGCACTCTTCCTGGCAGCTTTGGTGGCTAGCTGCTTGCGGGGAACCTTGCCTCCGGTGGATTTACGGCCGGTCTGCTTAGTTCTGGCCATTGTAACAAAACGAACATGAATGAAGTCTGCGCGCTCAAAACCGAGTTTTTATAGCCGGGCACTGCGTTTTCATTGGTTCGTCAGGTGGGTGGAGTATTCTGATTGGCTGAAAACAAATAGTAACTAATTTTAAAATACCCGCTCAAATCAACTGCTTATCCCCTCCCCCCTCATTCAAAAGGCCCGCTCAAATCATCTGCTTCACAGAAAGGAACTGGTCCTTCAGTGACCCCTTATGTCCTGACAGCATTTATTATAGACGCTACTAGTTGATAGGATTGGCAGTGGGCAGTAATGGACGTATTACTCCCAATATAATTATTATAGTGTGTATGCTCTACTGAGGAGACATGGCACATACACCTCTTACACATGCAGAGCCCGCTTCTTTACATGGGAGTCTTAGTGTGATCACGAAATCACGTCTGATAAAGGACTTTAACTTACAGGACGCTCAGTCGCCTTATAACCGAGCTACATGAGACAGAGCAGGGAATGTTACCAGGCAGCCACTCATTGGAAAATAATCCCCTTGTGCGCCCGAGAGTCCATGCTGTTGAGGCAGCGCTAACGCATCCAGCAGCTCAGAGATCCGAGCTTTAGTGCCGCTAGAGCTGAATCCTATGCTAGGTTTTACATGGCATGTTCAGACAGGGAGGGGGACGACCCTAAGTGAGCGAGATGCCCCCCTTAGCAATAGAGGCTCCTGCACACTGTATACACTTGCCCCGATGTTTAACTCAATGCTGCTGCACGTATCATGGATATACATTGATTGTAGCTCACGTTCTAGAGTTGGAATGTTGTATACAGAATGGAACAGAGTACAGGACGAGAACGCTTCCTATTACTTTGACTTGTTACACGTTCATGGTGTGTGTGTGTGAGTAGATACAGGGAGACGGTTGCGCTCTTTGTGGAGACTGTGGGCGGCTCTTAGAAGAGCCTTTGTGTTTATAGGCAAGACCGGTGGAGCAGCTGTCCGCTTTACTTGCTCTTGGTTGACTTGTGGCTCTCGGTTTTCTTGGGCAGCAGCACAGCCTGGATGTTGGGCAGGACACCTCCCTGGGTGATAGTCACTCCTCCCAGCAGTTTGTTGAGCTCTTTGTCATTACGGACAGCGAGCTGGAGATGGCTGGGAATGATGCAGGTCTTCTTGTTGTCTCTGGCAGCATTCCCTGCCAGCTCCAGGATCTCAGCGGTCAGGTACTCCAGCACTGCAGCCAGATAGACGGGGGCACCGGCTCCCACAAGCTCTGCATAATTCCTCTTCCTCAGCAGACGATGGACTCTGCCAACTGGGAACTAAAGGCAAGCTCGGGATGAGCGAGTCTTCGCCTTTGCACGGGTCTTTCCTCCTTGCTTTCCGCGGCCAGACATGTTGGTTCTAGAATGTCGCTGATAATAATAAAAACTCCCCCTTAACGGGATATTTATAGACACACTCTGCTCTGTGATTGGATGGCTTTACAAGCAACCAATTAGACACGCGCTGTACAGGGAACCAATCAATTGCTGAAACTATGACATCGTTTTGTCACCTGTCTGTATTGACCAATCCCATCACGGGAAGCGGAAGGGTTTAATTTGCATGGCCTGCCTATAAATAGAGCCGCCGGAGCGCCCAGACTGACATTGTATTTCCAGCAATCAGCGTAGGTCATGCCTGATCCAGCCAAGTCCGCACCAGCCGCCAAGAAAGGCTCTAAGAAAGCCATGACCAAGACCCAGAAGAAAGATTGCAAGAAGCGTATGAAGACCAGGAAGGAGAGCTATGCCATCTACGTGTACAAGGTGCTGAAGCAGGTCCACCCTGACACCGGTATCTCCTCCAAGGCCATGGGGATCATGAACTCCTTTGTTAATGACATCTTTGAGCGCATCGCAGGAGAAGCCTCTCGCCTGGCTCACTACAACAAGCGCTCCTCCATCACCTCCCGTGCGCCTGCTGCTACCCGGAGAGCTGGCACAGCACGCTGTGTCCGAGGGCACCAAGGCTGTCACCAAGTACACCAGCGCCAAGTAATCGCATTCTTCTACTTTACTATGAACCCAAGGGCTCTTATAAGAGCCACCCACATTGTCTGTCAGAGCTCTACTCCTCCTGATAAACCCGCTAGTATCTCTGCTGCTCTCAGTATTCATTGTTTAGTGAATCTCATATTGCGCAAACTGTTTTTATCACTAGATCTGAATTGCCTTCGTCTGCTAGATGGACCTTAAATCAAAATCTGTCATTAGAAAACGTGCTCCATTCATCAGTGGACATTTACTAGTGTATTTTTAATGGATTGAGATTCTATGTGTGGCAATTCTATATAAGATAAATACACTGTATGTAGATTGCTCTGGATTTACTATTAGCCCTTACTTATTTGAGCTGAGAGAACTATGGATACTTAGTATCATTTTAGAAGCTGAACTGAAGGGATACAGCTTAGATACTTTGTAACATTCACAAAACGAATTAAAGAGATGCAGCTGAGATATATTTGTCTGTTCGAATATGATTTGTTTAGCAATTCACTATTCTGTTCATCGTAGAGTTAGTATCAGCATAGCACTTTAGGCTTGATTGTTTTCATAAACAGTCCTTTCGTACATTTATTACTTATTTAGCACATTGTCTTTGTAAATACACAATGTTTTAACTTGTCATGCTTTTACTTATTCCAATAAAGCATTTTTTCTATTTATTTTTTTATTTATTTCAAACATAAGAATTTCTCATCCATTTATGTATTTTCAAAACCAACAAGAATTGGGGGAAACATCAGATATTTTCTTTTTTTCTCTCTCTCTCTCGATGGGTCTCTTTCTATTTAGTTCAAGGTGATCATAGCAACTCTTACTGTCCCTTGGTCACTTCTCTAATCCTCCGCTATTCCTGGATTCAGCAACAGCATACAGTGAATTTATCACTCTGGAACCTTGTGAAATTTACCAATCTAGTGGATAAATATCTCTATAAAGATTAAATCACTCACCTGGGCTTTCCCAGCTTCCCTTCTGGACATACACCGAGAGCGCTCTACCCATCCTACCTTCTAGTGGTTTCAGGGAGCCAGAATCCGTCATTGGGTAAAAGTGTATTTTAGCGTATTTTATTATTTACCATTTAATTCACGTGAAGGTTATGTAAGGTTTTGAGCAAGGCACATCTTGATTTTTATTTTAAATAGTAAAATAATCAGGCGTTTCTTCTTAATAGTACATTCTATTAAGGATTTACATCAGGTAGCCATAAAGAAAATGAAGGATGGAATGGTAAAAATAATAAAATACGCTAAAGTACAACTTTACCAAGCCGTTGTTACTTCAGTGGGACCTCACTGAAATTCTCTGGAACTCAAGCTCAACTGCTATAAGCAGCAGCTTCCATTGTTTTCTCCTACTACTCCATCTTGAAGAGTGCTTAGTGGAGGGAAGGTACTGTAATCAACTGTGCTTAAAAGACTGTAATCACTCTTGTTCCCTTCCCGGTATACACTCCCCCATGAACAGCCCTACCAACTACCCTTTGTTCCAGCTGTTGAACCATCCAGAATGCCCTACTCGACCACCGGGAGTTACGAACAATATGCTATAGTGGTTATGATGTCAAGATTGCCTAGTGCCTTGCCCATCATAAGTAGTCAAACCATTTTACAATGACTTGACTTTCCATGCAGTGCAGAGCTTAACACATTGACTGAGAGCAACTATCTGACACTCTAAGCCAGGGGTTCCCAACACGTGGCACATGCACCCCCATCGGTAAAATCCAGTGCCACTGGCGGTATGCTAAAAAAAAAAATCAGTAATGGCAGCGGTGCTGGCTGCCACAGAGGTTGGGAGCCTTGGTGAAGGTCCATGAGGTTACTCATGCACACAGATGGACCCGATGGACATGTGCCACGGTCCCGGTCGTGCATTATGACATATTAATAGCTTGACTGGGCCCTTTCTAATGTGCCCAGAGAGCTGGGAGGAAGTGAGTGAGCTGGGAACTTCATCCCAGCTCAAAGAGAATCTGCCGCGTGGGATCCGCAAGCCAGGAGCAGGAGGAGGAGTAGCAAGACCCTCACACCCATCAGCCCCTGCCATGGAAGCCACTCAACAGCATCTACAAGGTAAGAAACTGGAGGGTGGCTAGAATTGTGTCTGTATGTTTCAATGTGTGTGTGACTGTATGTCTGTCAATGTGTGTGTATGTGTATATCTGTATTTCTGTATGTGTGTCATTTTTTTGTATCTGTGTGTCTGTATATCTGTATGTGTGCCAGTGTGCATCAGTGTCTCTGTGCAATTGTATGTGTCAGTGTTTGCATCTGTGTCTGTGTATTTGCATATATGGAAGTGTGTGTGAGTCTGTACATCTGAATGTGTATGTGTGAGGAGGAGCATGGAGGCGCGCGACGGCATGTAACGCCATGCCGCCGTGACGTTGACGTGCTCTGCCTGTCATGGTATTTCTAGCAGTATCGGAAGGATCCGATTTGCTGCTATGTGCGGCACCATGGCAGAAGAGCCCTGAAGCCAGAGCAGCAGCGGCTGCAGAGCAGGGAGCAGCAAGCTAGAATGTCTGCTTGCTAATTTCGTGTTTTTCTTATTTTATGAATATTATTGGCAGCGGTTTTTATGAAGGAGAAGAGGGCATGATTTTATGTGAAAAATGGAGGTGTATGGATTTTTTTTCAAAGAAGAGGGGGTGGGGTGCATTTTTTTTTATGAAGAAGTGGGGGTGCATGGCCTTTTATGTGAATGGGCTTTCTTGTAAATAAGGGGCGTGTATTTTTTTGTGAAGAAGTGGGGTGCAGGGATTTTTGTGAAGAAGGGGGTGCAGGGATTTTCGTAGAGGGGCAGGGGTTTTGTAAAAGGGGGCTTGGCAGGCATTTTGCAGAAGGGGGTGCTGGACAGGGTTTTTGTATTTGTGAGTCTGTATGTGTCAGTGCGTATCTATATGTGCATCAGTGTGTGTGTGTATCTGTATGTGTCAATGTTTGTATCTGTATCTACGTGTGTGTTTCAGTGTTTGTATCTGTATATCCTCGTGTGTCAGTATGTGTATTAGTATGTCTATGCACCTCTATGTGTTTCTATGCACCTGTATGCGTGTCAGTGCTTGCATCTATGTGTCTGTATATCTACATCTGTCATTGTGTGTGTCTGTGTAGATGAATGTGTGTCAGTGTGAGTATCTGTGTAGCTGAATGTGTGTCAGTGTTTGTAAATGTGTCTGTACCTGTATGTGTCAGTGTTTGTATCCTTGTGTGTCGCTGTGTGTATCTGTCTGACTGTATCATTGTTTGGATCTGTGTGTCTGTACATCTATATGTGTGTGTATCAGTGTGTCTGTGCAACTGTATGTATGTCATTGTTTAAATCTATGTATCTGCATGTGTATCAGTGTGTCTGCGCATCTGCATGCATTTCAGAGTTTGTATCTGTACTTATGTATGTGTGCCAATGAATGTATCTGTGTGTCTATGCATATCTATGTGTGTCAATGTTTGTATCTGTGTCTGCACATCTGTATGTGAGTCTGTGAGCCTGGGTCAGAGAAAGGCATATACATTTGAAATAACAGCTACCATATTAATAACAAACATTTTGCTAATATGAGTACACTTTATGGAAATGGACAGCCAAGGGGTATTCAAGTGAAAAAAAGGTTGGGAACCACTGCTTTAAGCCAATTGTCTTAGCCCTGCATTTCATGATTTGACTCAGGAAAGCTAATGGAAGCTCATGTTTACGTCTCCATAGGCACCAGCGAAGGCAGGGAACTGCCCCTTATTGACCCCATCTACCTCTGAGATGCTTTCTTAGACAATGTTTAGTAATGAACTGTAAGACTTTGGACTATTTTAGACTGGACATCCTGTTTAGATGCCAAGTAGTAGAGAAGAATTGTAACATCATGGGGGGAAAACACTGAGACAATGATTAAATTTAAAAGCCTTTGTTCCATCTTGTCTCTATCTCTGCTTTTGTCTTGCAGTCTTGTTGAAATCTCAGTTGTTTCTGCCAGTTTTATGTCTCCGGTTATGTATATTAACAGAAATGCATGGAGGATAAACAATCCTATAATGCTACTATACAAGCAGGTGCAAACCTCATTAGGCACTCCGTCAAATGTCCTCAATAAAGATATATACAAAAAATAAGGAAGCACACTCCAACAGCAACAAAACATATACTATTTAAAAATCATTTATTCAAATAAATTCAAAATTAAATATACAACAATACAAAATAAACAAAACAAATATACAAAGCAAAAAAAGGCAAGGCACATATACAAAAGTAATTACCACCAATTCCTCAAGAATAACAGGAAAGAACACGAATCACCAGTAACCCCTAACATTTTGGCACCTCCCTGGCTGCCTTTCTCAAGGGTATCTGTATCCCTACGTTCCTGTGCCTGCTTATATCTCCCAGGCTATGTATATCTCTCAGAATTTTTTTTTTTTTAATTATTAATACAATAGCGCTCAGTTCTGTTAGGCTAGTTAAGCCTCTGCAGCTCATTTACATTGCACTGTTTAGGCCTTCAAGATCGATGGCTTTGGGAAATTACATCACTCATAGTCCTGAATCACCCATTCTGAGACCTAGCAGCACAGTATGAGGAAAGATCGACTGGGAGAACTTATGGTGAGAAAATTAGAAAAGAGCATTTTCCTCTTAAAGCGGCATTGTCATGCCGAACTTTCCTTTCCCCAATTGATTCATCTTCTCTCCCTCTGTCAGGATGTGTTCTTCATTTCTTCCTGTCTGCTCTAGTTTTCTTTAAAAATTAAGACAAAGTAGGGACTATTTCTCTTATGGAGGTTTCCTACGCCATGACCAGCTATGACCAGCGGAGGAACAAAGTGTGCTTCGTTTCTGGCGGTCAGAGCAATTTTCCCATGATCCTTAGCTTTCCTCCCTGTTCCCACGATGCCTCCTGTCAGTATTGCCGAACGTCCTGTCACTTAGACAGAATGCCGGCAAAACTGCCGAATTGCGTCCTAACAGAATGAGGACAGTTTCTCCATTCGTGTTAGAACGCAATTCGGGACTTTGTTTGGATCGCAATTTCATTTGAATGAATTAAACTCTGATCCTATTCGTGCTGTGGCTGCATTTTGCAGCCGCTTAGTAGATAACTCCCTAATTCCCACGGTATTAGGGAGCTATCTACCAAAAGGCTGAAAGACCTAAATTGGTCTTTCAGCCACATTTACTAATACTAAGTAAAGATTACTTAGTATTAGTAAATTCTGCCCCTACTGGCTATACCGTGAGTAGGGGCATGTCTAGTAAACAGTGAGCAGCCAGTGAGCACCACCCCTGGGTGATGTGTGGGGGCCATAAAGCTAATGAGAGGGGGACGACAAGTTTCCCACACTGTGTAAAATGACACAGAGCACTCTGATTGGATGGATTTCAAGCTCACCAATCAGAGTGTTATGAGTCAAATTAAATTTGGAACTTTCCCACGCTATGTAAAATGACAAAGAGTACTCTGATTGGCTTAAACCAACCAATCAGAGTGTTCTTAGCCTAATTGCAGGGCGGGGGAAGGCTTTATAAGCCTTCCCCCGCCCTGCAGAGCACAGTCTGCGCGGAGCCCTCCATGGGTGAAGATGGATTTTTTTTTTTGCGGCTGATTTTTTTTTTTTTTTGTCTGTTTATTTTTGCACTTGGATTTTTTATTTTATTTTAAGTTTGACGGGTATGATGGTTTTTTATTTGGCCTTTTTTGGGACTGAAAAATTAAGATTTTAGAGGTTAGTTATTTTACTAGTCACCTTTGAAGGAGGGGGGGATTTGTTTTAGGGCCCCCATCCACCGCCCAGGAGGGGGTGAGGACAGTAGGACCCCCACCCACCGTGCAGGGGTGGGGGCTGTGGGGGGGGGCAATATATTTTTTTTACAGTGAGCAGCTGTTTACTAGACATGCCCCTACTTGCGGTATAGCGAGTAAGGGCTGAATTTACTAATACTAATAAATCTTTACTTAGTATTAGTAAATGTGGCTGAAAGATTTAGGTCTTTCAGCCTTTTGGTAGATAGCTCCCTAATACTGTGGGAATTAGGGAGTTATCTACTAAGTGGCTGCAAGATGCAGCCACAGCACGAATAGGATCGGAGTTTCATTCAAATGAAATTGCGATCTGAGCAAAGTCCCGAATTGCGTACTAACATGAATGGAAAAACTGTCCTCATTCTGTTAGGACACAATTCGGCAGTTTTGCCGGCGTTCTGTCTAAGTGACAGGACATTTGGCAATACTGACAGGAGGCATCATGGGAACAGGGAGGAAAGCTAAGGATCACGGGAAAATTGCTCTGACCACCGGAAACGAAGCACACTTTGCTCCTTTGCTGGTCATAGCTGGTCATGGCGTAGGAAACCTCCAGAAGAGAAATAGTCCCTACTTTGTCTTAATTTTTAACGAAAACTAGAGCAGACAGGAAGAAATGAAGAACGGATCTTGATAGAGGGAGAGAAGAGGAATCGATTGGGGAAAGGTAAGTTTGGCATGACAGTGCCGCTTTAAGGACAAGTGAACAAGTCAATCATAGATCTGCAGTATCGGAACACCTTGTAGGTGCCCACCCTACAAACAGATCTTGTACTGAGAAGTGTGGTATTTTCTATGCCTTCATAGAACACTGGACCGAGATGCAGTCTGTTTCAAACTTCTCAGCAGCTGTACGTTTTCTTGCACATAAAGGTCCGTCTTTCACTACACGCTTCATCATTCCAAGCTCCAGACAACACCTCTACACATTCTTCATTCTTTTTCTCATTGTTGGGTTCTTTATTCCCCCAGTAGCTGCATAGATAACACATAATACATTATGTAATATGAGAGAAATATAAACTGATTAAGCATATATAGTCCAAGAAACCAGAAAACAAAAAACTGCAGTGTCATTTAGTGAATAACAAATAATATTGCGATTTCTATAAGACCGTTTGCACTCCAGACTGTACCCTTTACTAATTGGTGCCATAAGATAGTTACACCAGTTGGTAAATTTTGGTGCAGCTTTGCTGTGACAAATGAAAGCTCTACACTGCATGAATGAATGTTCTTTCAGTTTTCGTTTATCAGAGTATGTTCTTCTTCATTTTTGACCCTCAAGTCCTAATTTGCCTCAGCTTCTATTGTATCTATTTTCTATTCTAAATCAGAAAGGATATACGGTTTCTCTCCCCCCCTATACAGAAATCAAATTCTTTATAACTTATATAATGCTCTAGTCTAAACGCATTTAGCATGTTATGTAAAAGTTCATACTCACGAAAATGTCATTTTTGCCCCGTCCAGCCATTTCCAGGAATTAATTTCATTGCTATCTCTATGTAGCCCAATCCAGAGTCCATCATAGCCTTTCAGAAGTTTAAATAAAGAATCCTAGGGCAAAATATTTCATATTATTATTATTATTATTATTTTTATAGCACACCATTAGATTTCTCAGAGCTGTGCAATGTAAAAGGATTCACATTATGAAAATAAATATATAATAATTATACACTGGTACAATGTAAGGGACTGTCCTAGGTGTCTGTTTGAGAGATTAGAAGTGTGGTTAGGTGGTAGGCTCTGAATGGGTAAGTTTTCAGAGAACATTCAAAATTCACAATTTTTTCCCTATTACAAAGACAAGTGAGATGGAGATTATGATAAATTAATTAGGGAATCCCCTGTATACAAGCTGTATTTGGCTTTCTGTATCTGATCACCCAAATCCAACTATTTCATGATGTATGAAGCTGTTGAGAACAGGAATTTCCTCCTAATAGTTATGACCTTTTAATTCTTAGTCACCAAACAGTCAAAACATGTCTTTTCTTTTTTTCTAATACAAGACAAAACACTGCAAAAATGTTTTTCAGAACAATTCTGGAACTTTTCTAGATTTGTTATTTTACACCTCTAGCTAATTTTTAATGTGGATGCAGCATACCATTTCATTCATGCTGGTTATGATGGCAAGTTTCGAGTTTAATTCATGGCAGTAGTAGCGGGCCTCTAACCAGGTCATTTTGTTTTCTGAGATATAATAACAACTTGAGCCCATTGCAAACCAACCTTGAGGGCAAGATCTGGAGAGGTTTCCTGTGGGCAAGAAGGTAAAATAAAGTAAATAAAGTGGACTGCAAATATGTAGTAAAAGACTGTTTATGGGCAGAAGATCAGGACTTGTTTGACCACCCAACATACTAGAAAGTAAATATTTTAGTTTGATGTGCTCCGCTATTTCACATCTATTTAGTGGTATATGGGTGAGCTTATGTGCCAGGTTAGTGACCATCCCCTTGCACGTGTGTTTAAGCAAGCAAAAATGTAAATCTTTAGGTTGGCTTATTTGCTGATGTCCATAAAGCTAATACCATTGTTGAACAATTAAAAATTATTTATTCAATTCCAGAGTAATTATGTCAAACTTAGTAGTTAATTACCAGTCACTATTATTTAATTGTCATTATAAGTTACACTTACATAGGGTTCAGTGTTACTAACCTTTATCTGCACATGGTTGAGAGGTGAGAAGAGATCACAGTGACCTTTTGTTATCATTATTAAGAGATCATTTGGACTCTAAGAAATATACTTCACATGCCATAAATTAGATGGAAGAGGAAGGCGTGATAACTTTATTATAACGACCCTAACCCCAGTGCACATTGGGAATTCTGGGAACACCTCATTTGATTTTTTTGTGTTCCTGACCTGCTTCACTCTGGGTAGGGTTACTAGGGTTCCTGGGGACTGCAGATAATTTTATTACCTGAACTAATATTTTCTAAATTTTCCCTATTGATATTTTGTTGTGGACTTGTTTGTGAAGAACTCCATCAAGCTAAATCTCAGACTATGTGTAGCGGAGCGAGAGTCCTAACCAGGAATTTCATTCACTGGATTTGTAGTAACTGAAACTCAGGAACAAGGCACTGAAATGTGAATAGCTCTCCTCCTCCCCAGTAACTGCATGACACACAGTTCTGAGAGTACAACTGTTTTTATTCAGCTAAACCCAGCCTTTTATGCACAGACCCTAGCATGGGGTCTCCATTCAAATCAACACAAACCCCTGCCAGGTGTCCCTGTGTTTGGTATATAATTGAGTCAAAACCTAGTAACTCAATTATCTCTCAGTTACAGAAAACCACATAAGAAATACATGAAACACCCCCAAAACATAGTCATAATACACAGGAATCACACAAATCTTATATCCCCGAATAACCCGGATCCCAAGTTGTCCAAATAGCGCTCATATCCCTTTGGTAGAACAGAATCGCCATTCTGGTAAGGTTCTTACCGGACGGTCATGAGATGATAGCCCAAAATAGTTTCAGATGAAAAGAGGTAACGGCCAGTCCACTTTTGGGAGTTTTTGTGCAAACACCGACGAATGCTCCCCCTAGCTATAAGGGAGTGAATGCTCCCTCCAATCGTTAGTTACTATCTCCCAAATGTCATTCTCCTAGCTGTTCAGGAAATGGAACGGGCAGCAGTACAGTTTTTACCTGGGTTCGTGGGATCACGTAGCTGAAAAGGGTTCCATGTGTTCGACAACCATATACCCCTGTCTGTGTTCGGGAGACAAAATGGCCGCCATTCCCTAGAGCACATGTGTTTGTTTATAGCCACCCAGGGAAAGCAATTGAGTTAATGACTCCTTTGAAGTTAACTAGCCAGGGGTTGTCGGTATTCGGGGGAGTATAAAAAGGGGACTAGACATTCTCCATTCGGGACACTAACAAGGGGAGTACAGACAACCGAACAGGGAGTAAAAAAATCAAGAGAATGGTCAAGAGAGAGCCGAGGTCAAGGAAGCCAGAAATACACAAGATGGATGAGAAAGCCAAGTCAGGGAAACAAGAATAGAATAGTCAGGAATAGTCAGGAATGGCCAAGGTCAGAATATCGGGAAATCTATAACAAGGATAATAAAAGGCGCTATCAGGAACCAGGAACGGAAACCACGACAGGGCAATGAGCTAGGGAAATTCTGGGGTTTAAATACTCCTCGTTGTGCTGTGATTGGTCAGAGCTTGGCCTCTGACCCCAGAACGTGTGTGTGCGTCGACATCGTGTCACAGGCACATTTGCATGAACTTTGGAAGCAGAGCTATAAATATCCGCAACCTCATGGTCGGCACCATTTTGGTTCCCACGTGTGGAGGGGGGGATGCGCCGGCAGATTGAACAGGTAATCTCTCTGACCTGTCAGCGTGGTTGCACCAATCAGGTGTAACTGTGTGCAGCCGCAAGCCAGGGGCTGTGACAGTCTGCTACACTATGCCCTGAAAGAACACTGTTCCCCTGGCTCTATACCTTTCCTCTCCTGAATTCACCCAAAGTGCTCTCTACCTGGCAGCAGTTTCGAAACAAGCTACAACTGAATGACCCCAGCAGCACTTAGCCATTATCTCCGTGGAATGGAAATTGGCCACTTCTCCCTCACTTCTTGGTCCTCTTTACCCCTTGTATTTTCACCTTTCCCGACCAGCCAGGAGAGTGTTAATTGGAGGGAAGGTACTACAGACTGTAAGTAATAATCGCTCCTTAAAAGGGGAAGACTCTGTTTATTTGACCACAAGAACTCCCAATATTTGACCGGCCAAGAATACTTTCCCTCTGGAACTATTTTAGGCTTTGCCCACGTGTGTGGCTGGTCAAAACTTCATGCAGGTGGTGATTGGACAATTCTTTATGGATCCAGGCACTATTTGGACTACAAGAACTACCAGGGATGTATGATATGTGTGGTTCCTGTCTGTTTTAACTATATTCTGGGGGAATATTGTATATGTTTTATATGTTGTATTTTTGTGCCTGGTAGATAATTCGTTTAAGCAAAAGCAAACTCGCCTATCTCCCAGACACAGAGACTCCTGGGCGGGTTTTTTACTTTAGGAATAGAGACCCCATGCTGGGGGTCGGGTATATAACTTGGCCTAAAAAAAACTGTTGTTTATACCCTTCATCAAGTCTCGAATTATGTTTGGGTATACAGGAGATGGAGTGCTATATCCATTGAAGGCTTTGGGGAATCAGGAAGTCATACTGTTTTAGAATGTCTTAACTTTTCACTCTGTCAGGAGCAGCTTCCTGCCTTCACTACTTCTAATGGAACTCTAGAAGCTCTATATGAGCTAGACCATGCAGGGTTTAGCTCAGGAATGCTAACAGAAGCTCATCATGAACAGTGGATTCGGACAGTGGCAGAAGTCAGGTCATTCTAGAATGGTTTGACTAATTCCAATGGCAGGATGGCTGAACATTCCTGGTATTATAACCTCTACAGTGAGACGTATTGGTTATGGCACTTGAATAGTTTCTTTCATATGTAACAATTTTCATAACCTGTCAAAATATCTGTCAAGTGATTGCAAAATAGGAAAGAATTGAATGTGAAAATTCTGGGATAATAGTGACAACTTTGAGTTTGTTATCCAATTTGGTGTATACAAATTTTGCTGAACCTTGCTTCTTCTAAAACTCACTTAATGCAACTTTCATGGTTTCAATTTCTGATAGTATGCGTTCTTGACCAGTTCCTGGAAAATAAAAAGATTTTCAACAAAACCTGACTGTACATATAGTAAATGCACATGTGTGTGCACACAATAAAAACAAGTCTTTCTTTAAAGCTGCATTCTTGCCAGATAAAACAGTACACCCTGTTCCAAATTATTATGCAAATGATATTTTTCTCATTTACCTAAATAATTGATGTAAATAACAGTCATCATAATTCTCATGTTTTCAACTATTAAGAGTCCAATTCAAATTTTATTGAACAAACCTCCTAATTATAACAGTGTTTTTTTTTTTTAGACATAAAAAACTTACAATGCACTGTTCCAAATTATTACGCACAGTAAGTTTCAAAACACTTTATAGGGTGTAAAGAACTGAAATTTGTCATTTGTTGTGTTTGCAGCATATTTACTGAAATTAAAAGCTATTTCAATCAAACTTAAAATAACAACATTTTAACTCTTTAAACATGTTAACAGGTCACGTTACATTTTAACATATGACCCCTTATTTGATAGCAGCTTCACAAGTCTTGCATCCATTGAACTTGTGAGTTTTTGGACAGTTTCTGTTTGAATTTGTTTGCAAGATGTCAGAATAGCCTCCCAGAGCTGCTGTTTGGATGTAAACTGCCTCCCACCCTCATAGATCTTTTGCTTGAGGATGCTCCAAAGGTTCTCAATAGGATTGAGGTCAGGGGAGGATGGAGGCCACACCATGACTTTCTCTCCTTGTATCCCCATAGCAGCCATTGATGCAGAGGTAGTCTTTGCTGCATGAGATGGTGCATTGTCATGCATGAAGATAATTTTATTACGGAAAGCATAGTTCTTCCTTCTGTACCAGGGAAGAAAGTGGTCAGTCAGAAACTCCACATACTTTGCAGAGGTCATCTTTACACCTTCGCGGATCCTAAAGGGGCTGACCAGCTCTCTTCCAATGATTCCGGCCCAAAACATGACTCCACCACCGCCTTGCTGACTTCGCAGCCTTGTTGGAACAGGGTGGCCATCCACCAACCATCCATTACTCCATCCATCTGGACCATCCAGGGTTGCACGGCACTCATCAGTGAACAGGACTGTTTGAAAATTAGTCTTCTTGTATTTTTCTGCCCAATGCAACCGTTTCTGCTTGTGAGCATTGGTTAGTGGTGGCCGAATAGAAGGTTTATGCACAGTTGCAAGACTCTGGCGGACTCTACACCTTGATGTCTGTGGGACTCCAGAGGCACCAGCAACTTCAAATATCTGTTTGCTGCTCTGTAATGGTATTTTAACAGCTGCTCTCTTGATCCAATGCATGGATCTGGCAGAAATCTTCCTCAATGTGCCTTTATCTGCTCAAACCCGTCTGTGCCCTGAATCAGCCACAAATCTGAAATAGTGTGATGATCACTCTTAAGTTTTTGTGAAATATCTGTTTTCATACCTCGTCCAAGGCATTGAACTATTTCACTCTTTTCGGCAGCAGAGAGATCCTTTTTCTTCATATTGCATGAATCCCATATTGCATGAAAATGGTGACCGAGAAATCCAGGATGGTCTGCCTCAACAATCCTTCCACATATTATGTGGTTGAGAGGACTCTATGGGGCTGGGAGGCCTCCATGTGCCTGACCGGAGAAACCTGGAAATTACCAAGCGAATCGGAACTGTGACATGAACCTTTAAAACTTTAAGTGGAGTTACCACGGACCCCATGAAACATATTGCGTTGCTATTTTAGCAGATTGGGTGCAAGGGGTGGTATTACCATTCTTCTGTTAAGGACCCCATGCTGTATAAATGTGTGAAGTTAAAAAATAAAGTGTCTTTTTACCCTTCCTCAAGTCTTGGCTGATATTTGGGTGAGCTGTTATGATCCGTTATAAATCACTGAAAGTGTCCTGTTGGAAAAGAAGGAATATTAACGGCGATACTCAAGCTGAGTACCGAGCTCCATCACAGTTACCATGAATTCATAATAATGCAAGATATATTTCCATAGGAGATTCAAATGATGACAATGAATTTGTCTGTTGCAGCTGAATCTCCCAGGGAAACACTCAATTACTTCCCTTGCGGTTTCACACTTATGTTGCGAGTTGCCAACGTTCTAATTGATTGGTGCGAACACACCAAGGGGCACTGGGAAGGTCCTTCTTCGGGAACCGAATGAGGTGGGAAGCAATCCACGAATGCTCCCCCTGGATGGGGTTTTTAACGTACTGGCTGCCACCCAGGGGAGGCACAAGCCGAGGCTTCCCTTGTAGTTTGTGGTTTTGACACCTTGTTACCAGGTGCGAACGTTCTAAAACAATATTCCAAATGAGGTTTCGAGGTGGTCCCCGTTCGGGAGATGAATGGATTCCCCTTGTGGTGGCCCTCCTGAACGGGGAACAGGTAGTTTAGATGAACACACAGAGTAAACTACAGGGAATCCGGGGAATCCATAGGGGAAATACAGAAAGGGAGGATGAATCCCTGCCAAGACAGTACACACACATCAGAGAAACCAGGGAAGTTCACAGTTTAGTGGCAGTCCCACTACATTTCTGTATGCGATTCATCAGCATGGAATGAGCAGGATTTTTATAGAGTGATTGGGGAGGAATTACATCACATGTAGAATCTGCACAAGTAAAGTGTCACTCACCAGAACTATAGTAAAGATATGTGATTCTCCATCAGATCAGAAATGGTAGGGAAGAGATAAATATGGATTTGAGTAAGAGGAGTATGGAAGAGATAAATAAGTGCTATGTGGGTAAGGGTGCTGTGTGTGTGATGGGTGCAGTGTGTGTGTGCTGTGTGTGAGTGGGTGCTGTGTTTGCATGAGGGTGCTATGTGCATGTGAGGAAGCTGTGTGTGAGGGTGCAGTGTATGCATGTGAGGAAGCTGTGAGTGTCAGGGGTGCAGTGTGTGTGAGTGAGGGTGTGTGATGTGCGTGTCAGGGGTGCAGTGTGTGTGTGAGGGTGCTGTGAGTGTCAGGGGTGCAGTGTGTGTGCTGTGCGTGTCAGGGGTGCAGTGTCTGTGTGAGGGTGCTGTGAGTGTTAGGGGTGCATTTTGTGTGTTCTGTGAGTGTCAGATGTGCAGTGTGTGAGTGAGGGTGCTGTGAGTGTCAGGGGTGCAGTGTGTGTGTGTGATGGTGCTGTGAGTGTCAGGGGTGCAGTGTGTGTGTGTGATGGTGCTGTGCGTGTCAGGGGTGCAGTGTGTGTGCTGTGCGTGTCAGGGGTGAAGTGTGTGTGTGTGAGGGTGCTGTGAGTGTTAGGGGTGCATTTTGTTTGTGCTGTGTCAGACGTGCAGTGTGTGTGAGGGTGCTGTGAGTGTCAGGGGTGCACTGTGTGTGTGAGGGTGCTGAGAGTGTCAGGGGTGCAGTGTGTGTGCTGTGTGTGTCAGGGGTGCAGTGTGTGTGTGTGAGGGTGCTCTGAGTGTTAGGGGTGCATTTTGTTTGTGCTGTGTCAGACGTGCAGTGTGTGTGTGAGGGTGCTGTGAGTGTCAGGGGTGCAGTGTGTGCGCTGTGCGTGTCAGGGGTGCAGTGTGTGTGTGTGTGTGTGTGTGAGGGTGCTGTGAGTGTTAGGGGGTGCATTGTGTGTGTGCTGTGAGGGTCAGACGTGCAGTGTGTGTGTGAGGGTGCTGTGAGTGTCAGGGGTGCAGTGTGTGTGAGTGAGGGTGCTGGGAGTGTTAGGGGTGTCTGTGAGGCTGCTGTGACCCCCCTCCCTGCTTGCCTTATGCCTGGGAGGGGGGATCCTGCTGCTGAGGCTGCCATCCATCCCTGGTGGTCCTAGTGGTGAGTGAACTCTAGCCTGTTGGGCTAGAATTCACTCTTGCGAGACCCGGAGCGTTGCCATGGCAACGCTCTGAATCTCGTGAGAGGAACCCGGCGGAGCTGTAAGTTAAAGCTCCGCCGGGGTTTCTCTGCTGGCAGTCTGGCTCCCTCCTTCTCTCCCCGCCGGCGGCCGGAATATACTCTATGTGTGCCGGTGAGAGAGATCTTTGATCTCCCCACCGGCCCGCTGTAGACTACTGCAGGGCCGGCGTTCAGATAGCGCCGGCCCTGCAAAGACTGGCAGGAGAGATCCTGTGATCTCCCTGCCGGCCTCGGCCCCACGGCCACCGCGGCCCACCGGGCATTTGCCCGGTGTGCCCGATGGCCAGTCCGGGCCTGCTTTCCTATGAGACTGGCTGAATGCGCACGCAGCTCCTGCCGCGCATGCGCATTCAGCCGAAGAGGAGGAAAAGAGGCGGAGAAGAGCAGGAGAGCTCCCCGCCCGGCGCTGGAAAAAAGATAAGTTTAATCCATTTCCTTGCCATCCACCCCGGCGGGACAAGTATGTTTTCCAGGCACTATGGTGGTCCTTTAAATAATGTATTTAGAAATCAAAACATCCATATGCACACCTCCCTATTTTTCATAAGGCTGGGATTTATGCCACAGTCTACTGGAACAAAATATCTGAAAGCAAAATGTACTTACTATTCTTTTTCAGCTCAGTTAGTTCATCAGACATAGAGAAACCTGAAAATTCAAAGAACAGCGTGAACTGTGTGTCTACCATGTATATGTTTTTTCAGTATTGGTTTTTATTAGGCTGAGCGGTACTTAACTGCCGGGAAGAGCATTTTAGTCAGGTAGGGTGGGAGCTTTCCTGAAATGCTCTAATGCACAAGGCTGGAAAGATGAAGAGTGCATCGGGATTGCAGCGACAGCCAGTTTAGCTCTTTTAACATGTCACAGTGGTGGGTAAAGTAATTACATTCTAGTAGCAAACCTCTTAGGAGGATAGTTACCTAAAAAAAAACCTCTGATGAAGTGCTTTTAAGGCACGAAATGTGTAAGCGTTGACTTGTTGGTGCCAACAATTATATTTTATTAAATGTGAAAGAAAAAAGTGAACTTAGTGGATCGTACTACCACCAAAAGATCACTCAGTGGAGCGCTAAATATCAAATTCTTACCCCTATTGGAATAACGTATATATCACTTTAAGGGGCAGACAGCATAATAAAATCTACAGCAAGAAAATACACATCATGGTGCAGTATGCTTGTAAGGTGTGAATGGAGTGGAAGAAGATGTATGTCCAACTCACATGGTAAAGAGCCTGGAGATTGGCTCAAATCACAACAGCTGAGGTATATTTGGTAATACCAGACCTTCTCCAGATATACAGCTCACAACATATGTGGATAAAAAAGGACAAAAATCCTAGTGCAAGTATGTTTAAAATAAACAAGTGGTCACATATAACAGTGCATGAATGTGCTCACCTGAAATAGAGCCAATTGTACTAGGCTCTATATATAAGCGTGTGGTGCCTTTAAGGGAGGCACTACCCTTCTTTAGAAAATGCAGGAAGCAGTTGAAGATCCACTACCAGATGTATAAGGTAAAAGTAACAATTTATTAAAAAAAACAAAAAACAATTAAGCAAAGTAAAACTGTATATACAGATACCAAAAAGTAAAAGTCTCTGGGGTGGTCTTCCTTGGAGTTCCGATTCTCTAGCTTGTCTAGATTGTACTTTATCTCTTCTATTATGGTTGCATAATCCTCAGAAGACGTATTACTAATCAAAAAATTCTGTAGTTCATTAATTTGACTATCCAACTGATTTAATGTGATCTTGCGTCTCCTGATGATCAGGCCCATCAAGCCAAAGGAGAAGCCTTCCAGCATCTCCACCCATTCATTAACAAAGTCCTCCTCTTCCTTATCAAAGGAGGGGCTTTTAAAGAATCTAAGGCCCCGGGGTGTAATTTTTTCTTTATCATATTTCTCAAGGGTTGCAACCTCCCATTTAATTTTGATTTCTTTTCCCATTGCTCTTTCAAGTGTAATTTTACAGTCATTAATTTTCATTCTTTTTTCTTCCCTATCATTAGGGGGAATAAAATTACCGATAGATTGATCTTCAAAGAGGACATCAATGTCCTTACTACATCTATTACGGTTTTCAAACAATGACATTTTCAAATAGCAGCCAACACAGATTTAGGGATATACAAATAGTACAAGAAAAAGGTGCTCTGTGCAATTAGGCGCTTAACAATAATATATAGATAGAACAGCAGCTCAAACACGCATGCAGGTATCCCAATCCTACACAAACACAATGTGAAAGAAAAAAGTGAACTTAGTGGATCGTACTACCACCAAAAGATCACTCAGTGGAGCGCTAAATATCAAATTCTTACCCCTATTAGAATAACATATATATCACTTTAAGGGGCAGACAGCATAATAAAATCTACAACAAGAAAATACACATCATGGTGCAGTATGCTTGTAAGGTGTGAATGGAGTGGAAGAAGATGTATGTCCAACTCACATGGTAAGGAGCCTGGAGATTGGCTCAAATCACAACAGCTGAGGTATGTTTGGTAATACCAGACCTTCTCCAGATATACAGCTCACAACATATGTGGATAAAAAAGGACAAAAATCCTAGTGCAAGTATGTTTAAAATAAACAAGTGGTCACATATAACAGTGCATGAATGTGCTCACCTGAAATAGAGCCAATTGTACTAGGCTCTATGTATAAGCGTGTGGTGCCTTTATTTTAAACATACTTGCACTAGGATTTTTGTCCTTTTTTATCCACATATGTTGTGAGCTGTATATCTGGAGAAGGTCTGGTATTACCAAACATACCTCAGCTGTTGTGATTTGAGCCAATCTCCAGGCTCTTTACCATGTGAGTTGGACATACATCTTCTTCCACTCCATTCACACCTTACAAGCATACTGCACCATGATGTGTATTTTCTTGCTGTAGATTTTATTATGCTGTCTGCCCCTTAAAGTGATATATACGTTATTCCAATAGGGGTAAGAATTTGATATTTAGCGCTCCACTGAGTGATCTTTTGGTGGTAGTACGATCCACTAAGTTCACTTTTTTCTTTCACATTGTGTTTGTGTAGGATTGGGATACCTGCATGCGTGTTTGAGCTGCTGTTCTATCTATATATTATTGTTAAGCGCCTAATTGCACAGAGCACCTTTTTCTTGTACTATTTGTATATCCCTAAATCTGTGTTGGCTGCTATTTGAAAATGTCATTGTTTGAAAACCGTAATAGATGTAGTAAGGACATTGATGTCCTCTTTGAAGATCAATCTATCGGTAATTTTATTCCCCCTAATGATAGGGAAGAAAAAAGAATGAAAATTAATGACTGTAAAATTACACTTGAAAGAGCAATGGGAAAAGAAATCAAAATTAAATGGGAGGTTGCAACCCTTGAGAAATATGATAAAGAAAAAATTACACCCCGGGGCCTTAGATTCTTTAAAAGCCCCTCCTTTGATAAGGAAGAGGAGGACTTTGTTAATGAATGGGTGGAGATGCTGGAAGGCTTCTCCTTTGGCTTGATGGGCCTGATCATCAGGAGACGCAAGATCACATTAAATCAGTTGGATAGTCAAATTAATGAACTACAGAATTTTTTGATTAGTAATACGTCTTCTGAGGATTATGCAACCATAATAGAAGAGATAAAGTACAATCTAGACAAGCTAGAGAATCGGAACTCCAAGGAAGACCACCCCAGAGACTTTTACTTTTTGGTATCTGTATATACAGTTTTACTTTGCTTAATTGTTTTTTGTTTTTTTTAATAAATTGTTACTTTTACCTTATACATCTGGTAGTGGATCTTCAACTGCTTCCTGCATTTTCTAAAGAAGGGTAGTGCCTCCCTTAAAGGCACCACACGCTTATACATAGAGCCTAGTACAATTGGCTCTATTCCAGGTGAGCACATTCATGCACTGTTATATGTGACCACTTGTTTATTTTAAACATACTTGCACTAGGATTTTTGTCCTTTTTTATCCACATATGTTGTGAGCTGTATATCTGGAGAAGGTCTGGTATTACCAAACATACCTCAGCTGTTGTGATTTGAGCCAATCTCCAGGCTCTTTACCATGTGAGTTGGACATACATCTTCTTCCACTCCATTCACACCTTACAAGCATACTGCACCATGATGTGTATTTTCTTGCTGTAGATTTTATTATGCTGTCTGCCCCTTAAAGTGATATATACGTTATTCCAATAGGGGTAAGAATTTGATATTTAGCGCTCCACTGAGTGATCTTTTGGTGGTAGTACGATCCACTAAGTTCACTTTTTTCTTTCACATTGTGTTTGTGTAGGATTGGGATATTTTATTAAATATCTGTGGTTCTCAGAAAATGTATTGATGGTTACAGGTGGCATTCTCCTTATCAAAGAATAAAAGGTATAATTTTAAGAATTTTGTTTTTTAAAGACTTTTTGCTTTATAACCACTGCATTGAGCATCTTACATTTTTCTTTTTTCCTCATCTTCCTCCTCCCGCGCGGCTCTCTATGATAGCTGGGAGGAAGTGACCAGGGCAGTCACTTCCTCCCAGCTCTGACATCATCACAGGGGGCCCGGTGGTGCTATTAAAGCAGTGCTGACCGGGCCCCTTGGAAATGTATTAAAGCCCCTTCAATGCAGCCCTGACGGTAGAACCACACTGGCCAGGGCTGCAATACATGGCCAGCAGGCACCCTGGTCACAGGGGTCCGCAGGGCGGCTGGGCCCCCTTGCGTAATGGGCCCAGTTGCAGCTGCGACCCCTGCGATCATGGTAGTTCCGCCACTGATTATAGCCCGTGCACATCTAAACATCGGTCGAAAATTAATGAAGGGTAAAACAACTGGATTTATTGGGAAAGTACACAGGTTTATTTAGCAGACCCCCAGCATGGGGTCTTTATTCAATACATAGCAAGCCTGCCTAGGTGCATCTGTGTCTGGGAGATAATTGAATCAGCTCTTGGTTAAATTAATTATCTCTGGGATACAGAGAGTGCAACCAAGAAAATCTTCAAAACATACATAAAGCAGTATTGTGCCCCCACATATCATATAACTCTGGAAAGGTGTGATCCAAGTGCCCATTCTGTGAAAATAGTGCTCAGATCTATGGGGTATTGTCCAAACGCACCGGGGTAAAGTTTTAGCCAGCTGCTAGGAAAGTTCTGTCCGAGAATGGTTCCAGGTGTTCATGTTCGTTTACCGGTGATTCAGCAAAAGCTTTAGTTGTCCAAGGCAGGTAAGCTCCTGCCTGCTTATAGGTAGCAATTGGTCACCCTGAGGAGTAGTAGTTTACCTCCAAAACGCGCCTAGGGTATCGGGAAGTGTTGGAAAACCAGGGGGCAAATATGACCAGGACGAAGCACTTAACATGGCTAAGCCTGAGTTTCAGGACGAACATAGGCAACTCCGGCTGGCTGTGTCTAGTCTCTCTGGCTCTCTGTGGGCATTCTACAGGCATGCCAAAAATATGTACACACATACAGGGGGTTAGGAGAACTAAGTGGAAGGTAGTGATTTACAGTCACTATGATTCTAACATGATTATTTACACTAAGATTATTTATTTATTTATTTTATCAACATCCTTGGCCTTTTCCTCCTCTACTCCCATGTGAAGTTGACTAATACTGGTGTTAATTATTTTATAGTGTGTTCAAAGTACTCACAGTGCATGAATAGGATTCCCACAGCAATTGACAGTGCCACAAATATGGAGATCACGAGGATCACTATAATAACCATGTGCTTCCCACACTTTTTCTGCTTCTCACATCTTGCACAATCTGTGAGAATGAAGAAATGACACATATTATAGAGAGGGCAACACCATAAAAAATATTATTTTATTTATTTTTTCAATATCTTTTTTTTTTTATTGAAAATTGCATAGTACCACACAATTGCATATAGTACATACATTGCACATTTTCTGCCTAACCATGGAAAGGAAAGTTAAGATATTACAGGATACAGTTGAGCATTTCCATATATATATACATATATTAATTTTGCGACATATGTGGCATCCAACTGACATTGTCATTACAGTGGATAACATATGTTACAATCGCATGACATGAGTTTATGACAATACCATTAGAGTGTACAGTGTTCCTCCTTCTGGCAACGTGGACTCCGTGGTCCAGATATGTTTTAAGTATTTGAGTTGCCCACATGTTCAGTCGGAACCGTCTCCGACTTTCTCAACTTGGCGGTCAAGTATGCAAGGGTATGTGAAAGTCAATGTATTGTAGTTGTGAAACTGAAACTAAAACTTAAAATGAAAATTATAAGAAAGAGGAAACTAAAACATAAAAATAAGTGTCACTTAGAGGTTGCTTAGCCATATGCCAGGTACATTAAACTTTTCGGGTGGGTGTGTGCAGGTTGCCTCAGGTACTGAGAGAGTTCAGAACAAGCGTTTTTCTGACCAGCATTTCCACATCTTAGTGTGACTTTTCCTTTTAGTCTGTAAGCCATTTATTCATATTTATAAGTAGACTCTACTCTGTTCCATACTTCTTGAAAGAAAGGTGGGTTGAGGCTCTTCCAGTTGCTTGCTATACTGATTTTTGTGGCCATTAGGAGATGGATAATGACATATTTCTGGGGCACAGTTAGGATTATTGGAGATAGGAGATAGGTGTAGGAGGTAGCATTCTGGCTAGAATGGTATCGTCCTTGATGTGATCAAGGATGTGACCAAAATAGCGTCAGCTTGGGGCAATCCCAAAAATGTGTTTTATGGAACCTGTGCGAAGGCCACACCTGCAGCTCAATGTGTGTTTTTTGATATTTTTCAGTTTTATGCAGGTAAAGATATCCTTAGAGGGGAGTGCAAATTCCTTTTGTAGTTCCGGGAAGGACTTAAGTCCTTGTATTGTGTACAGATTTTTTATGGACATGATTCCTTTATGAATTCAGTTTCCCATTGGGATGCTCTCAGAAAGCACTAGAAGTATTTTCATGGGAGCGAAGAAGAGAAGATTGTCGGGCCCTATAAAGTTACAAGCCCAACCTTTCCAACTATGTAACAAAAACTTTCTACTAGGGAGGAGCCTAGGCAACTTTCCTCCCAATTGTGAAAAGGTCAACAACATGTGTTCTATCGTGTTAGGGTTTATGCACGCATTTTCTAGGGAAAGTCAAATTGGTTGCTTAGTACCTGACAGGACCTCCAATCCCTGTGCCAAAGCCGAGGCTTTGTAATAGGACTTCACATTTGGGATGCCTAAATCTTCCTTGTTTAGGAATAGCCATGTTAAATGTCTTGCTATTCTCGGTGGTCTTTGTCTACAAATGTATGCATTGAAAATGAAGTGAAATTTCTTAGGAGCTTATCTGGTAAGGGATCGTGTGGAACAAATATAAATATAAAATATGGGGTAAAACCATCATCTTAACTGTATGTACCCGCCTGTCAAGAGTGGCGGTTCGGAGACTGGGAGCCCTGAGTGCCTGATAATGATGGGAGTCTCAGCGTGGTAATAGACCATCAGGACCTGGTGCAGGGTAACCACAAGCCGGTAGCAGCACATACCATGGCCCTGATGCAGCTTCTGCGGATCCCAAGAGCTAGGAGTTAGAAATGCAGACCTCCCAGGGTAGGGAGGTAGGGAGGCTCTGCAGCAGATATGTATCCAGTACTGAAACAAGGCAAGACTAGAACAGGCATCTAACAAGAAAACAAGACAAGAAGAACTGAGAAACGGAGCAGGACAGAGAGGAGAACCCAGAACATGTACACAAGACATGAGGGAAACATGATCATGGCAGGACAGGACTGTACATGAACTGGGAAGACAAAATAAATCAAAACAAGAGTTCCAAGGCAAAACAAGAGGAGATATAACTAAGTACAAGTACTATATATGTAAAACATTGGAGATTTAGATATACATAATTGGTCAAGATGTATGCAGCCCACCACTGTGCCAAAGTACTCCAATAACTGCCTAGATATGCATGACTAAATAAACAATAATAAAACACACACAGCACTTACCTGCAAAGTAAGGGGCAGATGACATGAATCAACTGCCTGCAGGAACCAACTGAAACAAAAGGATTAATGGAAAAGGAACGGGTGTGGCAACATTAAACAAACATATAAAGGAATCCAGGAGACTGGGAATTCCAGGAGCGGAATAAAGGAATGAACCCAGAAAACCCAGCATAAAGAAAACCAGACACAGAATAGAAAACCAGAAAAAACAGGAAAAACTAAACAAGAATTGTAAAAAGAGTACTGGATACAAGAGGCCAAGGCCAGACATCTTCGCAGAATAGAACAGTATGTGACACCACCCCAGCCAAGAGATGTCCGAATCTTGCCATTTGTCTACTTGTGCCTGAAGCTTGTGGGAGAGAGTTACATAGTTCTCCTGAATACGTTGTGTACCTGACTTTGCTAAATTGATACCCAGGTATTTTAGAGAAGATTTTCTCCAATCAAAGGGATACAGTGCCTGCAGTGTTTGAACTGTAGTTGTATGAATGCCTATGACTAAAGCCTGCATTTTCTTGATATTAATTTTATAGCAGGAAATCTGTCCATACTGGGTTAGAAGGTCCATCAGTTTTGGGATGGGTGTTTGTGGTTGGGTAAGGAACAACAGAACATCTTCTGTGAATAATGCTATCTTTAGTAAGCTAGCAAGAGTGGTGGATCCTGTGATCTTAGGATGGGATTTGATTTGGCCTATGAGAGGCTGCAAACACAAAATAAATATGAGTGGGGAGAGGGGACATCCCTGGCGAGTGCTGTTACTTATAGGGAACGAGTTGGACAAAAAAGCCTGAATTAAAGACTGTGGCAGATGGGCACTGATATATAGGGCCATGATTCCTGTTAGAAAGGAAGTAGAGAATCCCAATGTAAGTAGCGTGGCTCGCATGTAATTCCAGTTCAGGTGGTCAAGCGTTTTTTTCAGCGTCAAGCACCAGGATTGTCCCCCTTTGTTTACTATCTATGGTCCATTTGATTAGATTTATAATTGTGACTTGTGTTGTCTCCAGCTTGCCTGCTTGGCACAAAGCCTGATTGTTATGCAGAAACCAAGTCTGCCAGAAGAGGTTTTATCGTAGACAACAACAGTTTTGCGTAGATCTTGACATCCGCATTGAGAAGGGATATGGGTCAAAGATTTCCGCAGACTGTGGGTGCCTTACCCGGTTTTGGGTAGCGTCACCACATGCGCTTCCAGCATCTCATAATGCCTGAGGTTTTGATTTTGTTAAAAAGTGTATAGAGAAAGGGAGTAGAATAAGCTCAAGTTTTAAATAATAGTAATTAGAGAGCCCATCGGGACCTAAAGCTTTGTGTTTCGGCAGGGAGATTATGCCTGTTGGACCTCTTCTATCATAAAAGGGCTGTCCATTATTGTGCTTTGTTGTTGGGTGAGTCGTGGCAGCTCTACTCTGCCAAGAAAGTTGTGTATAGTGTCTATGGATGGCTGTGGCATCGCCGGGTCGTCTTTTAAATTATATAGTTTGTTATAATACTGTACCAATTTGTTAACAGTTTCAGAAAGATTGTATAGTTTAACATTGGTAGGTAAGTTAATGAAAGGTATTTTAGATTGAAAATGTTTAGCCTTACGTTTGTTAGCCAAACAAAAGTTTGGCTAACATAAAAAAGATTGGTGTAGTGCCTCAATTTGAGGGATCTCACTAGTCATTCATTTTCCATGATTAGTAGTGAAAAGGAGTGTAGTTCGCTTTGAATCCCTCCCATGCGTTTAGCTAGATTTTTAGATGGGTTTAGTTTGTTTTGTGTTTCTAGTTCCAACAGTTCTCGTAATAGGCGAGTTCTCACATCAACAGTTTTCCTTTTCTGGCGTGATCCCTCTTTAATGAGCACTCCTTTTATTACAACTTTATGTGCCATGCACTGTGTGTGTTTGTATTGGTATGTCTTACGATGTGCTGTCCCTAAAGTAATTAGTGGCCGCTGTAGAAATTATGGGCAACACAGAGGTGTCGTCCAACAACCCCTCATTGATTCTCCACTTTCCCCTCCCTCTGGCTATGTATAAAGAGTGGAACGTGACTATGACTGGAGCATGAACTGACCAAGTTCTCAGTCTGATAGTTACCTCTGCTATATTTGTGAGAGTTATTTTGTCCACTACACATAAGTCTATGCGGGAGTATATTACGTGGACTGGAGAGCAGTATGTATAGTCTTTCTCTGTTGGGTAGGTAGAGCGCCATGTGTATAAAGGTTTTGTTCAAATAGTAATTTAGAAAAAAAAGATTGCCATTCGCAACCAAATGAGAGTTGGGGTGCTTATTGTGCTCTCGTTTTATATCTAACTCAGGGTTCAATGGGCAGTTAAAACCTCTGCAAATTATTGTGTGACCCTGTTTCATGGAATCTTTTTTTTCCAGTGCCTTATGGATGAAGGCTACCTGGGCTTCATTTGGGGCATATAGAGATACTATAGTGACTTGAAAACATTAAGAGACCCCACCAGTATCGAGTACTTTCTTGGAAAACCCAATCTGTGTGAAAGAAGATGGAGACACCACTTGATTTGTGTGGGAAATATGCATGAAAGGCTTGGGGGTAATTTTTTGTGTATATTTGAGGGGGCTTTTGGGAGCAAAGATAGGTTTCCTGAAAGCAAATAACAGCCGCTTGTGACTTGTTCATGTCTTGGACAGCTATATGTCGTTTATGCGGGCTGTTTAGTCCTTTAAGAAATATATTTTAAATGCAGTTGGCGTCATGGTTTGTGATAACTCGGGAACTGTTCATCTGCTGATTAATTAATGAATAAAACAAAATAGCAATTATAGTCCCAGATAAAATATGAAATGTGGAAACAATAATCGCAAAGTCACTCCATCAACACGTAACAGCTATTTGAATATTCCTTTTTTTTTCAATAACTTTTATATTAATTTTATTTTATTTTTTAAATAAAGAACAAAATACAGCAAAATACGTCAAAAAGAACAGTAATATATATTTATATAAAAATAGTCAATGTATTTTCTCTTTTTTTTTCCTTTTGTTTTTCCTTTTCCTTCCCCTTCCTTTCCTTTTTTTTTTTTTTTTATAATCAGTCATGGCCATTAACTTTGAACTACTATGTTACCAATAGACATAAAAAAAATAATGACATTTTAAAAATTTTTTCTTTAAATTTAAAATTTTTGTGTGCTTTATATTTGGTTCACGCATATGGGAAGGTGCACTAGGGTACTTGATATTTTTCCCTTTTTTTCAGTTTTTTTTCTTTTTTCCCCCTTTCCCTTCTTCTCTTTTCCCCCTTTCTCTTTTTCTTTTCCTTTTTTTCCCCTCTCTCTAAAAGATGCTCATTTTAGCAGCTAACAGAATATAAATTATTACTATAGATTAAGACACCTCCACGTCCCCAGGAAGCATAAGTTAAGGGTACATTTGTGGCTCAAAAGGCAAAATTATTCCCATTATAGTATAGTATATAAAGTAAGAGTCCAAGCAGGGGCAGGACCAAAATACATGCAACATGAAACCTTTATCTCTGTTAAATCTCCAGCATTCTGGGGACGAATCCACATATATGTGAGATAGCCTAGATGGCACCAAGTACCATCTCATAATCAGCTTGCAAAAGGCTTCCCAATGAGAAATGTTACTTGATGACCCCTTCGTCATTGATAAAGTTTTTAACCATGATGTCCTAGAAATAAAGACCCCCAAGTCCCTCTCCCACTTCTGCATAATTCCTGTTCAGCTGATGAGTTATTAAAGGCATTATAGCATACAGAGAGAGGTTTAAGCTTTGGGCCATTATTCATACACATACGTCATACAAAGGAGGCAATGTTGCAGGGTTTATCTTTACAATATTGTGTGATTGTAACATATTTTTTACTTGTAAATATGTATACATTTCTTTTGCAGAAAGCATAAATTCCTTTTGAATAGCTTTGTAATCCCTATAGGGGTGCAAAGCATATGAACCCTGATTATTGGTAATCCAAATGTTCAGATCTAAATATGGAATAAGAGATGCCATAGCAAGAATCTTTGTGGTCCCCACTAGTTTTATTTGCCCATTGTTAACAACATTGAAGCATAAGCTTCGTAGTTGAGAGTATGCTATATTTGGGCCCTTTGGAATTATTTTATCATTGTAATGGGTACAGAAATGGGAATGGTGCGGAAGAGATACAGGATATGAGGCACTATCATCATTTTAATAGTATGTACACAACCAAACCACGACACCTCCGTATTCCCCCAGTTAGTCAATTGACCCTCCAGTTTATGTAAAAGAGCTACATGATTTTCTTTAAGTAATAGTGTGTGTGATTTAGTTATTTTTATACCTAAGTATGTAAGAGATACTCAGCGTCAATCATATCAGTAAGTGAGTCTGAGATTCTGTAGAGCCCTCTCTGAGATTGCTATGGGAAGTGATTGAGTCTTCATTATATTGTTTTTAAAGTAAGAAACCTCACCATATGTACTTAAGAGTTTGGTAATAGTCGGGATTGAAATATTAGGATTAGTCAGGAATAACAACACATCATCTGCAAAGAGCGTTACTTTTTTCTCTCCACAAGGGGTCTGTCTGCCACTAATGTTTAGATTTTATTTAATATGTCTAACTAGTGGTTCAAAACTGAGAATGAAGATGATGACAGGAAACCGGTTTTAAATTTTTTTGCAGAAGGCTTCAATTCAAAAATTTATATATATATATATTTTACATTTTTATTTTTTATTTTTATTAATGTTTTTTTCATGGTTGCACACATGGAAACAGTAAAAGTTTTAGCACTGTGACCTTTAAGGGCAAAGCAACACAGTCCTCTAGGGTAACAGGTACAGAACAACAGTCTCTTATGCAAAAATGGTGTGGTTTATTTACATTGTGCACAAAAAACCATGCAGCAATCCGTTTGTTCAAAACTTCAGCAAAACAGAAAGGAAAGTCTACAAACAAAATCCTAGCTCAAATTCGAGCACTAACTAAAAATAAAGTAATGTCCCTCACTAAACCAGGGTAATAAACTACACAATTCAACAAAATAAACATTGGTTTCACCAACCTTTAGCACTTTGTTTGGTGCTGCTCGGCACAGACCTGCTCTCTCTGCAGGTCAGAGTGTATCTCCTCCTTTCTGCTCTGAGACCTGGTAATTAAAGCCTCAGCAGTTGCTAATTGGGAAGGTGAATGAGTACAGGCTATGGAGGAGTCTGGGTCCTAAATACCTTCCTTCTATTACCCTCCCATAGACTCTGTCACAGTACATACATTGTTGCCTTATAATAGCATACTGTATTTGTGGATAATGATGCTGACCATCATGGGAAAAGATATTCCATACATCTGACATTGTACTATGATATGCAACACATTAAAGGATATAAATAGGAGTCTCCATCCAACATTCCTTTACATCTTATATTATGTACCATATTCCATGTGAGATTATGCACTAGCACATAGAACACGTAAGATTGCTCCACTTAGAGCAGAAGACCCATTTGTAAGAATAATAAAACAATAAAAATAACAGTAACTGAAACAATAATCATAACAATCTTAGTACCTGTAACACATTTTCTAATTGTGAGGTGTATCGCAAATCTAATGAGCCTTGACCTTATCTTAAGGTGCAACGACTTGCCGGAGTGAGTGTAAGATTATAAAGAAGCTTCCTACGATCCCTATGGATACGTCCATGCCACATGGAAGAGCTGCTGGACTATGCGTTTAAGTGTTTTTTGTGGTGTCCCTTTCAGGAAATGTGACCATGATTGCCAAATAACCGTGTACTTATAATACTTGTCTAGTGATCCCCATCTGAGTTCCTCCATAATGTGAAAATATTAAATTTTTGCATACTAGTCCCTCTGGAAAGGCTGCTTCACTGACTTACATATACTTACTATTACAGATTTGGCTGCGGTCAACAGGAAATATAATAGGGAGTTTGAGACTCACTCTTGATTGTTTTATAAGGAGAAAAATAAGTGTCTCAGGGTTCTAAACTCCCTACTGGGATTATCTCTAAAACAAGTCGTTAAGGAACCAACTCGTAAGGAGGCCATACTAGATTTAGTGTTAACAAATGGAGATTTAGGATCAGATATTACTATAGGTGAAAGTTTAGGATCCAGTGATCAGTCAGTGTGGTTTAATATAAGAACAGTGATTGAGTCACAACACAAAAACAAAAGTTTTAGACTTTAGAAAAACAGACTTTTCTAAAATTAGAATATGCATAAAGGAGTCCTTGTCAGACTTGGAGCAGTTTAAATGGAATCCAGAAGAAATGGGATTATTTAAAAGTTACAACATCAACATGAAATTCCATTAGGCTTGTAAGGAAGAGCAGAAAAATTAAGAAACCACTGTGGTACTCTGAAGAAGTGGCCAAAATAGTAAAAAACAAAAAAGTTAGCATTTAGTAATTATAAAAAACCCAGAGTTAAGAAGACAGACAGATCTATAAGATTAGGGAGAAAGAGGCTAAGCAGGTTATAAGAGCCTCCAAAGCACACACATAAGAGAAATTAGCACAGTCAGTAAAAAAAGCGCTGTGACAGACCTCCCAGTCGGTGGACTATTACAAGAGATATGTTTGTCTGTTTATTCAACCTTTTCCCCTCGTTCGTCTGTTTCCCTGCTTTATTTAGTTAAACCGAACAATCTACTGAAAGACCGACCACCCAGCAGGGAAGTGTGCTGCTTGTTAACCTTTTTGACCCCCTTTCACACTGTGGTTAACTGCAGACACTTCCATCTTGTGGTGGCCATCTTAAACTATCAAACGCCCAGCGGAGTTTTGTCGTTGACCACATGGAATTATTTTCGGTCACTGTTTTCACACGAACACTGCTGGGACTTCCAGACTTCCATCATTTTATTTAGAGTCATACGAATGCAGCGGCGTTCGGTACTTTTAAACTCACAAACCAGACCGACCCTGAGGACTAAAAACCATGGAACTCATTATAGACAGACTTATGCCGAACGATCGGTGAAAACCCTTAAAACCCATGGTGATCTGCCTGTGTTCATGGGATCGGAGCTGAGTGCTTTTTGGACATATTGATTGCTCAGATCCGAGTTATCTGTGGATATGTTGAATATGGGGGCTTAATTATGGAGAATGAGTTATGTATTTTAATGTGTTTTTGTTAAAGTTTAACTTAGGAATATTTTCTGTACGGTCACTTAACCCAATTATCTCCAGGATAGAGGAGGAATTTTACTGTTTGCGTGGGAGTGTTTCACATTGTATTGTATTGTTGATTGGCTACTGTAACTGTATTCCAGTCCTCCACAAGGTGGGAGTATCCCTTGCTGGAGGACCTGCATAAAAGCCAGCCTGTGGTACTCATTAAACCAGTTCATGCTTGACCCTCAACACAGAGCCTCGTCTCGTGCTTGGGGGGATATTTCTTCAAGGTTCCTGTTCAGCGCTTGGGATTATTCGGTAGCAGACTTCATACTTGGGGGAAAGAACATATTTTGATGGCCTTAACCCCTTCTCATACCCGGGGTGCCATCACAGGGAGATAAAACATTTGTTAGATACGTAAATGAGAAATGTCCATGGGTCTGTAATAGTTTGTAACAGATTGATGTTAGTTTGGGAGTCGATTTATCCCCAGAGCACATCAAATCAAATTTAGTGTGTTCCCTATATGTCCAGTTTAACAGACCTTGAGCCTTTAAGAAGTGTTTCATCTGAAAGTACTGGAACCTTTGCTTAAGGTTTGGGGGTCTATCTTTTGTCAGTTCAGTTATTGGCACCATTCCTTCGCTACCCATGATACCAACCAGTGGAATATATGTGGCCACTCACTGGTCGTCTGTGACGATGGCAATATTCTGCTTCTACGTGCTATGAATAAAGGGTTGTAAGGGATCAGGTATTTATGGGATATGATTGATTTTTTTCCAGATACGAAATGTTGAAGCCACTGTTGGATGGGGAGGTATAGACCAAGTGTTTGGTGACGTTACTAACCATGGTAAAGCTAATAAGGAGTCTCCTACTTGGGCTTGCTCTATCGGGATACACAATTTTGACAGTTTTGACGATGGTCATATAGACCAATCATTAAAGCGGCACTGTCATGCCGAATCCTGTTTTTTTTTTAACCCCCCCTCTGGCCTCCACTACATCTAACACCCTCGTCACCCCCAAATGCCCCTAAGCCCCCCACATTACCTATTTTTCATTCCTTATTTTCTGCCCCAATCTATTTCCAGGGCGCTGCCATCTTTGTGTGGGTAGATGAAGTCCCTGTGGGACACGTCATCTGCCCACACTAGATAGACTGAGATTCCCGCACATGCCCAGTGAAACACCTGGACATGCGAACGAGAATTTAATCTATTCATTCATTCATCAGACAGACGAATGAGTGAATAGAAATATCAGCCGAACAAACAAACACTATGTATCAGTGTTCGTTTGTTCGTGCAGTTTATTACAAGGATGGAGCTAGCGGCACGCAGCTCCCTCCTTGTAATATGTAAAGATAGAAGTGACAGGGAGCAGTGCTCCCGCCACTTCATAAGCCCCCCAGTACCCCCTCACTCTATGGGGGTCAATATGACCCCCATAATAGCATAAGGGAGATTAAAATCTCCCACATGCCCATACTCGCTATACTGCGAGTAGGGGCATGTCCACTAAACAGACATGACACAAAAAAACTAAAAAAACTATTGGCCCCCACCCCTAAACGACGGGTGGGGGCCCTAAAGTAAGATAAGGGGGGATACCTAATGTCCTCCCCGGCCCCCACCCCTGCGCGGCGGGTGAGGGCCATAGTGAGAATGGGGGGGACTTACTGCCCCCCCCAGCCCCCATCCCTGGGCGGCAGGTGGGGGCCATAGTGAGAATGGAGGGGGGACCTACTGCCCCCCCCCGCGGCCCCCACCCCTGGGCGGCGGGTGGGGGCCATAGTGAGAATGAGGGGGAGGACCTACTGTCCACTCCCCCCTCCGGCCCCCACCCCTGGGCGGCGGGTGGGGGCCATAGTGAGAATGAGAGGGGGGACCTACAGCCCCCCCGGCCCCCACCCCAGGGTGCCGGGTGGGGGCCATAGTGAGAATGAGGGGGGACCTACTGTCCCCCCCGGCCCCCACCCCTGGGCAGCGGGTGGGGGCCCTAAGTCAATTCCCCCCCCCACCAAGGTGACTAGGGGTCCCCAAGCCCCTAGTCACCCACCCAATAAAAGTCCCTACCTACCCCCCTCACCCTAAAAAATAATGCGGGTGGAATAAAATTACTAACCTGTAAAATAAAATTAAACTTACCATTCGACGTCTTCTTTTTTCTCAAATCTTCATTTTTCAGCCCCAAAAAAGGCCAAATAAAAAACCAACATAACCATCGAATTGAAAATAACAAAAATCCCGAGCGCAAAAAAAAAAAAAAACAGACGAAAAAGAAAAAACATGAGCGCAAAAAAATAATCCATCTTCACCCATGGAGGGCTCCGCGCAGACTGAGCTCTGCAGTGCGAGGCAAGGTTTATAAAGCCTTGCCCCGCCCTGCAATTAGGCTCAGAGCACTCTGGTTGGTTGGTTTAAGCCATACAATCAGAGTGCTCTGACAGGTAAATGAAGAGACTGACAGGTAAGTCTCTACATTTACCTGTCACAGCACTCTGATTGGTTAGCTTGAAATCCACCCAATCAGAGTGCTGTGTGTCATTTTAGACAGCGTGGGAAAGTTCTTTGGAATTTCCCCACGCAGTGTAATTTGACTCATAACTCTCTGATTGGTGCAACGGTTATAATGTTTTTTTATTTGGCCTTTTTTGGGGCTGAAAAAAGAAGTACAGGTACTTAGTTATTGGTCCCCCCTCACTATTTTTAGGGTGAGAGGGGTAGGTAGGGGTTTATTAATTTTGTTTGGGAAGGGGATGACTAGGGGTTTGGGGACTCCTAGTCACCTGGGGGGAAGGGAGGTAACATTTTTATTTAGGGCCCCCACCCACCGCTCAGGGGTGGGGGCTGGGGGAGAGAACAATAGGTGCCCCCCATATTGGTATTTAGTGCCCCCACCCACCGCTCCTGGCCAGGGGCCCAGGGGGGAGGACAATAGGTCCCCACCCTGTTTTACTTTAGGGCCCCCACCCGCCACTCACTAGTGGGGGCCAGGGGGGAGGACAATAGGTCCCCCCTCCTTATTCTAATTTAGGGCCCCCATGCGTGAAGATGGATTATTTTTTTGCGCTTATAGGTCCCCCCCATAATGGTATTTAGGGCCCCCATCCGCTGCTCAGGAGTGGGGGCCAGGGGGGAGGGCAATAGGTTCCCCCCCTTACTTTAGGCCCCCCCGTCGCTCTGGTGTGGGGGGCCAGGGGTGGGACAATAGGTCCCCCCTTCAGTTTAGAAGCCTCCACTTGCACGGCACGGGTGGGGGGACACAGTTTTTCTGCTCACTGTTTACTAGACATGCCCCTACTTGCAGTATATAGAGTAGGGGCAGAATTTACTAATACTAAGTAATCTTTACTTAGTATTAGTAAATTTGACTGAAAGACCAACTTAGGTCTTTCAGCCTTTTGGTAGATAGATCCCTAATACCGTGAGACTTAGAAACATAGAATGTGACGGCAGATAAGAACCATTCAGCCCATCTAGTCTGCCCAATTTTCTAAATACTTTCATTAGTCCCTAGTCTTATCTTATAGTTAGGATAGCCTTATGCCTATCCCACGCATGCTCAAACTCCTTTACTGTGTTAACCTCTACCACTTCAGCTGGAAGGCTATTCCATGCATCCACTACCCTCCCAGTAAAGTAACACTTCCTGATATTATTTTTAAACCTTTGTCCCTCTAATTTAAGACTATGTCCTCTTGTTGTGGTAGTTTTTCTTCTTTTAAATATAGTCTCCTCCTTTACTGTGTTGATTCCCTTTATATATTTAAATGTTTCTATCATATCCCCCCTGTCTCGTCTTTCCTCCAAGCTATACATGTTAAGATCCTTTAACCTTTCCTGGTGAGTTTTATCCCGCAATCCATGAACCAGTTTAGTAGCCCTTCTCTGAACCCTCTCTAAGGTATCAATATCCTTCTGAAGATATGGTCTCCAGTACTGTGTACAATACTCCAAGTGAGGTCTCACCAGTGTTCTGTACAATGACATGAGCACTTCCCTCTTTCTACTGCTAATACCTCTCCCTATACAACCAAGCATTCTGCTAGCATTTCCTGCTGCTCTATTACATTGTCTGCCTACCTTTAAGTCATAGAAACATAGAATGTGACGGCAGATAAGAACCATTCGGCCCATCTAGTCTGCCCAATTTTCTAAATACTTTCATTAGTCCCTAGCCTTATCTTATAGTTATAGTCATAAATAATCACCCCTAAATCCCTTTCCTCATATGTTGAGGTTAGGACTCTATCAAATATTCTGTACTCTGCCCTTGGGTTTTTATGTCCAAGATGCATTATCTTGCACTTATCCACATTAAATGTCAGTTGCCACAATTCTGACCATTTTTCTAGTTTACCTAAATCATTTGTCATTTGGCTTATCCCTCCTGGAACATCAGCCCTGTTACATATCTTAGTATCATCAGTAAAAAGACATACCTTACTATCAAGACCTTCTGCAATATCACTAATAAAAATATTAAAGAGAATGGGTCCAAGTACAGATCCCTGAGGTACCCCACTTGTGACAAGTCCAAGCTTCGAATATATTCGATTAACTACAACCCTCTGTTGCCTGTCACTCAGCCACTGCCTTACCCATTCAACAATATTTGAATCCAAACTTAAAGATTGCAGTTTATTGATAAGCCTTCTATGTGCAACAGTGTCAAAAGCCTTACTGAAATCTAGGTAAGCAGTGTCTACTGCACCACCCTGATCTATAATTTTAGTTACCCAATCAAAATCAATAAGATTAGCTTGGCATGACCTCCCTGAAGTAAACCCATGTTGTCTCTGATCTTGAAATCCATGTGTTTTTAGATGTTCAACAATCCTATCCTTTAACATGGTTTCCATTACTTTTCCCACTACTGAAGTAAGGCTTACTGGCCTATAGTTGCCCGACTCCTCCCTATTACCTTTCTTGTAAATGGGCACAACATTCACTAACTTCCAATCTTCTGGGACTATTCCTGTTAACAATGATTGGTTAAATAAATTTGTTAATGGTTTTGCTAGCACACCACCAAGCTCTTTTAATAGCTTTGGGTGTATTCCATCAGGTCCCATTGACTTATTTGTCTTTACTTTTGACAGCTGAAATAGAACCTCTTCCTCTGTAAACTCACGTGTAATAAATGACTCATTTATCCTTTTTCTTAACTGAGGTCCCTTTCCTTCATTTTCATCTGTAAATACAGAACAAAAATATTAATTAAGGCAGTCAGCTAGACCTTTATCCTCT
>OW240914.1:50517693-50547135 GCA_933207985.1 Pelobates cultripes
CATCATAATTCTCATGTTTTCAACTATTAAGAGTCCAATTCAAATTTTATTGAACAAACCTCCTAATGATAAGTGTTTTTTTTTTTAGACATAAAAAACTTACAATGCACTGTTCCAAATTATTACGCACAGTAAGTTTCAAAACACTTTATAGGGTGTAAAGAACTGAAATTTGTCATTTGTTGTGTTTGCAGCATATTTACTGAAATTAAAAGCTATTTCAATCAAACTTAAAATAACAACATTTTAACTCTTTAAACATGTTAACAGGTCACGTTACATTTTAACATATGACCCCTTATTTGATAGCAGCTTCACAAGTCTTGCATCCATTGAACTTGTGAGTTTTTGGACAGTTTGTTTGAATTTGTTTGCAAGATGTCAGAATAGCCTCCCAGAGCTGCTGTTTGGATGTAAACTGCCTCCCACCCTCATAGATCTTTTGCTTGAGGATGCTCCAAAGGTTCTCAATAGGATTGAGGTCAGGGGAGGATGGAGGCCACACCATGACTTTCTCTCCTTGTATCCCCATAGCAGCCATTGATGCAGAGGTAGTCTTTGCTGCATGAGATGGTGCATTGTCATGCATGAAGATAATTTTATTACGGAAAGCATAGTTCTTCCTTCTGTACCAGGGAAGAAAGTGGTCAGTCAGAAACTCCACATACTTTGCAGAGGTCATCTTTACACCTTCGCGGATCCTAAAGGGGCTGACCAGCTCTCTTCCAATGATTCCGGCCCAAAACATGACTCCACCACCGCCTTGCTGACTTCGCAGCCTTGTTGGAACAGGGTGGCCATCCACCAACCATCCATTACTCCATCCATCTGGACCATCCAGGGTTGCACGGCACTCATCAGTGAACAGGACTGTTTGAAAATTAGTCTTCTTGTATTTTTCTGCCCAATGCAACCGTTTCTGCTTGTGAGCATTGGTTAGTGGTGGCCGAATAGAAGGTTTATGCACAGTTGCAAGACTCTGGAGGACTCTACACCTTGATGTCTGTGGGACTCCAGAGGCACCAGCAGCTTCAAATATCTGTTTGCTGCTCTGTAATGGTATTTTAACAGCTGCTCTCTTGATCCAATGCATGGATCTGGCAGAAATCTTCCTCAATGTGCCTTTATCTGCTCAAACCCGTCTGTGCCCTGAATCAGCCACAAATCTCTTAATAGTGTGATGATCACTCTTAAGTTTTTGTGAAATATCTGTTTTCATACCTCGTCCAAGGCATTGAACTATTTCACTCTTTTCGGCAGCAGAGAGATCCTTTTTCTTCATATTGCATGAATCCCATATTGCATGAAAATGGTGACCGAGAAATCCAGGATGGTCTGCCTCAACAATCCTTCCACATATTATGTGGTTGAGAGGACTCTATGGGGCTGGGAGGCCTCCATGTGCCTGACCGGAGAAACCTGGAAATTACCAAGCGAATCGGAACTGTGGCATGAACCTTTAAAACTTTAAGTGGAGTTACCACGGACCCCATGAAACATATTGCGTTGCTATTTTAGCAGATTGGGTGCAAGGGGTGGTATTACCATTCTTCTGTTAAGGACCCCATGCTGTATAAATGTGTGAAGTTAAAAAATAAAGTGTCTTTTTACCCTTCCTCAAGTCTTGGCTGATATTTGGGTGAGCTGTTATGATCCGTTATAAATCACTGAAAGTGTCCTGTTGGAAAAGAAGGAATATTAACGGCGATACTCAAGCTGAGTACCGAGCTCCATCACAGTTACCATGAATTCATAATAATGCAAGATATATTTCCATAGGAGATTCAAATGATTACAATGAATTTGTCTGTTGCAGTTGAATCTCCCAGGGAAACACTCAATTACTTCCCTTGCGGTTTCACACTTATGTTGCGAGTTGCCAACGTTCTAATTGATTGGTGCGAACACACCAAGGGGCACTGGGAAGGTCCTTCTTCGGGAACCGAATGAGGTGGGAAGCAATCCACGAATGCTCCCCCTGGATGGGGTTTTTAACGTACTGGCTGCCACCCAGGGGAGGCACAAGCCGAGGCTTCCCTTGTAGTTTGTGGTTTTGACACCTTGTTACCAGGTGCGAACGTTCTAAAACAATATTCCAAATGAGGTTTCGAGGTGGTCCCCGTTCGGGAGATGAATGGATTCCCCTTGTGGTGGCCCTCCTGAACGGGGAACAGGTAGTTTAGATGAACACACAGAGTAAACTACAGGGAATCCGGGGAATCCATAGGGGAAATACAGAAAGGGAGGATGAATCCCTGCCAAGACAGTACACACACATCAGAGAAACCAGGGAAGTTCACAGTTTAGTGGCAGTCCCACTACATTTCTGTATGCGATTCATCAGCATGGAATGAGCAGGATTTTTATAGAGTGATTGGGGAGGAATTACATCACATGTAGAATCTGCACAAGTAAAGTGTCACTCACCAGAACTATAGTAAAGATATGTGATTCTCCATCAGATCAGAAATGGTAGGGAAGAGATAAATATGGATTTGAGTAAGAGGAGTATGGAAGAGATAAATAAGGATTAACATTAAAGGACCACTCTAGGCAACCAGAACACTTCATCTTAATGAAGTGGTCTGGGTGCCAGGTCCCTCTAGGATTAACCCTTTTTTTTTATAAACATAGCAGTTAAATGGGTTACTCCAGCCTCTAAAGCCTCTAGTGGCTGTCTCATTGACAGCCGCTAGAGGCGTTTGCGTGCTTCTCACTGTGAAAATAACCGTGAGAAGACGCCAGCGTCCATAGGAAAGCATTATGAATGCTTTCCTACAGGGCCGGACTGGGAAGAAAATTCGGCCTGGGCATTTTTTAATTACAGTGGGGCCAGATAGGGTGTGTTTTGTCATCACCAATGACAAGCACGCCCCATCACAAAGTGAGCATGTTGGTTCAATGCTCTTCCAGGGTAGACCATGCGCAGAGCTCTGCTGAAGAGCTCTGGCATGAGAAAAATACCCTGTATTTGTACTGCACAGCGCAAGCAAATTTAATAACATACTTGCACTGTGTTTGCTTGAAATTTGTCTCTGGTGTCTCCATAGTTGGGATACCAGGAGACAAAAATGCCAGGAAAGCATATTGCGCAGTGTGTGTGAGGGTGCTCTGTGTGTGTGTGTGTGTAAGGGGTGTAGTGTGTGTGAGAGAGGGGTGCAGTGTGTGTGTGAGTGATGGGTGCTGTGTTTGCGTGAGGGTGCTATGTGGGTAAGGGTGCTGTGTGTGTGATGGGGGCAGTGTGTGTGTGCTGTGTGTGAGTGGGTGCTGTGTTTGCATGAGGGTGCTATGTGCATGTGTGGAAGCTGTGTGTGAGGGTGCAGTGTATGCATGTGAGGAAGCTGTGAGTGTCAGGGGTGCAGTGTGTGAGTGAGGGTGTGTGATGTGCATATCAGGGGTGCAGTGTGTGAGGGTGCTGTGAATGTCAGGGGTGCAGTGTGTGTGTGTGAGGGTGCTGTGAGAGTTAGGGGTGCATTTTGTGTGTGCTGTGAGTGTCAGATGTGCAGTGTGTGAGTGAGGGTGCTGTGAGTGTCAGAGGTGCAGTGTGAGTGTGTGTGTGATGTGCGTGTCAGGGGTGCAGTGTGTGTGAGGGTGCTGTGAGTGTCAGGGGTGCAGTGTGTGTGCTGTGCGTGTCAGGGGTGCAGTGTGTGTGCTGTGTGTGTCAAGGGTGCAATGTGTGTGTGTGAGGGTGCTGTGAGTGTTAGGGGTGCATTTTGTGTGTGCTGTGAGTGTCAGACGTGTAGTGTGTGAGTGAGGGTGCTGTGAGTGTCAGGGGTGCAGTGCGTGTCAGGGGTGCAGTGTGTGTGTGTGAGGGTGCTGTGAGTGTCAGGGGTGCAGTGTGTGTGTGAGGTGCAGTGTGTGTGCTGTGTGTCAGGGGTGCAGTGTGTGTGTGTGAGGGTGCTCTGAGTGTTAGGGGTGCATTTTGTTTGTGCTGTGTCAGACGTGCAGTGTGTGTGTGAGGGTGCTGTGCATGTCAGGGGTGCAGTGTGTGTGTGTGTGTGAGGGTGCTGTGAGTGTTAGGGGTGCATTTTGTGTGTGCTGTGAGGGTCAGACGTGCAGTGTGTGTGTGAGGGTGCTGTGAGTGTCAGGGGTGCAGTGTGTGCGCTGTGCGTGTCAGGGGTGCAGTGTGTGTGAGTGAGTGTTAGGGGTGTCTGTGAGGCTGCTGTGCCCTGAGTGATTATATCCCCCCTCCCTGCTTACCTTTAGCCTGGGAGGGGGGATCCTGCTGCTGGGGCTGCCATCCATCCCTGGTGGTCCTAGTGGTGAGTGAACTCTAGCCTGTTGGGCTAGAGTTCACTCTCGCGAGACCCTGAGCGTTGCCATGGCAACGCTCCGAATCTCGCGAGAGGAACCCGGCGGAGCTGTAAGTTAAAGCTCCGCCGGGTTCCTCTGCTGGCAGGCTGGCTCCCTCCCTCTCTCCCCCGGCGGCCGCACTATCCTGCATGTGGGCCGGTGAGGGAGATCTCTGATCTCCCCCACCGGCCCGCTGTAGACTACTGCAGGGCCGGCGTTCAGATAGCGCCGGCCCTGCAAAGACCGGCAGGAGAGATCCTGTGATCTCCCTGCCGGCCTCGGCCCCACGGCCACCGCGGCCCACCGGGCATTTGCCCGGTGTGCCCGATGGCCAGTCCGGGCCTGCTTTCCTATGAGACTGGCTGAATGCGCACGCAGCTCCTGCCGCGCATGCGCATTCAGCCGAAGAGGAGGAAAAGAGGCGGAGAAGAGCAGGAGAGCTCCCCGCCCGGCGCTGGAAAAATGATAAGTTTAACCCATTTCCTTGCCATCCACCCCGGCGGGACAAGTATGTTTTCCAGGCACTATGGTGGTCCTTTAAATAATGTATTTAGAAATCAAAACATCCATATGCACACCTCCCTATTTTTCATAAGGCTGGGATTTATGCCACAGTCTACTGGAACAAAATATCTGAAAGCAAAATGTACTTACTATTCTTTTTCAGCTCAGTTAGTTCATCAGACATAGAGAAACCTGAAAATTCAAAGAACAGCGTGAACTGTGTGTCTACCATGTATATGTTTTTTCAGTATTGGTTTTTATTAGGCTGAGCGGTACTTAACTGCCGGGAAGAGCATTTTAGTCAGGTAGGGTGGGAGCTTTCCTGAAATGCTCTAATGCACAAGGCTGGAAAGATGAAGAGTGCATCGGGATTGCAGCGACAGCCAGTTTAGCTCTTTTAACATGTCACAGTGGTGGGTAAAGTAATTACATTCTAGTAGCAAACCTCTCAGGAGGATAGTTACCTAAAAAAAAAACCTCTGATGAAGTGCTTTTAAGGTACGAAATGTGTAAGCGTTGACTTGTTGGTGCCAACAATTATATTTTATTAAATATCTGTGGTTCTCAGAAAATGTATTGATGGTTACAGGTGGCATTCTCCTTATCAAAGAATAAAAGGTATAATTTTAAGAATTTTGTTTTTTAAAGACTTTTTGCTTTATAACCACTGCATTGAGCATCTTACATTTTTCTTTTTTCCTCATCTTCTTCCTCCCGCGCGGCTCTCTATGATAGCTGGGAGGAAGTGACCAGGGCAGTCACTTCCTCCCAGCTCTGACATCATCACAGGGGGCCCGGTGGTGCTATTAAAGCAGTGCTGACCGGGCCCCTTGGAAATGTATTAAAGCCCCTTCAATGCAGCCCTGACGGTAGAACCACACTGGCCAGGGCTGCAATACATGGCCAGCAGGCACCCTGGTCACAGGGGTCCGCAGGGCGGCTGGGCCCCCTTGCGTAATGGGCCCAGTTGCAGCTGCGACCCCTGCGATCATGGTAGTTCCGCCACTGATTATAGCCCGTGCACATCTAAACATCGGTCGAAAATTAATGAAGGGTAAAACAACTGGATTTATTGGGAAAGTACACAGGTTTATTTAGCAGACCCCCAGCATGGGGTCTTTATTCAATACATAGCAAGCCTGCCTAGGTGCATCTGTGTCTGGGAGATAATTGAATCAGCTCTTGGTTAAATTAATTATCTCTGGGATACAGAGAGTGCAACCAAGAAAATCATACATAAAGCAGTATTGTGCCCCCACATATCATATAACTCTGGAAAGGTGTGATCCAAGTGCCCATTCTGTGAAAATAGTGCTCAGATCTATGGGGTATTGTCCAAACGCACCGGGGTAAAGTTTTAGCCAGCTGCTAGGAAAGTTCTGTCCGAGAATGGTTCCAGGTGTTCATGTTCGTTTACCGGTGATTCAGCAAAAGCTTTAGTTGTCCAAGGCAGGTAAGCTCCTGCCTGCTTATAGGTAGCAATTGGTCACCCTGAGGAGTAGTAGTTTACCTCCAAAACGCGCCTAGGGTATCGGGAAGTGTTGGAAAACCAGGGGCAAATATGACCAGGACGAAGCACTTAACATGGCTAAGCCTGAGTTTCAGGACGAACATAGGCAACTCCGGCTGGCTGTGTCTAGTCTCTCTGGCTCTCTGTGGGCATTCTACAGGCATGCCAAAAATATGTCCACACATACAGGGGGTTAGGAGAACTAAGTGGAAGGTAGTGATTTACAGTCACTATGATTCTAACATGATTATTTACACTAAGATTATTTATTTATTTTATCAACATCCTTGGCCTTTTCCCTCCTCTACTCCCATGTGAAGTTGACTAATACTGGTGTTAATTATTTTATAGTGTGTTCAAAGTACTCACAGTGCATGAATAGGATTCCCACAGCAATTGACAGTGCCACAAATATGGAGATCACGAGGATCACTATAATAACCATGTGCTTCCCACACTGTTTCTGCTTCTCACATCTTGCACAATCTGTGAGAATGAAGAAATGACACATATTATAGAGAGGGCAACACCATAAAAAATATTATTTTATTTATTTTTTCAATATCTTTTTTTTTTTTTATTGAAAATTGCATAGTACCACACAATTGCATATAGTACATACATTGCACTTTTTCTGCCTAACCATGGAAAGGAAAGTTAAGATATTACAGGATACAGTTGAGCATTTCCATATATATATACATATATTAATTTTGCGACATATGTGGCATCCAGCTGACATTGTCATTACAGTGGGTAACATATGTTACAATCGCATGACATGAGTTTATGACAATACCATGTAGAGTGTACAGTATTCCTCCTTCTGGCAACGTGGACTCCGTGGTCCAGATATGTTTTAAGTATTTGAGTTGCCCACATGTTCAGTCGGAACCGTCTCCGACTTTCTCAACTTGGCGGTTCAAGTATGCAAGGGTATGTGAAAGTCAATGTATTGTAGTTGTGAAACTGAAACTAAAACTTAAAATGAAAATTATAAGAAAGGGGAAACTAAAACATAAAAATAAGTGTCACTTAGAGGTTGCTTAGCCATATGCCAGGTACATTAAACTTTTCGGGTGGGTGTGTGCAGGTTGCCTCAGGTACTGAGAGAGTTCAGAACAAGCGTTTTTCTGACCAGCATTTCCACATCTTAGTGTGACTTTTCCTTTTAGTCTGTAAGCCATTTATTCATATTTATAAGTAGACTCTACTCTGTTCCATACTTCTTGAAAGAAAGGTGGGTTGAGGCTCTTCCAGTTGCTTGCTATACAGATTTTTGTGGCCATTTGGTGATGGATAATGACATATTTCTAGGGCACAGTTAGGATTATTGGAGATAGGAGATAGGTGTAGGAGGTAGCATTCTGGCTGGAATGGTATCGTCCTTGATGTGATCAAGGATGTGACCAAAATAGCGTCAGCTTGGGGCAATCCCAAAAATGTGTTTTATGGAACCTGTGCGAAGGCCACACCTGCAGCTCAATGTGTGTTTTTTTGATATTTTTCAGTTTTATGTAGGTAAAGATATCCTTAGAGGGGAGTGCAAATTCCTTTTGTAGTTCCGGGAAGGACTTAAGTCCTTGTATTGTGTACAGATTTTTTATGGACATCATTCCTTTATGAATTCAGTTTCCCCATTGGGATGCTCTCAGAAAGCACTGGAAGTATTTTCATGGGAGCGAAGAAGATTGTCGGGCCCTATAAAGTTACAAGCCCAACCTTTCCAACTATGTAACAAAAACTTTCTACTAGGGAGGAGCCTAGGCAACTTTCCTCCCAATTGTGAAAAGGTCAACAACATGTGTTCTATCGTGTTAGGGTTTATGCACGCATTTTCTAGGGAAAGTCAAATTGGTTGCTTAGTACCTGACAGGACCTCCAATCCCTGTGCCAAAGCCGAGGCTTTGTAATAGGACTTCACATTTGGGATGCCTAAATCTTCCTTGTTTAGGAATAGCCATGTTAAATGTCTTGCTATTCTCGGTGGTCTTTGTCTACAAATGTATGCATTGAAAATGAAGTGAAATTTCTTAGGAGCTTATCTGGTAAGGGATCGTGTGGAACAAATATAAATATAAAATATGGGGTAAAACCATCATCTTAACTGTATGTACCCGCCTGTCAAGAGTGGCGGTTCGGAGACTGGGAGCCCTGAGTGCCTGATAATGATGGGAGTCTCAGCGTGGTAATAGACCATCAGGACCTGGTGCAGGGTAACCACAAGCCGGTAGCAGCACATACCATGGCCCTGATGCAGCTTCTGCGGATCCCTAGGAGTTAGATATGCAGACCTCCCAGGGTAGGGAGGTAGGGAGGCTCTGCAGCAGATATGTATCCAGTACTGAAACAAGGCAAGACTAGAACAGGCACCTAACAAGAAAACAAGACAAGAAGAACTGAGAAACGGAGCAGGACAGAGAGGAGAACCCAGAACATGTACATAAGACATGAGGGAAACATGAACATGGCAGGACAGGACTGGAAGACAAAATAAATCAAAACAAGAGTTCCAAGGCAAAACAAGAGGAGATATAACTAAGTACAAGTACTATATATGTAAAACATTGGAGATTTAGATATACATAAGTGGTCAAGATGTATGCAGCCCACCACTGCGCCAAAGTACTCCAATAACTGCCTAGATATGCATGACTAAATAAACAATAATAAAACACACACAGCACTTACCTGCAAAGTAAGGGGCAGATGACATGAATCAACTGCTTGCAGGAACCAACTGAAACAAAAGGATTAATGGAAAAGGAACGGGTGTGGCAACATTAAACAAACATATAAAGGAATCCAGGAGACTGGGAATTCCAGGAGCGGAATAAAGGAATGAACCCAGAAAACCCAGCATAAAGAAAACCAGACACAGAATAGAAAACCAGAAAAAACAGGAAAAACTAAACAAGAATTGTACAAAGAGTACTGGATACAAGAGGCCAAGGCCAGACATCTTCGCAGAATAGAACAGTATGTGACACCACCCCAGCCAAGAGATGTCCGAATCTTGCCATTTGTCTACTTGTGCCTGAAGCTTGTGAGAGAGAGTTACATAGTTCTCCTGAATACGTTGTGTACTTGACTTTGCTAAATTGATACCCAGGTATTTTAGAGAAGATTTTCTCCAATCAAAGGGATACAGTGCCTGCAGTGTTTGAACTGTAGTTGTATGAATGCCTATGACTAAAGCCTGCATTTTCTTGATATTAATTTTATAGCAGGAAATCTGTCCATACTGGGTTAGAAGGTCCATCAGTTTTGGGATGGGTGTTTGTGGTTGGGTAAGGAACAACAGAACATCCTCTGTGAATAATGCTATCTTTAGTAAGCTAGCAAGAGTGGTGGATCCTGTGATCTTAGGATGGGATTTGATTTGGCCTATGAGAGGCTGCAAACACAAAATAAATATGAGTGGGGAGAGGGGACATCCCTGGCGAGTGCTGTTACTTATAGGGAACGAGTTGGACAAAAAAGCCTGAATTAAAGACTGTGGCAGATGGGCACTGATATATAGGGCCATGATTCCTGTTAGAAAGGAAGTAGAGAATCCCAATGTAAGTAGCGTGGCTCGCATGTAATTCCAGTTCAGGTGGTCGAGCGTTTTTTTCAGCGTCAAGCACCAGGATTGTCCCCCTTTGTTTACTACCTATGGTCCATTTGATTAGATTTATAATTGTGACTTGTGTTGTCTCCACCTTGCCTGCTTGGCACAAAGCCTGACTGTTATGCAGAAACCAAGTCTGCCAGAAGAGGTTTTATCGTAGACAACAACAGTTTTGCGTAGATCTTGACATCCGCATTGAGAAGGGATATGGGTCAAAGATTTCCGCAGACTGTGGGTGCCTTACCCGGTTTTGGGTAGCATCACCACATGCGCTTCCAGCATCTCATAATGCCTGAGGTTTTGATTTTGTTAAAAAGTGTATAGAGAAAGGGAGTAGAATAAGCTCAAGTTTTAAATAATAGTAATTAGAGAGCCCATCGGGACCTAAAGCTTTGTGTTTTGGCAGGGAGATTATGCCTGTTGGACCTCTTCTATCATAAAAGGGCTGTCCATTATTGTGCTTTGTTGTTGGGTGAGTCGTGGCAGCTCTACTCTGCCAAGAAAGTTGTGCATAGTGTCTATGGATGGCTGTGGCATCGCCGGGTCGTCTTTTAAATTATATAGTTTGTTATAATACTGTACCAATTTGTTAACAGTTTCAGAAAGATTGTATAGTTTAACATTGGTAGGTAAGTTAATGAAAGGTATTTTAGATTGAAAATGTTTAGCCTTAAGTTTGTTAGCCAAACAAAAGTTTGGCTAACATAAAAAAGATTGGTGTAGTGCTTCAATTTGAGGGATCTCACTAGTCATTCATTTTCCATGACTAGTAGTGAAAGGAAGTGTAGTTCGCTTTGAATCCCTCCCATGCATTTAGCTAGATGGGTTTAGATGGGTTTAGTTTGTTTTGTGTTTCTAGTTCCAACAGTTCTCGTAATAGGCGAGTTCTCACATCAACAGTTTTCCTTTTCCGGCGTGATCCCTCTTTAATGAGCACTCCTTTTATTACAACTTTATGTGCCATGCACTGTGTGTGTTTGTATTGGTATGTCATCCGATGTGCTGTCCCTAAAGTAATCAGTGGCCGCTGTAGAAATTATGGGCAACACAGAGGTGTCGTCCAACAACCCCTCATTGATTCTCCACTTTCCCCTCCCTCTGGCTATGTATAAAGAGTGGAACGTGACTATGACTGGAACATGAACTGACCAAGTTCTCAGTCTGATAGTTACCTCTGCTATATTTGTGAGAGTTATTTTGTCCACTACACATAAGTCTATGCAGGAGTATATTACGTGGACTGGAGAGCAGTATGTATAGTCTTTCTCTGTTGGGTAGGTAGAGCGCCATGTGTATAAAGGTTTTGTTCAAATAGTAATTTAGAAAAAAAGATTGCCATTCGCAACCAAATGAGAGTTGGGGTGCTTATTGTGCTCTCATTTTATATCTAACTCAGGGTTCAATGGGCAGTTAAAATCTCTGCAAATTATTGTGTGACCCTGTTTCATGGAATCTTTTTTTTCCAGTGCCTTATGGATGAAGGCTACCTGGGCTTCATTTGGGGCATATAGAGATACTATAGTGACTTGAAAACATTAAGAGACCCCACCAGTATCGAGTACTTTCTTGGAAAACCCAATCTGTGTGAAAGAAGATGGAGACACCACTTGATTTGTGTGGGAAATATGCATGAAAGGCTTGGGGGTAATTTTTTGTGTATATTTGAGGGGGCTTTTGGGAGCAAAGATAGGTTTCCTGAAAGCAAATAACAGCCGCTTGTGACTTGTTCATGTCTTGGACACCTATATGTCGTTTATGCGGGCTGTTTAGTCCTTTAAGAAATATATTTTAAATGCAGTTGGCGTCATGGTTTGTGATAACTCGGGAACTGTTCATCTGCTGATTAATTAATGAATAAAACAAAATAGCAATTATAGTCCCAGATAAAATATGAAATGTGGAAACAATAATAGCAAAGTCACCCCATCAACACGTAACAGCTATTTGAATATTCCTTTTTTTTTTCAATAACTTTTATATTAATTTTATTTTTTAAATAAAGAACAAAATACAGCAAAATACGTCAAAAAGAACAGTAATATATATTTATATAAAAATAGTCAATGTATTTTCTCTTTTTTTTTTCCTTTTGTTTTTCCTCTTCCTTCCCCTTCCTTTTTTATTATAATCAGTCATGGCCATTAAGTTTGAACTACTATGTTACCAATAGACATAAAAAAATAATAATGACATTTTAAATTTTTTTTCTTTAAATTTAAAATTTTTGTGTGCTTTATATTTGGTTCACGCATATGGGAAGGTGCACTAGGGTACTTGATATTTTCCCCTTTTTTTCAGTTTTTTTCTTTTTTCCCCCTTTCCCTTCTTCTCTTTTGCCCCTTTCTCTTTTTCTTTTCCTTTTTTCCCCCTCTCTCTAAAAGATGCTCATTTTAGCAGCTAACAGAATATGAATTATTACTATAGATTAAGACACCTCCACGTCCCCAGGAAGCATAAGTTAAGGGTACATTTGTGGCTCAAAAGGCAAAATTATTCCCATTATAGTATAGTATATAAAGTAAGAGTCCAAGCAGGGGCAGGACCAAAATACATGCAACATGAAACCTTTATCTCTGTTAAATCTCCAGCATTCTGGGGACGAATCCACATATATGTGAGATAGCCTAGATGGCACCAAGTACCATCTCATAATCAGCTTGCAAAAGGCTTCCCAATGAGAAATGTTACTTGATGACCCCTTCGTCATTGATAACGTTTTTAACCATGATGTCCTAGAAATAAAGACCCCCAAGTCCCTCTCCCACTTCTGCATAATTCCTGTTCAGCTGATGAGTTATTAAAGGCATTATAGCATACAGAGAGAGGTTTAAGCTTTGGGCCATTATTCATACACATACGTCATACAAAGGAGGCAATGTTGCAGGGTTTATCTTTACAATATTGTGTGATTGTATACATTTCTTTTGCAGAAAACAAATTCCTTTTGAATATCTTTATAATCCCTATAGGGGTGCAAAGCATATGAACCCTGATTATTGGTAATCCAAATGTTCAGATCTAAATATGGAATAAGAGATGCCATAGCAAGAATCTTTGTGGTCCCCACTAGTTTTATTTGCCCATTGTTAACAACATTGAAGCATAAGCTTCGTAGTTGAGAGTATGCTATATTTGGGCCCTTTGGAATTATTTTATCATTGTAATGGGTACAGAAATGGGAATGGTGCGGAAGAGATACAGGATATGAGGCACTATCATCATTTTAATAGTATGTACACAACCAAACCACGACACCTCCGTATTCCCCCAGTTAGTCAATTGACCCTCCAGTTTATGTAAAAGAGCTACATGATTTTCTTTAAGTAATAGTGTGTGTGATTTAGTTATTTTTATACCTAAGTATGTAAGAGATACTCGGCGTTAATCATATAAGTAAGCGAGTCTGAGATTTTGTAGAGCCCTCTCTGAGATTCCTATGGGAAGTGCTTGAGTCTTCATTATATTGTTTTTAAAGTAAGAAACCTCACCAGTCAGGAATAACAACACATCAGCTGCAAAGAGCGCTACTTTTTTCTCTCCACAAGGGGTCTGTCTGCCACTAATGTTTAGATTTTATTTAATATGTCTAACTAGTGGTTCAAAACTGAGAATGAAGATGATGACAGGAAACCGGTTTTAAATTTTTTTGCAGAAGGCTTCAATTCAAAAATTTATATATATATATATATATATATATATATATATATATATATATATATATATATATATATATATATATTTTTTTTACATTTTTTTTATTTTATTTTTATTAATGTTTTTTCATGGTTGCACACATGGAAACAGTAAAAGTTTTAGCACTGTGACCTTTAAGGGCAAAGCAACACAGTCCTCTAGGGTAACAGGTACAGAACAACAGTCTCTTATGCAAAAATGGTGTGGTTTATTTACATTGTGCACAAAAATCCATGCAGCAATCCGTTTGTTCAAAACTTCAGCAAAACAGAAAGGAAAGTCTACAAACAAAATCCTAGCTCAAATTCGAGCACTAACTAAAAATAAAGTAATGTCCCTCACTAAACCAGGGTAATAAACTACACAATTCAACAAAATAAACATTGGTTTCACCAACCTTTAGCACTTTGTTTGGTGCTGCTCGGCACAGACCTGCTCTCTCTGCAGGTCAGAGTGTATCTCCTCCTTTCTGCTCTGAGACCTGGTAATTAAAGCCTCAGCAGTTGCTAATTGGGAAGGTGAATGAGTACAGGCTATGGAGGAGTCTGGGTCCTAAATACCTTCCTTCTATTACCCTCCCATAGACTCTGTCACAGTACATACATTGTTGCCTTATAATAGCATACTGTATTTGTGGATAATGATGCTGACCATCATGGGAAAAGATATTCCATACATCTGACATTGTACTATGATATGCAACACATTAAAGGATATAAATAGGAGTCTCCATCCAACATTCCTTTACATCTTATATTATGTACCATATTCCATGTGAGATTATGCACTAGCACATAGAACACGTAAGATTGCTCCACTTAATAGAGCAGAAGACCCATTTGTAAGAATAATAAAACAATAAAAATAACAGTAACTGAAACAATAATCATAACAATCTTAGTACCTGTAACACATTTTCTAATTGTGAGGTGTATCGCAAATCTAATGAGCCTTGACCTTATCTTAAGGTGCAACGACTTGCCGGAGTGAGTGTAAGATTGTAAAGAGCCTTCCTACGATCCCTATGGATACGTCCATGCCACATGAAGGAGCTGCTGGACTATGCGTTTAAGTGTTTTTTGTGGTGTCCCTTTCAGGAAATGTGACCATGATTGCCAAATAACCGTGTACTTATAATACTTGTCTAGTGATCCCCATCTGAGTTCCTCCATAGTGTGAAAATATTAAATTTTTGCATACTAGTCCCTCTGGAAAGGCTGCTTCACCGACTTACATATACTTACTATTACAGATTTGGCTGCAGTCAACAGGAAATATAATAGGGAGTTTGAGACTCACTCTTGATTGTTTTATAAGGAGAAAAATAAGTGTCTCAGGGTTCTAAACTGCCTACTGGGATTATCTCTAAAACAAGTCGTTAAGGAACCAACTCGTAAGGAGGCCATACTAGATTTAGTGTTAACAAATGGAGATTTAGGATCAGATATTACTGTAGGTGAAAGTTTAGGATCCAGTGATCAGTCAGTGTGGTTTAATATAAGAACAGTGATTGAGTCACACAACACAAAAACAAAAGTTTTAGACTTTAGAAAAACAGACTTTTCTAAAATTAGAATATGCGTAAAGGAGTCCTTGTCAGACTTGGAGCAGTTTAAATGGAATCCAGAAGAAATGAGATTATTTAAAAGTTGCAACATCAACATGAAATCAACACGAAATTCCATTAGGCTTGTAAGGAAGAGCAGAAAAATTAAGAAACCACTGTGGTACTCTGAAGAAGTGGCCAAAATAGTAAAAAACAAAAAAGTTAGCATTTAGTAATTATAAAAAACCCAGAGTTAAGAAGACAGACAGATCTATAAGATTAGGGAGAAAGAGGCTAAGCAGGTTATAAGAGCCTCCAAAGCACACACATAAGAGAAATTAGCACAGTCAGTAAAAAAAGCGCTGTGACAGACCTCCCAGTTGGTGGACTATTACAAGAGATATGTTTGTCTGTTTATTCAACCTTTTTCCCCTCATTCGTCTGTTTCCCTGCTTTATTTCGTTAAACCGAACAATCTACCGAAAGACCGACCACCCAGCAGGGAAGTGTGCTGCTTGTTAACCTTTTTGACCCCCTTTCACACTGTGGTTAACTGCAGACACTTCCATCTTGTGGTGGCCATCTTAAACTATCAAACGCCCAGCGGAGTTTTGTCGTTGACCACATGGAATTATTTTCGGTCACTGTTTTCACACGAACACTGCTGGGACTTCCAGACTTCCATCATTTTATTTAGAGTCATACGAATGCAGCGGCGTTCGGTACTTTTAAACTCACAAACCAGACCGACCCTGAGGACTAAAAACCATGGAACTCATTATAGACAGACTTATGCCGAACGATCGGTGAAAACCCTTAAAACCCATGGTGATCTGCCTGTGTTCATGGGATCGGAGCTGAGTGCTTTTTGGACATATTGATTGCTCAGATCCGAGTTATCTGTGGATATGTTGAATATGGGCAGGGCCGGCCTTAGGGGTGTGCGAGCTGTGCGGCCGCACAGGGCGCCATGGCAACAGGGGCGCCGGGCGGCCAACACAGCTCGCACTCAGTCACTCACAGGCCGGCCCGAGTCATGTGCAGAGCAAGTCAAGTGCATTATGCTGCGCACTTGACTTGCAAATTATGAAGAGAGCAGCGGCCGGGAGAGAGAGGAGGTCAGGAGCACGGAGGAAGAGCGTGCTCCGCCTCCACAGTCATCCGCGGAAGGATCCGCACAGTGAGTGTGAGGGAGGAGGTCAGTGCTGGTATCAAGGTCGGCAGACTGGGACACTGTCAGGAGGTTCCAGGGAGCAGCAAGCTTTAATGTGAGTCTGTTTATTCTGTAACTATTGCTTTTTTTTTTTAAATTAAATAGATTGTTGTTTGTGTGTGTGTGTGTGGGGGTTTGCAGAAGGGGGAGCAGAGGTTTTCTCGCTGGGATTTTGGGGAAGGGGTTTTGTAGAAGGGAGTTGGTTTAGGGAGGAGCAGAGGTTTTATAGAAGGGGTTAGAGGTTTTGTAAAAAAGGGGGTAGGGGTTTTGGTGTAGAGGAGAGGTTTTGTAGAAGAGGGGGCAGGCATTTCTGGTGAAGTGGCAGGGGAAAGGATTTTGTGGAGGGGGCATGGGTTTTGTTGAAGGGGGACCAGGGGGTTTGTAAAGGGGGCAGGAGTTTAGTATAAGGGGAGCAGGGGTTTTGTATAAGGGGAGCAGGGGTTTAGTAGAAGGGGAGCAGGGGTTTAGTAGAAGGGGGCAGGGGTTTAGTATAAGGGGGCAGGAGTTTAGTATAAGGGGGCAGGGGTTTAGTATAAGGGGAGCAGGGGTTTAGTATAAGGGGAGGCAGGACTTTAATATAAGGGGGGCAGGGGTTTAGTATAACAGGGCAGGACTTTAGTATAAGGGGGGCAGGAGTTTAGTATAAGGGGAGCAGGGGCTTAGTATAAGGGGGCAGGGGTTTAGTATAAGGGGAGCAGGGGTTTAGTATAAGGGGAGCAGGGGTTTAGTATAAGGGGGGCAGGGGTTTAGTATAAGGGAGCAGGGGTTTAGTTGAAGGGGAGCAGGGGCTTAGTATAAGGGGAGCAGGGGTTTTGTAGAAGGGGAGCAGAGGTTTATGTAGAATGAGTGCAGGACTTTTGTAGAGGGTGGCAGTGGTTTTGGTGGAGGGGGAAGGTTTTTAGTGATATTATGTGAACATTGCTGTATAGTTGATATATATAATGATAGCATGTGTTTTGTTAAAGGGGGAGAAAAAAAATTATAGAAGGGTGGGCAGGGGTTTTATTAAAGGGGGAGCAGGGGTTTTGTAGAGGGGGCAGGGTTTTGTAAAAAGGGGGGCAGGGTTTTTGTAGAAAGGGGGGCTGGGGTTTGTGGAAGGGTTTTGTAGAAGGCGGAACAGGGCTATTGTAGAAGGGGCAGAGGTTTTGCTGAAGGGGGGGGGCGCCATATGTTGGGCTCGCACAGGGCGTCTGATCACCTAAGGCCGGCCCTGAATATGGGGGCTTAATTATGGAGAATGAGTTATGTATTTTAATGTGTTTTTGTTAAAGTTTAACTTAGGAATATTTTCTGTACGGTCACTTAACCCAATTATCTCCAGGATAGAGAGGAGGAATTTTACTGTTTGCGTGGGAGTGTTTCACATTGTATTGTATTGTTGATTGGCTACTGTAACTGTATTCCAGTCCTCCACAAGGTGGGAGTATCCCTTGCTGGAGGACCTGCATAAAAGCCAGCCTGTGGTACTCATTAAACCAGTTCATGCTTGACCCTCAACACAGAGCCTCGTCTCGTGCTTGGGGGGATATTTCTTCAAGGTTCCTGTTCAGCGCTTGGGATTATTCGGTAGCAGACTTCATACTTGGGGGAAAGAACATATTTTGATGGCCTTAACCCCTTCTCATACCCGGGGTGCCATCACAGGGAGATAAAACATTTGTTAGATACGTAAATGAGAAATGTCCATGGGTCTGTAATAGTTTGTAACAGATTGATGTTAGTTTGGGAGTCGATTTATCCCCAGAGCACATCAAATCAAATTTAGTGTGTTCCCTATATGTCCAGTTTAACAGACCTTGAGCCTTTAAGAAGTGTTTCATCTGAAAGTACTGGAACCTTTGCTTAAGGTTTGGGGGTCTATCTTTTGTCAGTTCAGTTATTGGCACCATTCCTTCGCTACCCATGATACCAACCAGTGGAATATATGTGGCCACTCACTGGTCGTCTGTGACGATGGCAATATTCTGCTTCTACGTGCTATGAATAAAGGGTTGTAAGGGATCAGGTATTTATGGGATATGATTGATTTTTTTCCAGATACGAAATGTTGAAGCCACTGTTGGATGGGGAGGTATAGACCAAGTGTTTGGTGACGTTACTAACCATGGTAAAGCTAATAAGGAGTCTCCTACTTGGGCTTGCTCTATCGGGATACACAATTTTGACAGTTTTGACGATGGTCATATAGACCAATCATTAAAGCGGCACTGTCATGCCGAATCCTGTTTTTTTTTTAACCCCCCCTCTGGCCTCCACTACATCTAACACCCTCGTCACCCCCAAATGCCCCTAAGCCCCCCACATTACCTATTTTTCATTCCTTATTTTCTGCCCCAATCTATTTCCAGGGCGCTGCCATCTTTGTGTGGGTAGATGAAGTCCCTGTGGGACACGTCATCTGCCCACACTAGATAGACTGAGATTCCCGCACATGCCCAGTGAAACACCTGGACATGCGAACGAGAATTTAATCTATTCATTCATTCATCAGACAGACGAATGAGTGAATAGAAATATCAGCCGAACAAACAAACACTATGTATCAGTGTTCGTTTGTTCGTGCAGTTTATTACAAGGATGGAGCTACCGGCACGCAGCTCCCTCCTTGTAATATGTAAAGATAGAAGTGACAGGGAGCAGTGCTCCCGCCACTTCATAAGCCCCCCAGTACCCCCTCACTCTATGGGGGTCAATATGACCCCCATAATAGCATAAGGGAGATTAAAATCTCCCACATGCCCATACTCGCTATACTGCGAGTAGGGGCATGTCCACTAAACAGACATGACACAAAAAAACTAAAAAAACTATTGGCCCCCACCCCTAAACGACGGGTGGGGGCCCTAAAGTAAGATAAGGGGGGATACCTAATGTCCCCCCCGGCCCCCACCCCTGCGCGGCGGGTGAGGGCCATAGTGAGAATGGGGGGGACTTACTGCCCCCCCCAGCCCCCATCCCTGGGCGGCAGGTGGGGGCCATAGTGAGAATGGAGGGGGGACCTACTGCCCCCCCCCGCGGCCCCCACCCCTGGGCGGCGGGTGGGGGCCATAGTGAGAATGAGGGGGAGGACCTACTGTCCACTCCCCCCTCCGGCCCCCACCCCTGGGCGGCGGGTGGGGGCCATAGTGAGAATGAGAGGGGGGACCTACAGCCCCCCCGGACCCCCGCGGGTGGGGGCCCTAAGTCAATTCCCCCCCCCACCAAGGTGACTAGGGGTCCCCAAGCCCCTAGTCACCCACCCAATAAAAGTCCCTACCTACCCCCCTCACCCTAAAAAATAATGCGGGTGGAATAAAATAACTAACCTGTAAAATAAAATTAAACTTACCATTCGACGTCTTCTTTTTTCTCAAATCTTCATTTTTCAGCCCCAAAAAAGGCCAAATAAAAAACCAACATAACCATCGAATTGAAAATAACAAAAATCCCGAGCGCAAAAAAAAAAAACCAGACGAAAAAGAAAAAACATGAGCGCAAAAAAATAATCCATCTTCACCCATGGAGGGCTCCGCGCAGACTGAGCTCCGCAGTGCGAGGCAAGGTTTATAAAGCCTTGCCCCGCCCTGCAATTAGGCTCAGAGCACTCTGGTTGGTTGGTTTAAGCCATACAATCAGAGTGCTCTGACAGGTAAATGAAGAGACTGACAGGTAAGTCTCTACATTTACCTGTCACAGCACTCTGATTGGTTAGCTTGAAATCCACCCAATCAGAGTGCTGTGTGTCATTTTAGACAGCGTGGGAAAGTTCTTTGGAATTTCCCCACGCAGTGTAATTTGACTCATAACTCTCTGATTGGTGCAACGGTTATAATGTTTTTTTATTTGGCCTTTTTTGGGGCTGAAAAAAGAAGTACAGGTACTTAGTTATTGGTCCCCCCTCACTATTTTTAGGGTGAGAGGGGTAGGTAGGGGTTTATTAATTTTGTTTGGGAAGGGGATGACTAGGGGTTTGGGGACTCCTAGTAACCTGGGGGGAAGGGAGGTAACATTTTTATTTAGGGCCCCCACCCACCGCTCAGGGGTGGGGGCTGGGGGAGAGAACAATAGGTGCCCCCCATATTGGTATTTAGTGCCCCCACCCACCGCTCCTGGCCAGGGGCCCAGGGGGGAGGACAATAGGTCCCCACCCTGTTTTACTTTAGGGCCCCCACCCGCCACTCACTAGTGGGGGCCAGGGGGGAGGACAATAGGTCCCCCCTCCTTATTCTAATTTAGGGCCCCCATGCGTGAAGATGGATTATTTTTTTGCGCTTATAGGTCCCCCCCATAATGGTATTTAGGGCCCCCATCCGCTGCTCAGGAGTGGGGGCCAGGGGGGAGGGCAATAGGTTCCCCCCCTTACTTTAGGCCCCCCCGTCGCTCTGGTGTGGGGGGCCAGGGGTGGGACAATAGGTCCCCCCTTCAGTTTAGAAGCCTCCACTTGCACGGCACGGGTGGGGGGACACAGTTTTTCTGCTCACTGTTTACTAGACATGCCCCTACTTGCAGTATATAGAGTAGGGGCAGAATTTACTAATACTAAGTAATCTTTACTTAGTATTAGTAAATTTGACTGAAAGACCAACTTAGGTCTTTCAGCCTTTTGGTAGATAGATCCCTAATACCGTGAGACTTAGAAACATAGAATGTGACGGCAGATAAGAACCATTCAGCCCATCTAGTCTGCCCAATTTTCTAAATACTTTCATTAGTCCCTAGTCTTATCTTATAGTTAGGATAGCCTTATGCCTATCCCACGCATGCTCAAACTCCTTTACTGTGTTAACCTCTACCACTTCAGCTGGAAGGCTATTCCATGCATCCACTACCCTCTCAGTAAAGTAATACTTCCTGATATTATTTTTAAACCTTTGTCCCTCTAATTTAAGACTATGTCCTCTTGTTGTGGTAGTTTTTCTTCTTTTAAATATAGTCTCCTCCTTTACTGTGTTGATTCCTTTATATATTTAAATGTTTCTATCATATCCCCCCTGTCTCGTCTTTCCTCCAAGCTATACATGTTAAGATCCTTTAACCTTTCCTGGTAGTTTTATCCCGCAATCCATGAACCAGTTTAGTAGCCCTTCTCTGAACCCTCTCTAAGGTATCAATATCCTTCTGAAGATACGGTATCCAGTACTGTGTACAATACTCCAAGTGAGGTCTCACCAGTGTTCTGTACAATGGCATGAGCACTTCCCTCTTTCTACTGCTAATACCTCTCCTATACAACCAAGCATTCTGCTAGTATTTCCTGCTGCTCTATTACATTGTCTGCCTACCTTTAAGTCACATACAGAAACATAGAATGTGTGGCAGATAAGAACCATTAAAGCCCATCTAGTCTGCGAATTTTCTAAATACTTTCATTAGTCCCTAGCCTTATCTTAGTTATAGTCAGAAATAATCACCCCTAAATCCCCTTTCCTCATATGTTGAGGTTAGGACTCTATCAAATATTCTGTACTCTGCCCTTGGGTTTTATGTCCAAGATGCATTATCCACATTAAATGTCAGTTGCCACAATTCTGACCATTTTTCTAGTTTACCTAAATCATTTGCCATTTGGCTTATCCCTCCTGGAACATCAACCCTGTTACATATCTTAGAATCATCAGCAAAAAGACATACCTTACCATCAAGACCTTCTGCAATATCACTAATAAAAATATTAAAGAGAATGGGTCCAATTACAGATCCCTGAGGTACCCCACTGGTGACAAGTCCAAGCTTCGAATATATTCCATTAACTACAACCCTCTGTTGCCTGTTACTCAGCCACTGCCTTACCCATTCAGCAATATTTGAATCCAAACTTAAAGATTGCAGTTTATTGATAAGCCTTCTATGTGCAACAGTGTCAAAAGCCTTACTGAAATCTGGGTAAGCAATGTCTACTGCACCACCCTGATCTATAATTTTAGTTACCCAATCAAAAAAATCAATAAGATTAGTTTGGCATGATCTCCCTGAAGTAAACCCATGTTGTTTCTGATCTTGAAATCCATGTGTTTTAGATGTTCATCAATCCTATCCTTTAACATGGTTTCCATCACTTTCCCCACTACTGAAGTAAGGCTTACTGGCCTATAGTTGCCCGACTCCTCCCTATTACCTTTCTTGTAAATGGGCACAACATTCACTAACTTCCAATCTTCTGGGACTATTCCTGTTAACAATGATTGGTTAAATAAATTTGTTAATGGTTTTGCTAGCACACCACCAAGCTCTTTTAATAGCTTTGGGTGTATTCCATCAGGTCCCATTGACTTATTTGTCTTTACTTTTGACAGCTGAAATAGAACCTCTTCCTCTGTAAACTCACGTGTAATAAATGACTCATTTATCCTTTTGAAGGAAGGTGCCTTTCCTTCATTTTCTTCTGTAAATACAGAACAAAAATATTCATTGAGGCAGTCAGCCTGACCTTTATCCTCTTCTACATACCTTCCTTCTTTTGTTTTAATCTAACTAATCCTTGTTTTACTTTTCTTTTCTCATTTATGTATCTAAAAAATGTTTTATCCCCCTTTTTTACTGACTGTGCTATTTTCTCTTCTGTGTGTGATTTGGAAGCTCTTATAGCTTGCTTAGCCTCTTTCTGCCTAATCTTATAGATCATTTTGTCTTCCTCACTCTGGGTTTTTTTATAATTCCTAAATGCTAACTTTTTGTTTTTAACTATTTTGGCCACATCTGCGGAGTACCACAGTGGTTTCTTGCATTTTTTGCTTTTACTGACAAGCCTAATGCAATTTTCTGTTGCCTTCAATAGTGCAACTTTTAAATAATCCCATTTCTCTTGGACTCCATTTAAATTAGTCTGTTTTTCTAAAGTCTAAAACTTTAGTTTTTGTGTGGTGTGACTCAGTCACTGTTCTTATATTAAACCACACTGACTTATGATCACTGGATCCTAAACTTTCACCTACAGTAATATCTGATACCAAATCTCCATTTGTTAACACTAAATCTAGTATCGCCTCTTTACGAGTTGGCTCCTCAACAACTTGTTTTAGAGACAGTCCCAGTAGGGAGTTTAGCATATGTGTGCTCCTGGCACAAGTAGCTAATTTTGTTTTCCAATTTACATCAGGAAGATTAAAGTCACCCATGATGATAACTTCCCCCTTCATTGTCATTTCAGCTATTTCCTCAACTAGTAGATTATCTAACTCTTCAATTTGTCCTGGGGGCCTATAAATCACACCTACACGAGTTACTGTGTGATTACCAAATTCTAACGTAGCCCAAACGGACTCTGTTTGCCTCACTAACTTTTATTAGGCTAGATATTATGCTATCCTTCACATACAAGGCCACCCCTCCCCTTTCTTGCCTATCTTTCCTATATAAAAAAAGAGTACCCTGGTATTGCTATGTCCCAGTCATTTTTCTCATTGTACCATGTCTCAGTAACAGCGACTAAATCTACACTATCAGTTGCCATTATTGCCACAAGTTCATGGATCTTATTCCCTAAACTTCGAGTATTTGTAGACATAACTCTAAGCTTATCATTTTTTAACACACTTGTTACAGGCACCTTCTGTCCTTGTTTTGGGGGACAATTGGATTGATGTTTTATCAACCTTTTGCCCCCCCCTCCTAGTTTAAAAGAGACTTAGGGAGTTATCTACTAAGCGGCTGCAAGAGAACATCCAACATCCCAATGTCCCGAAGTTCCGAAGTGCCGAACCAAAGTGGCGAAGTCCAGAAGTTCCGAAGTCCCGAATTTCGGAATGCCGAACCGAATATTTTCCACATGCACATGCCTAGACGTTATAATAACAATAATGATTTAATAAAAAGAAAGCAAAGAAAAAATGTTAAGGGTAAAATAACAGACCATCAGCCATCTTTTATATAAGCCTGGTTTACATTTAAATATGAATAACGTAAACTAAAGATGTATTAAAACTAACGATCTTCATATGAGACAGCATACAAAGCTTTAATTGTTACACAGAAAGTCCAGCAACACCATTCTCTATGTCATGGAACTGGGAAAGGCAGATTATAAAGTAGCCAATGAAATTGTTTAGTTTTGTACTACTCAAAGCAATAATGTCTATAAGATCCCTGACATTTTCCTTACTAAAAGAACTCTGTAATAGCACCAGAACTCTGTCTCCTCGTTCTTTTAATTAGTTTTCCAGCTAGCTGTCTGAACAAACTGCCACAAATTGTTTAATTGTCCAGATATGGGTGGTTGGCCGACCAAGGTATCAGGTGCAAGACCCATGGTTACCAAGACCCCAATAAAAGAGGAACTGAAAAAAAAGAAACTTCTACTTTCAAAATGTATTATTGTTTGCTTTTTTTCTAAAGAAAACTGAATTATCCCATATCAAACAGCAATATTTCTGGCTCCCAGGTGTCTTTTATACAGGTAATGAGCTGAGATTAGGAGCAGTCGCTTAAAGGGAGTGCTCCTAATCTCAGTTTGTTACCTGTATTAAAGACACCTGTCCACAGAAGCAATCAACCAATCAGATTCCAAACTCTCCACCATGGCCAAGACCAAAGAGCTGTCCAAGGATGTCAGGGACAAGATTGTAAAGCTACACAAGGCTGGAATAGTCTACAAGACCATCGTCAAGCAGCATGGTGAGAAGGTGACAACAGTTGGTGCGATTATACGCAAATGGAAGAATGACACAAAATAACTATCAGTCTCCCTCGGTCTGGTGCTCCAAGCAAGATCTCACCTTGTGGAGTTTCAATAATCATGAGAATGGTGAGGAATCAGCCCAGAACTACACAGGAGGATCATGTTAATGATCTCAAGGCCGCCGGGACTAGTCACCAAGAAAACAATTGGTAACACACTACACCATAAAGGACTGAAATCCTGCAGCGCTCGCAAGCTCCCCTTGCAAAAAAGCACATGTATAGTTTGCCAATGAACACCTGAATGATTCAGAGAAGAACTGGGTGAAAGTGTTATGGTCAGATGAGATCAAAATCGAGCTCTTTGGCATCCACTCAACTTGCCATGTTTGGAGGAGGAGGAATGCTGCCTATGACCACAAGAACACCATCCCCACCATCAAACATGGAGGTGGAAACATTATGCGTTTGGGTTTTTTTTTTTCTAAGGGGACAGGATAACTGCACCGCATCAAAGGGACGATGGACGGGGCCATGTACTGTCAAATCTTAGGTGGGAACTTCCTTCCCTCAGCCAGGGCATTGAAAAAGTAAAAAAGTGAAAGGGATAATATATGCAGGCCCATGAAAAGCAAGGAGGTCTAATAAGGTGGTAAAGTGCTTATGCAGGATCAGGCGAACAAAATCATCACAGAAGAATGTGAGCAACAGAAAGTCCTCATATATTAACTGCTAAAACACAATAAAATAAATCCAAACACAAAGTAAAACAGCCCTACGTATTTTGTCTGATATAACAGACTTTCTCTGGGGGAAAAAAGTCCTGAAGTGTCAAGTGAGTGCAGTGCAGAATAATCCCCAAACCACAGGTGTGTAAATATCCACAGAATCTCCTTCCTGGGTCAATCCTGGTGCATAAAGTGTAGTTTCTCTAAAACATTAATGCTTTCCATTGCAGGACTAAGGGGGGCAGGGACGTTGCACCCAGACCACTTCAATGAGATGAAGAAAACATTACTTCAAACAAGATGTTTTAACTAGAAGGTTAGCTTTCGTGGGCACGGCCATCTTCTATTTCTTTTAACACTTGTTATAAAACTCTTATTTGCTGTTTATACATCACTGTAATATTGTAAAATGCGGTGGAACATATTGATACTGTCTCAATACTACGGTTTCTCAAACTGAGAAATAAGGATCTTCAACAGGATGCAAAAGGTCTAATTGAAGATAGTTCTAATATTGGATAATCAATGAAATTAAACAGTAAAACATTGATCCATCAAAACCAGGAGCAGATAATTAGAGAGAATAGAACAACTTAACCAAATGTGTAAATAAACTAAATATCATAAACACAATAAAATGTACATTAGTGATGTCGCGAACCCGAAATTTTCGGTTCGCGAACGTCGAACGCGAACTTCCGCAAATGTTCGCGAACCGGCGAACCGGGCGAACTGCCATAGACTTCAATGGGCAGGCGAATTTTAAAACTCACAGGGACTCTTTCTGGCCACAATAGGGATGGAAAAGTTGTTTCAAGGGGACTAACACCTGGACTGTGGCATGCCGGAGGGGGATCCATGGCAAAACTCCCATGGAAAATTACACAGTTGATACAGAGTCTGGTTTTAATCCATAAAGGGCAGAAATCACCTAACATTCCTAAATCACAATGAATATGGATTGACACCTGACATATGACATATTGACACCTTGACATATGGATTGACACCTGTCCTCAGAGCCCCTGATGCACACGGACACAGAGCAGAATAGAGACTGGTCCCCTACATAGGGTCACTTGGCAGATATGGATTGACACCTGTCCTAAGGATCCCTGATACACACTGACACAGAGCAGAATAGGGACTGTTCCCCTACATAGGGTCACTTGGCAGATATGGATTGACACCTGTCCTCAGAGACCTGATACACACTGACACAGAGCAGAATAGAGACTGTTCCCCTACATAGGGTCACTTGGCAGATATGGATTGACACCTGTCCTCAGAGACCATGATACACACTGACACAGAGCAGAATAGGGACTGTTCCCCCTACATCAGGTCACTTGGCAGATATGGATTGACACCTTGTTACAAACTGCTATTTGTAACGGGCCCTTTAAATGGCAAATTGCCCTGCTTCCCTGGGTTGTGGAGAAGCCTATTTGCCAGCCTCCTCCCGCATGACTATGGCCCCTGGGAGATTGTGAAAATGTATGCACTTTTATTTGGTGTGTATGGCCTTTAAGACTGTCAGTGGGCATATTGGGGCTTATGGACTCTTTATGTGACTGGTGCTGGCCCTTTAAACACCTTTTTTGGGACATCAGGAAGATTGGGACACTGCCCCTTTAAGGCCATGTCCCCAGACTTGTTGGGGACACTGCCCCTTTAAGACGGTGTCCCCTGTGTCCCCAGACCTGGTGCAAACCCTTTGTGCCTGCCTGGCTAATTCCCACTTGGTTCAGTAAATGGGGCTTACTGAACCAAGTACCACACTGGCAGACCACCCAGAAGTGGAAGTGTGCAGGCAATTTACCTCCCAGAAGCTGCGGTTAACCGCAGCTTAATTGACAATGCTGGGAGGTCTTTGTTCGTTTGCCGAACACGTGGCGGCGGCCATCTTTGATCATTCGGCGAGGTCAGCGGTATGTGTAGCCAAATTCATGGAACTAAAATCGGCTACACATTTCCGCTAACACCGCTGAGCTCTACCTTCTCCCCTACTGGTTTTACAGCTGCAGAGACTAAGTCCCATTCGGCGATGGGACTTAGTCTTTTTTTCAGCCGTTTTTTTCAGCCTTATTTCAGCTGCAGAGACTAAGTCCCATTCGGCGATGGGACTTAGTCTTTTTTTCAGCCGTTTTTTTCAGCCTTATTTCAGCTGCAGGGACTAAGTCCCATTCGCGATGGGACTTAGTCGTTTTTTCAGCCTGAAATAGACCGACCTCACAGCCCAAATCTATGGAACTGTTTGGGCAGGAAAATGTGCTTGCGGTCGGTCATAAAGGGACCTCCAGCTAACTTTTTAACCCCTGGATGGATTTGGCTGATTTTTGGTTATGTTTATGTTTTAAGTGTGCTGATTCCAAATATGTAATTATGAAGATGGGATGTGTAGTTTTAAAGTTACAGGGTATGGCTAAAAACTGTATTTTTACTGCCTGTGTTTAATTATGTTAATCTCTTCCCAAACGTCATTTCGTTCAAAGTGGAGAGAATGTTAAAAAAATATATTTTTGTTCGGAGTGTGAGAAATGCTTTTCAGCCGCTTCTAATCTTAAGCATCATTTGAGGAGCCATACAGGAGAGAAACCTTATTTGTGGTGTGTTTAGTATTGTTCTGATCAGTTTAATACCTTCCGCGTCTCCTATCAGTGGACGTGTATATGGCAGCCATTTTAGGAACCGTACACCTGGGACCCGAGCAAGGTCACCTCGTTCAACAGGCTTGCAGCGTATCCTCCAGGAAGAAGAGCCTGAACCCTTACCGGCTGCACGTGTCTTACCTGTACATGGAAAGCTGCTGTGGTTCCTTGATGAGCCAGCTGCCCGTGAGTTAACATGTCCCGTGGAGAAGCACTCTGTCCTGTAAAGCCTCACCAAAAAAAAGGAGTGGTGTGCTTAGTATTGTTCTGATCAGTTTAATACCTTCCGCGTCTCCTATCAGTGGACGTGTACACGGCATTGATTTTTGCAACAGGGAGATGGAAGAAGAGGCTTGGTCGGTCCTCTTACTGCAAATTTGGGGCACTGCGCGGTCAAGCTAATGTGACACCAGATAGGAGTGGTGTGTTTAGTACTATTTTTATCAGTTTAATACCGTCCACGTCTCCTATCAGTGGACGTGTACACGGCATTGATTTTTGTAACAGGGAGATGGAAGAAGAGGCTTGGTCGGGTCCTCTTACTGCAAATTTGGGGCACTGCGCGGTCAAGCTAATGTGACACCAGATAGGAGTGGTGTGTTTAGTACTATTTTATCAGTTTAATACCTTCCGCGTCTCCTATCAGTGGTCGTGTACACGGCAGTAATTTCTGTAACAGGCAGATGGAAGAAGATGCTTGGTTGGTCCTCCTAACTGGAGACTGTGTTGCTGTACGGGTGGTAGGTGGAGCCATTTATAAAGTACACACTGCTTTATAAAGCCATTTATAAAGTACACACTGGCGGCTTGAACCCACGTTGGTGGCGGATAAGTCACGCAAGTCAACAGGCATTCAGAGCTAAAATACAGCAGCGTGTGGACCATTTTTAGCCCAAGGCAGCTCATCTCATCAGGCCTTTTTTACATAGGGTCACTTGGCAGATATGGATTGACACCTGTCCTAGTGATCCCTGATACACACTGACACAGATCAGAATAGGGACTGTTCCTCCTACATTGGGTCACTTATCAGATATGGATTGACACCTGTCCTCAGAGACCATGATACACACCGACACAGAGCAGAATAGAGACTGTT
>OW240914.1:50547235-50583664 GCA_933207985.1 Pelobates cultripes
GACCATTTTTAGCCCAAGGCAGCTCATCTCATCAGGCCTTTTTAATCTAATGTATCGCCCAGTGTCAGTCCCTTCGGGATCCATCCTCATTCATCTTAATAAAGGTGAGGTAATCTAGACTTTTTTGACCTAGGCGACTTCTCTTCTCAGTGACAATACCTCCTGCTGCACTGAAGGTCCTTTCTGACAGGACACTTGAAGCGGGGCAGGCCAGAAGTTCTATCGCAATTGGGATAGCTCAGGCCACAGGTCAAGCCTGCACACCCAGTAGTCAAGGGGTTCATCGCTCCTCAGAGTGTCGATATCTGCAGTTAAGGCGAGGTAGTCTGCTACCTGTCGGTCGAGTCGCTCTCTGAGGGTGGATCCCGAAGGGCTGTGGCGATGCGTAGGACTTAAAAAGGTCCGCATGTCCTCCATCAACAACACGTCTCTAAAGCGTCCTGTCCTTGCCGGTGTGGTCATGGGAGAAGGAGGATGACTCACTAATGTACATATGTATGTAAAAATGAATCATTGAAGTTATATAATACACATGTTAATAGGTCAGTTAATCCAAGGAGTATAACATACAAGCAGAAAAATATAAAAATATATAAAATAATAGATAATAATTGTAACAGATATCATATATTGTGTTTAGTTGTAGTCTAGTATAAAGTCTCATAAGAAAATGTAACATGAAAGTGCTAGATACTGCAAGAAAAAGATACTTGCAGTTAAATCAAAGCAATATTTTATTTTAAAAAATGTGATAGTACCCAACAGAAATGCAAATAAAATGGCACATTAACTCTTCTGAGAGGTACCATTCACTCTCAACTAAATCATGAGAGTGAAATCAATCCACAATCGACATCTGGAAGAAAAGATGCAAAGGGGGCATAGTGTACTCCATAAAACATAGACATGTATTAAATGAATTAAAAACAATCACAAAACTGAGATAAAGTGGAGTCTATCAGTACATTATGTCCCCTTTTTACCTCAGTTTTGTGAATGGAATGTGAACATTATTTAGTAGACGAGAACCTTTCTTTTTCAAGTTAGTGCCTTTTTTCTTACCTTATTCACTACCTTGTAGCATTCTTTCCTTTTTTTATTTGTTCTAATATTGGCTAAGTCTACAAAATGATGACATGTACAAAGAAAAATAGAAAGGGAGGCCAAAAAAAGGCTGGTAATTATTGATAACAGTAAAATAAGTGTATATATGGTGAAAAAAACAATATAAGACAAAGTGCTACAATCACCAGCAATGTGGGTCACTCCACCTCACATAAATAAATGGTTAAAACAGTAAAAAATGGTGAGAGCACAGAGAAACAATAATTACCCTTATATTCAATATAAAACCTGTAAAAACACAATGGGAAAAACAGGCATAGGGTAATAACGTACAAATAATATATGAATGAGTAAATACTTGAATAAACTCACATATTCATGAGCCACTTAATATGGAAGCTGGCTCAGACTAGGAACATTGAATGGATTAGTGAGGTGGTCGTTGTAATCCAACTGCTTAATTGCTTGCTCCTTCTTGCTTTACAAAATCCAGGATGCAGGATCTTTAATGAAAACCTTTATTCGGTATAGCAGCAAAAAAAGACAGCAGCAGTAAAAATTAAAATTCAGCAATTCCACCTCTGCACACTAACGCGTTTCAGCCAAAGCCTTTATCAAAGTGTGAGTCCATTCAGTCAGTTCCATTTTTAAATAGGCAAATTTTCGCGCCTTTCTTCGGAAATAAGCTCCTGGCCCTTTTTTTTTTTTTTTGCAACTTTATTGGGCATCCTAGCATCCTTAACGATCTCAATTTACTTCCATGTTCATTGAAGAAAAAGAACAGCGAACTAGTCCATTCACTTAAACAGTCTTTCATGTTGCAATAATCAGAGTCCTATTGGCAACATACTTCATACATATTGTCAATAACATTAAAACAAATATTATAGTCAGATATTCTTATTGCAATACGTAGAATATTAGCAACAGTTAAACTCTCTCTTTCTCAAAAAAAGGATTAAAAAAGGTAAAAGAGAGGCAAAAGAAGAGGGAATAAATTTAAAAGGGAAATAAAAGATCAAAATAGAAAAATATTCTTATTCACATTTAAAGGTATATCGGGAGAATGCATCATACTTAAAATACACTTATTATAATCAATATTTATAAAATATTAATCAGTATTACTAAAATTAGAATTAAAACATATCTTATTAATATAAAACATCCTAAAATAATCTCCAATAGATAATTATAGTTAAATATAAGTATTAATTTCAAAATCTACGTTTAATCCCCCCGGTGTAAGTGTATCCAAATTAAAAATCCATTTCATCTCATTTTTACTTAAAAGATTATCCTTATCACCCCCTCTCCAGTGTATTTTAATATGATCTATTGCAAAAAAATCCAGGCCTGCTGGGTCTCCATCATGATATTCCAAAAAATGTTTAGATAAACAATGGTTAGGGAATCTTCTCCTGATGTTGTATATATGCTCCCTAATTCGTATTTTTAATGAACGAGACGTTTTCCCTACATATTGTAACCCGCAGGAACATGTTATCATATAAACAACATCAGCAGTATTGCATGTGATAAAGTGTTTAATTTCATATTCTGTTTTAGTATTAAAAGAAATGAATTTAAAAATTCTTCTATTTTTCCCAGCTCTTACTTTACACCCTCTACAATTTCCACAATAGAAGAATCCCTTCTGTTCCTTTAAAAAGTTATTGGAACATTCTTTCTTTTCTTTCTCTTGGAAGCTGCTAGTTAAAATTTGCTTAAAATTTCTAGCTCCTCTAAAAATTAATTTTGCTTTTTCTCCTATTAGTGGGCGTAACTCATCATCTAACTTTAAAACATGCCAATTTTTATCAATAATTTTACGTAAAGTGCGGTTGTTAGAATTAAAATTAAAAATTAATGGGATAGTTTCTAGTCCTTTTTTAGCTTGCTTATCTTTATATTTCAAAATTTCTAAACGGTCTTCCTCTTTTACCTGTTTATAGGCTTTTTCTAGAATATTTTTATCATATCCCTTTTCTAAAAATTGTTTTTTTAAAATTTTAACCTGATCGTTAAAATCCTGTTCATCTGTACAATTTCTCTTCAACCTTAAAAATTGTCCTTTTGGTATGTTTGATAACCATGGTTTAAAATGGCAGCTGGAAAAATCAATAAAACTATTAACATCTACAGATTTAAAATATGTCCGACTCTTAATTACACCATTATCTATAAAAATATCTAAATCTAAAAAGTTAATATTTGAGGGGCTAATGACATGGGTCAACTTAATATTCCACATATTATTGTTAAGAGAATCAATAAAATCTAATAAAGATTTGGAACTGCCTCTCCATATAATAAAAATATCATCTATATATCTTTTATAGAGGACCAGACTTGCCCCTATGTCCAACCTAGAAAAAACATATTTTTCTTCCCAAAATGACATAAAAAGGTTGGCATAACTCGGGGCAAATCTGGTCCCCATGGCAGTTCCCTTGGTTTGGAGGTAAAAGTCATTTTCAAACCAAAAAAAAATTGTTTTTAAGAATCATATTGATCCCCTGCACAATAAAATTGATTTGTGTTTCTATAAAATTACCAGATTTATTTAAAAAATGTCTAGTAGCCTCACACCCTACCCCATGTTCAATATTAGTGTAGAGGCTACTGACATCACAAGTAGCTATTATAAAGGAATCTTCCCATTTAAAGTTATTTAAAATTTGTAAAAGGCTAATAGTATCTTTTAGATATGCCGGACATTTGGGGACTAAGTCTTGTAAAAAATGATCTATATACTGGGAGAGCGGTGATAAGAGAGATCCAATTCCAGATACAATTGGTCTCCCTGGTGGGTTAACAGGATCTTTATGCATCTTAGGTAAAACATAGATCACCGGCATTCTAGGGAATTTGACGTCTAAAAACTCGTATTCCTTCTTAGTTAAAATACCCTCATTAAAACCTTTATCTAAAAAATGTTTATAAGTGGTTTTAATTTTTTCTAAAGGATTATAGCCGAGTTTAATATAGGTGTCCGAATCTTCCAATTGTTTATGAATTTCCTTCAGATAATCTTTTTTCCAGATCACTACCCCTCCCCCTTTATCCGCAGGTTTTACCACTATTGTTTTGTCCTTCTTGATATCTTGAAGGGCCATGACTTCCTTTCTAGTTAAATTATCTGGCTTATTTCCTCTCGTTTTAATTTCTCTTAAATCTTTGGGGCATAATTTTTCGAAAATTTTCATATGGTCAGTTTTAAGATGGCTAGGATAAAACTTAGATTTTTTCTTAAAATCTGTGTGTTTAAAAAGATTGTCATCTAGTTTATCATTTTTTTCTTTATTCCCCTCAAATTTATTAAAAAACTTCTTCAAACATAATTTTCTAAAAAAACGATGAATATCTAAAAACGTTTCAAATTTATCTATTTCACACGCAGGGGCATATTTAAAGCCCTTGCCTAAAACTTGTTCATGAATCAGTGTCAAACATTTATCAGATAAATTAAAAATCCTTATTTTCTGTTCATTCTTTATGAGTGCTATCTCCTCAATATCCTTTCCTCTTTTCTCCTTTTGTTTATTTTTTTGAATTCTGGTACCTCCTCTTCTATTTCTCTTATCCTTTTTACTGGGGTCTGTATTTTCTTCCTTCTGTCTGAAAGTCTTGACATTGTTACCCCTAAAAAAGATTCTTCCTCTTCTATATTTTTTAATCTCTCAAAACGATTTGATAACGGAATAGTTGGTATTTCTTTTCTTATTATTTTATTATTTTCTCTATTTTGAAAATTTTGTTTCCTAGTTTTTACTTCCGTCCAATCGTTAGTTCGTTTTTTTCCTTTTTTTGATATTATAGGACTTTCCCTATTTTGGGATGGATTATGTTGTGGTAAAACATTTTTATCATATTTCATAAATCCTGTTCTTCTCCCTTTATTTTCTGTTTTAGATACATAAATGTTATCTCTCTTTTTAGGCCTTATGTTGCCACTCCTATAATCCTCCTTATCTCTCATTAGTTTCCTTTTTTTGGTTTCTATTACTAATTTTTCTATATTTGAAATTTTTAACCATTTCACCAATTATACTTTCTAATTCATCCATCCCAAAAAAGGGTTCTAGTTGCGTTTGAATTTTTCCAATATTTTCATCCAATTCTAGAAGCATAATGGTTCTCTGTTCTATAATTATTCCCATTGTATGTTTGGTAAATGACTCCATAGCGCCATTCCAAATATTCATAAAATTCTTATTCTCTTGTTCAAAAGTGGGTAATTTATAAAATCTTAAACCTCGTGGGGAAATCTGTAAACTGATATATTTCTCCAGTGTGAAGATTTCCCACTTTATTTTCATTTCTTTTATTAGTAATTTTTCAAGTTCATAACAAATAGTTTCTAAATTGTTAATTTTAAGTGTTTCTTTTTTATTTTCAAATTCTAATTCAAACTTACTTTCCATATTACTATGCCAACTTTTTCGTAGTTTGGAAATAGACATATTGAATTAACACCAAATATAAATGAGTGAAAGAATAAATACAGTAAAATAAGTGTATATATGGTGAAAAAAACAATATAAGACAAAGTGCTACAATCACCAGCAATGTGGGTCACTCCACCTCACATAAATAAATGGTTAAAACAGTAAAAAATGGTGAGAGCACAGTTAAACTCTCTCTTTCTCAAAAAAAGGATTAAAAAAGGTAAAAGAGAGGCAAAAGAAGAGGGAATAAATTTAAGTGTATTTTAAGTATGATGCATTCTCCCGATATACCTTTAAATGTGAATAAGAAGATTTTTCTATTTTGATCTTTTATTTCCCTTTTAAATTTATTCCCTCTTCTTTTGCCTCTCTTTTACCTTTTTTAATCCTTTTTTTGAGAAAGAGAAAGTTTAACTGTTGCTAATATTCTACGTATTGCAATAAGAATATCTGACTATAATATTTGTTTTAATGTTATTGACAATATGTATGAAGTATGTTGCCAATAGGACTCTGATTATTGCAACATGAAAGACTGTTTAAGTGAATGGACTAGCTCGCTGTTCCTTTTCTTCAATGAACATGGAAGTAAATTGAGATCGTTAAGGATGCTAGGATGCCCAATAAAGTTGCAACAACAAAAAAAAAAAAAAAGGGGGGAGGAGCTTATTTCCGAAAAAAGGCGCGAAAATTTGCCTATTTAAAAATGGAACTGACTGAATGGACTCACACTTTGATAAAGGCTTTGGCTGAAACGCGTTAGTGTGCAGAGGTGGAATTGCTGAATTTTAATTTTTACTGCTGCTGTCTTTTTTGCTGCTATACCGAATAAAGGTTTTCATTAAAGATCCTGCATCCTGGATTTTGTAAAGCAAGAAGGAGCAAGCAATTAAGCAGTTGGATTACAACAACCACCTCACTAATCCATTCAATGTTCCTAGTCTGAGCCAGCTTCCATATTAAGTGGCTCATGAATATGTGAGTTTATTCAAGTATTTACTCATTCATATATTATTTGTACGTTATTACCCTATGCCTGTTTTTCCCATTGTGTTTTTACAGGTTTTATATTGAATATAAGGGTAATTATTGTTTCTCTGTGCTCTCACCATTTTTTACTGTTTTAACCCCTTAAGGACGGAGCCAAATGTACACATTGTGAACAAAACAAAATGTAAACAAAACCTGCCATTTGCGCTACATGTCTGTCCAACCGTAATACACCTCTTTCATAGTAAATGCACCCACCCTTATTATATATCATTTTATTCAGGGGAAACAGGGCTTTCATTTAATATCAAATATTTAGCTATGAAACATAATTTAATATGAAAAAAATGGGAGAAAATACGTTTTTTGGATTTTTTTTAGTTCTACATGACATTTTAACGGTCAATGTCATAATACTGTTTGCTTTTACTGCAATAAAATACACATATTTATATTCAGTAAAGTCTCACGTGTAAGACAGTACCCCCTATGTACAGGTTTTATGGCGTTTTGGGAAATTACAGGGTCAAATATAGCACGTTACATTTCAAATTGAAATTCGCCAGATTGGTAACGTTGCCTTTGAGACTGTATAGTAGCCCAGGAATGAAATTTACACCCATAATGGCATACCATTTGCAATAGTAGACAACCCAAGGTATTGCAAATGGGGTATGTCCAATCTTTTTTAGTAGCCATTTGGTCACAAACACTGGCCAAAGTTAGCGTTAGTATCTGTTTGTGTGAAAAATGCAAAAAAACGCCAATTTTGGCCAGTGTTTGTGACTAAGTGGCTACTAAAAAAGACTGGACATACCCTGTTTACAATACCTTGGGTTGTCTACTATTGCAAATGGTATGCCATCATAGGGGTAATTTTCATTCTTGGGCTACCATAGGGTCTCGAAGGCACAATCTGGCGAATTTTAATGTGAAAAAACTGAAATGCAAGCCTTATATTTGACGCTGTAACTTTTGAAAACACCATAAAACCTGTACATGAGGGGTACTGTTGTACTCGGGAGACTTCGCTGAACACAAATATTTGTGTTTCAAAAGAGCAAAAAGTATCACAGCAATAATATCGTCCTTGTAAGTGCTGTTTGTGCATGAAAAATGCAAAAAACTGCACTTTTACTGGCGATATCATCGTTGTAATACATTTTACTGTTTTGAAACACTAATATTTGTGTTCAGCGAAGTCTCCCGAGTAGAACAGTACCCCCCATGTACAGGTTTTATGGTGTCTTGGAAAGTTATAGGGTTAAATATAGTGCTAGCAAATTAAATTCCTTTTACTTTTGGCATGGGTTGTCAGGCAGGTCCCGCTAATTGTAATTAATTAAGATACCTAATTATGTAAAAATATTATATAAATATATATGTAGAATTAATATATGTATATATATACGTATGTGTATATATATGTATATATCTATATAATTTTTTAAAATATTTTTATTTATATATAGGTATATATATAGTGATATATACGTATATATTTATGTATATAGATATATATATTATTTCGTTCTACATGTATTTTGATATATATATATATATATATATATATATATATATATATATATATATATATATATTAATTTCACAAAACAGTTAGAACGAAATAACACACATCTATATATTTTTTAATTATTTATTTTTTATTATTTTTTAAATTTTATTTTTTAACGTATTTACATTTTAATTTTTTTATATTATAAATATATATATAACAATAATTATATATATATTTAATCAGTATCAGTCTACGTGTAATTTGATATTAATATATAATTATATATATATTAATAGTAAAATACACCTAGACGGTGTATGTGTGTGTATGTATATGTGTATATATATACTTAGATCATATATATATAATATATATATATGATCTAAGTATATATAATTATTTTTTTTTACACCATTAACTTTTTTTATTTTATTTTCAGCCAGCAGGGGGACCACCTGTCATTACAGGCAGCCCCCCTGCCGGCAATACAGAAGCCAGCTATACCCGGCCATGTGATTGTGGGGTCCTCGCTGGGACCCCACTCTCACATGGCCGGGGGGCTTCAACGAGGACGGATGTGCCGCGGGGGGCTCCCTGGGAGTCCCCCCCACCGCGATCGCCGGCGTGGGACCGCCGGCGACCGGGTAAGTTAACAAAAACCGGAGGGCGTACAATTACGCCCGGCGGCGTTTAGAGCCGCCTATTAGAGGGCGTAATTGTACGTCCTCCGGTTTTAAGGGGTTAACCTGGTAATTATTGATGCTTAAAGCAAAATATCAAAAACATGAAATGCTACACTTCAACAGATAATCCAGAAATGTTAGGGATTGTGTATATTAAAGGGACACTATAGTCACCTGAACAACTTCAGCTTAATGAGGTTGTTCAGGTGAGAACTATAGCCCCCTGCATCCTCTCTCATGTAAACATAAATACAGTGTTTACATTGAAAGCTAGGAACACCTCCAGTTGCAGTCACTCAGAGTGAACCAGAGGGACTTCTTAATTGATGGAGGCATAATATGTACTTACAATGTACATAATATGCCTCCATCCACTCAGATCTGCTGTGCACGAGCATCCTGTGATTCAGTATCTCCTCCCACTGCATGCAGACACTGAACTTTCCTCATAGAAATTAATTGATTCAATTCATCTCTATGAGGAGATGCTGATTGGCCGGGGCTGTGTTTGAAGCATGCTGGCTCTGCCCCTGATCTGCCTCCTTGTCAGTCTCAGCCAATCCTATGTGATTGGATCAGGCTATCACATGTCAGCAGACTGCTTGTTTTTCCTGAGTCTAACAGCATGCAGATTTACAGCTTCTAGCTTGAATACAGTAAGGTTTTTACTATATTTATGGAAGCATGAGGGGCCCAGAGGGGCTAGATGATCGTATTAACACTATAGGGTCAGGAATACATGTAATTGCACTGGTGACTATAGTGTCTCTTTAAGAGTAACAGTGAATTATATGAAGACATTGGACATTAGATTTCAGCCAAATTGGAATTTGTCAATAATTCTGGATTGTGTAACTCTGAATCTCCATATGACCAAATCACCAAGCAACAGGCAATAAATTAGCCAGTTTGGTTGACAGGTGTCACCCTCAAAAAAACATGATTGGCGCTAGGAGGCAGCTACTAATTAAAAATAAACAAAAAAATAAACACATAATGAGAAAGCAGGGATCACCAATGCCGAACACATAAAATTCTCAACTGCATTCTCAAAAGTAACTGAATGTTCAAAATCATGAATATCAACTAAAAGCAGACAAAAGCTGAACAGTAAAATGCCATTTATATTTAATCAGATTTTCATAGGAATTCGATTGACTGAATTATGACCAGAATTAGTTCCATTAACCCCTTAAGCACCGAGGACGGTTCAGGACCGTCATTGGCATTTTTACATTGCCAACCGGTGACGGTCCTGAACTGTCCTAACGGTCCAATGTACTTACCCGATTGCCGTTGTTCCCCCGGCGGCGATCGGCGGTGCTCCCGTTGTGGGGAGACTGCCTGCAGTCCAGACAGTCTCCCCACGGCGGATTAGGACCCCTGTGGCCACGTGATCAACAGATCGCTCAATAAGTGTCCATGTGTCTGCCTGCAGGGGGACTGCCTGTGCTGATAGGCAGTCTCCCTGCAAATGTAAAATAAAAAAAAATAAAAAAATTTATGTTAATTTAAAAAAAAATTATATATGTGTATTTTTATATGTAAAAATACACTTATAATTTAATTACACACATATATAATATATAATAACTATATATTGTATATATTATTATAAAATACAAATAAGTAATTTAAATTAAATAAAATAAAAATAATAATAAATTACATAAATAATTATATAAATATACACGTAGACTTCAAATATATAAATATGCTTATATATTTAAATTCTGTGCGTATTTATGTAATATTTTTACATTAAGTAATTTTATTGATTGCAATTTGAGGGACCTGCCTGCCAACCCAGACCGAAAGTCCACAGAATTTAATTTGCTAGCACTGTATTTTACCCTGTAACGTTCTACGACACCCTAAAACCTGTACATGGGGGGGGTACTGTTTTACTCAGGAGACTTTGCTGAACACAAATATTAGTGATTCAAAACAGTAAAACATATCACAGCGATGATATTGCCAGTGAAAGTGACTTTTTTTGCAGTTTTCACACACAAACAGCACTTTTACTGAAGATATAATTGTTGTGATACATTTTCCAGTTTTGAAACACTAATATTTGAAAGTTAGAGGGTCATATATATGGGTCAAATATTTTTACATTGAAAAATGGCCATGTTGGTTACATTGCCTTTAGGAGCGTATGGTAGCCCAGGAATGAGAATTACCCCCATGATGGCATACCATTTGCAAAAGAAGACAACCCAAGGTATTGCAAATGGGGTATGTCCAGTCTTTTTTAGTAGCCACTTAGTCACCAACACTGGCCAAAATTAGCGTTCAGTTTAGTTTTTTTACTTTTTTCACACACAAACAAATATGAACGCTAACTTTGGCCAATGTTTGCGACTAAGTGGCTACTAAAAAAGTCTGGACATACCCCATATTGAATACCCTGGGTTGTCTACTTAAAAAAAAAAAAATATGTACATGGGTGTTATTCAGAGATTTATGACAGATAATGTTAAAATGTCACTATTAATACATTTTTAAAATGTATCTTTTGAAACCGCAATATCCTACTTGTACTTATAGCCGTATAACATACACAAAAATTGCAAAAAAGCACGTAAACACTAGGTATTTTTAAACTCAGGACAAAATTTTGAATCTATTTAGCAGTTTTTTTCATTCGCTTCTGTAGATGAGTAAAAGATTTTTCATGTAAAAGTAAAAAAAAATGTATTTTTTTCAATTTTTCATCATATTTTTTCATTTTTTTAAAATTAAATTACATGAGATAATATAAATAATGGTATGTAAAGAAAGCCCCTTTTGTCCTGAAAAAAACAATATATAATTTGTATGGGAACAGTAAATGAGAGAGCGGAAAATTACTGCTAAACACAAACACCACTGGTCGCAAATGTACAACATCGCAAAAACAGTCCGGTCCTTAGGGGGTTAAAAGGTCCACTGTGTTGACGAAACTCGGTTGACTTAATTTTTTTATTTTTTTTGGCAGAATTTTTATTCAGCCAAACCAAATTGTTCTTCTGTTTTTGAGACAAATTGCAATCACATCAATTTAAGATGGGTCATTTCATGGTGGATGGTGTGATACCTACCTCAGATAGTAACTAACAACAAAAGATTGTCACGTTGGCTGAAGAGTTGCTTTGTCCCTGTGTTCTATCCCAAGACTCAGTAATAAAGTGTATATTTGCTCTTATTCTAGCTAAATACCAATGTTCTGCCTTTGCCATATCTTATACCTCATTAAAGAGTTAATATTGGGCCATTTTTTATAAATATGAATGAACACAAAAGAAAGACTATAGAAGAGCCATTATTATAAAAAATAACTGATGGACTTGCTGAAGGTTATAGGAAGTTGTGACTAGAGTCAAATATTAGAACCAGAATATATTTGAAAACAAGAGAAATCTCAATGTATCCTTCCAGGTGAAATAGTTTATAAATGAATAAATATAAAAATAATCATTTGTTTAAGAAAATATAACTAAAAAGACAAAATTATATACAGAAACATAAATTTTTTTATATTTTTACTGAAATGTATACTTTGAAATTAGTGTTATTTTTACAATGCAAAATATATCAGCAGAAAATTGCCCATTCTTACCAGAAATAGCCACGTTATTATAAATGCTTTCCATTTCTTTCTCCATTTCTGCTCACTTGGTGCTGTGTGCAATGCTGATTTTTGTTTCTGCTTTTCCTCATCAGAACCCGACTCTTGCAGTTATGCTCTGTGATGGTTTCCAGCTTATTAACAGAATTAGTGCTACAATGCAGTTTTTAACATCCTTCGTGTGTGCTATTTTAAGATTCTTCCTCAAATTCATTAAACGAAAGCTAGATGTTACTGTAGCTGAGATTGAGAAACTTCTAAAACATATTTTAGCTTTAATCTTACAAATTGTATCCACTTAAATTCCGCGTTTAGTGAAAAACTCAGTCAGTGAACGTAAATAAAATATGATATAAGGATTGAAAAAGCAAAAAAAAACCTAGGCATTCCATGAATTTGAGTAAAGAACTACAGAATGCATTTTGGTCCCGGGCCCTGTAGTAGGCACTAGGGATAGCAATTACGCAAGCCAGTATTTTATGTAACCCCCATTTAGATCCAGTTAAACTACTATAATCTTATTGGAGCTGGGAATTTTTGTATTTATGTACTCATAAATTTTAATTAATAAATAAGTCCCAGTAGGTGAGATTATTGTGGTTCCCTGTTTTTGTTCCTCTGGGATTTCTTTTAAAAGTATGCAACATTATGAAACTTAAAAGGTTTAACAGTGAATTTTGCGGTGTAGATAACTAAGTTGCCTTAACTTAAGCATATCTCACTGTTTATTAAATCCCTTATTCATTTTCAACAGTGTCAAATGAAAATATGTATTTACACAGATCTCAGTGTAATATAAAAGTGTATTTAAAAGACACTAACAACAAATGCAAACATATATTTTTGAATTTTACATTATGCAGTTTCAATGCATTAGAATATTTTTCATATTCTAGTGTAATTATCAGCATATGCGTATGAATGTTGGGATGCATATATCCAAAGTATATATGGGTTAAAAGTATCTTCTCTGAACTGAAAGAACCTGATATGCAAAACAAGTTGTTTATTATATGATAAATAAAATACTATTCTACATGGGTTTTTGTGCGAATATATATAAGAAAATATGAAAAGCTCATTCCTGGAACCGATCGCATTTGCGATCGGGTTGTTGCCATGGCAACATGGAAATAAACGCCCCCTTGCGTCCCGGTGGGTTTCCCAGGCAACCGCTGGAACGCAGGGGTTACACAGCAGCAACAGCTGCTGTATACATGTAATAGGGTCAATTTTTGCCCGCAATTTTTGGCGTCCAGGTAGCAGGCTCACACAGCAGCTTGGGTAAGTCTCAGTTGTATCCAATGTACATGATTAAGAGTGTTATTTATTTTGTAACATTTGTAATGCACTGGTATCCTGACGAAAGTCCCGACATGGGACTGAAACGTTGATCACTTTTGGAAGTTGCTGAATAAAGCTAAGTTTATTTTTTCACCTTATATGAAGTCCCTGGAGTGCTTTTCATATTTTCTTATCTATTATTTGTGCCGACAAGCACCGGGCTATACATATTACTGTACTGGAGTGCAAGCATTGGACAATATTGTATATATATATATATATATATATATATATATATAAATATATATATAAAAATAGGTTATGGTGAGGGAAAATTGTGATTGAAAACCCCTTCCACCTGAAGTCTGTGGATAGTTAATACAATGTTAAACAAAAATCTGCACACCAGTCAAGCCAGACTTGCTTTTCCCACAGAAATCCCAAATCTGCAATTTTTCCCCACCATAACCTATTTGGATTTTGCTTCCCAAGCACTACCAAGCCTCAATAAGCAAACCAGTAACCAACCTCATGCTGATGAGTTGCATTAACAACAAAACAGCTGTCCATGAGTGGTTCACTGGTTTTGCATCTTTTCCTAAATTGTGTTCCAAGCAGTTGTATACTGCAAACACAGATGAAAAGGAATCCATGTTTAAAATGGAATGAGGCAAAAATGTGATTCTTTGTTAAACTAATTTGCATATGCCCACCCAGAATCCTTTGCGGTTGTAACATCACTGCAGATTTGGGATTTCTGTGGGAAAAGCAAGTCTTATGGCTTGACTGGTGTGCGGAGTTTCGTTTAACATTGTATTAACTATATATATATATAATATATATATAAATAATTGACTTTCTAACCCCTCCAGTTGTATTTTTTTATGTAATCCTCATTCTTGCATCCTCTAGGAGATGCTTGGAAGTCTGAGGGTTCTGCACAGTATCTCAGCTGTTCCTAGAACTGCACTCTTCTGGATAGCGATCTCAGATGTCCCATCTGGAATCTGCAGAAGCCACTCCGCAACTTGGGGGTCACAACCCCGGATGTTCCTTTCAAAACTGGGACTACTACTGCCTTTACTTTCCACATCCTTTCTAGCTCATATTTCAGTCCTTAGTATTTGTCCACCTTCTCATGTTCCTTCTTCCTGATGTTATTGGCACTGGGTATTGCCACATCCACCACCACTGTAGTCTTTCATTCCTTGTCTACCACCACGATGTAAGGTTGGTTGGCCACTACTTGCTTATATGTCTGGCTCTGAAAGTCATACAGGATCTTAACCTTTTCATTCTCAACTACAGTTTTGTAGCCACTCTCATTTGGATGTAGGCAGCCCATATTCTGTGCTGCTATTTTGGTATAGAGTACTATCAACTTTGTTGTGCCTCTCAGTGTCTATTGTCCCTGCTAACATCTTGCACCTGGCTACATTGTACTGGATTGCCCCAGAGGCCTCTTTGCCCAGTCTGCACCTTGGCTCTTGTCTAATGTGGTAGGCCGCCGATTCGATTGATCTGGTACTGAGTGCCTGTGCTGCTAGGATTAGTGCCTCTGTGCTGTCCACTATTTGCCAGTGATATGGTGTTGTTTCTTTGTGAGAGTCCTTCATGACCAGTATTTTTCTGCATTGTAGCTGACTGTTCATTGTTAGAGTATTCTTTCTAGGGGGTGTGGATCGTGTCATTCATTGTTGAATATCTCCCATTGTGACTGGCTCATGCTCTGGGTATGTTGCTACCCTTGTATTTTCTCAGTAGCCTATCTTTTATCTTTTCACCTATATGACATTGATCCAGCAATACAGTCAAGCATTTGGAGGACCACTAGTATTATTGCATATATAGTGGGTGGCATTGTAGACAGTACCTCATTAACTGCTGCTAGCATATATTTGAAGGCTTTGCCTGTAGTTGTGGGAGGGGCTTGAATCCTCTTTAAAATGGCTGCCATTCCACTCTCACCTTACCGTTGCAGGTCTGGCGAGTCACCCCTCCCGCCACTCCCTCTATTCATAACACCCTCTAAGGTGGGCCCACTTTTTATTACAGGCCTACTGCTTTGCCGGTTCCGGCACACCAGAACCGACTGGTGCAAACTCATTGATGGTATGGTTATAATATGCTATATTTCTGTGTACGGCTATATTGCCCCAACTACAAATATTACTGTTGTCGCAGTTTCCCAGTGATCTTTGGTAATTTGGTCTGGTGGTCAAGGACCATAGCGTTTCTATGATCATCCTTTTTATATCTGCTTCTCACTTCATGTACAGGAATGGTTTGTTCCAGTAGTCCACTTGTCATAAGCGTGCTCAGATTCCCAAGCAGGCATGACTCCCTTGGTTCATGTGGTCAGACCGGGATTTGACTTGGTTTTCTGGTTCTAAGGCAATGACATTACCACTACGTTAACCATTCTCCCAGTCTCAGAGAAATGTTTTATATTATCTGAACAAAGGTGTTTGAGTATAGTAGCAACATCTGTAGCATCTGTAAGTAACAGTTTGATGCTTAGAGTGCCAATTTACAAAGAAGGGCAACAACATACATAAGAAAAACCACACTAACCTATCTGAGCTAACAATGCAAATTTACAAAAAAAGAACATGAAAATCTCATAATATATGCAGTTGAAATTGCAGTCAAATACACAGAGTAATGTACAAGGTCAATACGAATCCGTAGATGAGGTGTAAAATTTAAATGACAATAGCCTCAATTAAATATGTTTGAAAGCAATGACTACAATCTGTGAGAAAATAAACTTTCCAAAATTATTTATGTACAGAAATCCCCACATGTGTTAATGTTGACTTCTGTAGATAAGTTTTTTTCTAACAGTTTGAAATTATTTCCAAGCTGATTCAATCAAATTAAATTTAAGCCAGTTGAAGCCAATGAAAACAAATATTAAATAATTAGATCATCAATAAAATCCAGATACATCTAATTTTTTTTTTAACGGCAAAAACATGGAACAATTCTAATATGTGATTTTTTTTCAAACATTAGTACAGTAGTAGAATACATAAAGATATAAAGTAGAAGACACTGGACCCAGAGAAAATGAAATTGTCAAATTAATTTCATAAAAATAATCTGATTAAAATATCAAATATTTCATTTTAATCACGATTTCTATGGAGTTCACTTCATAGTTACATAGAACAGCTGTTATGAACATGAAATGTGTATCATTTTAAGTCTATTTTTTGTGTTCCTACAAACAAAACACACACTTAATTATTTTAACCCTCTAGTGACCAGGCCGTTTTCGATTTTCTTACCGTTGGGACTAGGGTTCTTTTTACATTTCTGCAGTGTTTGTGTTTAGCTGTAATTTTCCTCTTATTCGTTTACTGTACCCACACATATTATATACTGTTTTTCTTGCCATTAAATGGTCTTTCTAAAGATTCCATTATTTTCATCATATGATGTAATTTACTATAAAAATGTTTTTTAAAATATGGTGAAAAAAATAAAAAAATAAAACACTTTTTCAAACTTTGACCCACAAAATCTACATCTACAACCACCAAAAAACACCCATGCTAAATAGTTTCTAAATTTTTCCTGAAATTAGTAACACCCACTGTTAACATGTACTTAGCTTTTTTTTTGGACAGTTATAGGGCTATAAATACAAGTAGCACTTTGCTATTTCCAAACCATTTTTTTCCCAAAGTTAACGCAACTTATATTGTAACACTGATATTTGTAAGGAATCCCTGCATAACCCTTCACATGTATATATTTTTTAAAAGAAGACAACCTAAGGTATTATTGAAATTATTGGTGTAGTTTAAGCTATAGACAAACTTATACCAATAAGTGGAGCGCTCCTAACACAAGTAAAGCTTACCAAATGGTATCCCATTCAATGGCGCAGTGTAAGGTACATGTTTAAAAAGATACAAGAGAATACAATATAGTGTAGACGGTATGGAAAGTGTTAGTTTGATAATAATAGTTATATTAGGTAAATTGAACACTCACATTTCTAGGAGCCTGTATATAAGAACACTGGCTCCGTATGTTGGCCGATGTGCTTATAAGGGTAGCACCGCCCGTCTCCTTCAGTGTGGGGTAATTCTCCAAAATAAAATGATAGAGAGAGCAGACCAATGTGTAGAACGTGCTGAATAAAAACACAATATGGTGTAGATAAATTGTTTGCTCACCTGGTCCTGAGCCTGTAGGTCCCGGCTCTAGGTATGTACGCTTGGTGTCACTTTAAGTGGGGGTGACACTACCCCTGGGAAGATTCTCCTGAGATTTCCAAAAGAGGGACTTAAAAGGAATGTGGTAAAAAAATAGTGGATTTATTTAGAACAAAATCAATAAAAACAATAATAATTAAAAAGTCCTCTTTAAAAGTCCTCTTTTAAGTAGCCAAAACGCGTTTCACTCCTTCTATGGAGCTTCCTCAGTCAGCTGTAATAGTAATCCTCTGAATCTTCCATCTTAAGTATTTCTGGGGTCCTCCCCTTTAGTATGTTCAAACCATTGTCCTCCAATCATAATAAGGGTTATATATTCCTCATATAATAAAATTTGTATATATCCCTTTAATTGGCCCGGGTTTCTGGCGCCTTTTTGGTGTTATAATCTCATTGGTGGGTAGTGGTTGGTTGGCGGAAATAATCCGCATCCGTTCGGGTGGTTGGCGGAAGTGACGTCACGAATCCACGTGACCGTCACTTCGCTTCCGCCCGGACGTTCCCTGTCTCCCCGGTCATGCCGCACATAATCTTTGCGTGCAGGTCGGGGAGGAGGGAGTTGTGCTATGTGAGCCTTTCCTCTAATACCGCCCATTAGGGCGTGTCTAAGTGCCGGTCTAAAGCCCCTCCCCCTGGTGCCGATCTCATGCACTGTAATCATATCCAGTGCAGGTCCGGCCAGGGGGGAGGGGGGGAGCCTGGCTGGGAGTAAATAGCAGAAATAAAAAAGTATTAGTATATAAAATAAAACATATAGTGAAAAGATAAAAATATATGCATATTATCTCTTAGTGATGTAAACATAGTGAAATATTAAAGTGCTTAGTGTAATAAAGTGATATTATTATATTAATAATAGTTGAATGGTATTCATAAAGAGATTTGTGTTTAACTTTGATCATTAAAAGATCAATAAGAAGTTTAAATTGTAGAGTGGTACTTATACCTAGTAGTTGTATGTGAAAAAAAAATAAAAAAAAAATAAAAAATAAAAATAATTGGCAAATTGGATGCATAGTGGGGGGTGTTTAAATAAAATGGCAAAGTTCAAAATCTATATTCAAACCTTGGGGTCTTAATGTCCCAAGGTTGAATATCCATTTCATTTCGTTCTGTCCTAATAAGACCCCAAGGTTTGAATATAGATTTTGAACTTTGCCATTTTATTTAAACACCCCCCACTATGCATCCAATTTGCCAATTATTTTTATTTTTATTTTTATTTTTTTTTATATTATTTTTTTTTCACATACAACTACTAGGTATAAGTACCACTCTACAATTTAAACTTCTTATTGATCTTTTAATGATCAAAGTTTAACACAAATCTCTTTATGAATACCATTCAACTATTATTAATATAATAATATCACTTTATTATACTAAGCACTTTAATATTTCACTATGTTTACATCACTAAGAGATAATATGCATATATTTTTATCTTTTCACTATATGATTTATTTTATATACTAATACTTTTTTATTTCTGCTATTTACTCCCAGCCAGGCTCCCCCCCTGGCCGGACCTGCACTGGATATGATTACAGTGCATGAGATCGGCACCAGGGGGAGGGGCTTTAGACCGGCACTTAGACACGCCCTAATGGGCTGTATTAGAGGAAAGGCTCACATAGCACAACTCCCTCCTCCCCGACCTGCACGCAAAGATTATGTGCGGCATGACCGGGGAGACAGGGAACGTCCGGGCGGAAGCGAAGTGACGGTCACGTGGATTCGTGACGTCACTTCCGCCAACCACCCGAACGGATGCGGATTATTTCCGCCAACCAACCACTACCCACCAATGAGATTATAACACCAAAAAGGCGCCAGAAACCCGGGCCAATTAAAGGGATATATACAAATTTTATTATATGAGGAATATATAACCCTTATTATGATTGGAGGACAATGGTTTGAACATACTAAAGGGGAGGACCCCAGAAATACTTAAGATGGAAGATTCAGAGGATTACTATTACAGCTGACTGAGGAAGCTCCATAGAAGGAGTGAAACGCGTTTTGGCTACTTAAAAGAGGACTTTTAAAGAGGACTTTTTAATTATTATTGTTTTTATTGATTTTGTTCTAAATAAATCCACTATTTTTTTACCACATTCCTTTTAAGTCCCTCTTTTGGAAATCTCAGGAGAATCTTCCCAGGGGTAGTGTCACCCCCACTTAAAGTGACACCAAGCGTACATACCTAGAGCCGGGACCTACAGGCTCAGGACCAGGTGAGCAAACCATTTATCTACACCATATTGTGTTTTTATTCAGCACGTTCTACACATTGGTCTGCTCTCTCTATCATTTTATTTTGGAGAATTACCCCACACTGAAGGAGACGGGCGGTGCTACCCTTATAAGCACATCGGCCAACATACGGAGCCAGTGTTCTTATATACAGGCTCCTAGAAATGTGAGTGTTCAATTTACCTAATATAACTATTATTATCAAACTAACACTTTCCATACCATCTACACTATATTGTATTCTCTTGTATCTTTTTAAACATGTACCTTACACTGCGCCATTGAATGGGATACCATTTGGTAAGCTTTACTTGTGTTAGGAGCGCTCCACTTATTGGTATAAGTTTGTCTATAGCTTAAACCACACCAATAATTTCAATCGTATCTTGTGAAATAGAGGATATTTTCACATAAGTGTATTGAGCAGCCTACAAATCACTTCACCTGTTTTAAAGCACTGTACTATACACACTCCTCTGTAAAAGGAGGTAACCTTTGACTGGTATTCATAACCTAAGGTATTAAACTTGGGGTATTTTGACTCTTTTCATGCAACAATTTTGCCACCAATCTATGCCATATTAAAAAAAAATAATAAGTGATTTTTTTGACACACAGCAATTTAAGAATACATGTACGGAGATCTTTAAGGGTTACTGCCAAAGAACACCCCAATATGTTTTTAGAAACATCTCCTGAGTACAGTGATAACCCCCATGTATAGGTATGTCGGGTTCTATGGGGGCTAAAATACCTTATTTGGAGGGTGCACATTCCAGTTTTCCAACTTGGGAATTTTCACAGCTGGTCATCATGTACCCATGTCCTATTTGAGACATTTTTTAAGCTGGTCAATGTAATTTACGCCCATCAAACCATATATTTTTGAAAAGTCAACACCCTAGGGCAGGGGTAGGCAACCTACGGCACTAGTGCCATGCACGGCACTCGAGGTGTCTTTGCACGGCACTCAAGGCTGCTAGAGCCAAACAGGCTCTGGCCTATCAGGAGTCCCAGTAAAACTTCAAATATCTGCTAATACGAAAAGATGGTGAAGGACAATCCTCAATTTAAGCATTGCAGCACATAGAGGAAATGATCTCAGATCACTTCCTCCAAGCACTTGTGAATGGGAATCCACACCGTAGTAGAGCTGCCTGCAGCTGCTGTTGCAGCTCCTGTCTTTGATCTGTACCGGGCCAGCCTGGTCCCTACTGGAACCCAGGGAAGCCAACCATACTGCTAGATATACACACATATTGTGGTTTAAACCAAGTGTTTATCTGAGTATCCTGCTCCTTTCCAAATTGTTAAAATAAATGCATGCACGCTCTGAAGTAAATCACACTGAGACACAGGTATCAGGTTAATGGAAAAGCTTCGGAATGTTTACTTAGGGGGCGGCAAGCCCCGTATAAAGGCAAAAATACATCATATGCAAAAATGTAGACAACAGAGAGAATGCATCTTTAATTGGTTAGGTGTTAAGTGTCTTATCTAATGCACATCCTACAAGGCATGATGTCACCATCATCCCGGGATTTTACTCCGGATGTAGGAGCCATCTTGTTACACAAGGTAGTTAGGCGGTGGGAGGGGGTGCTCTAGCAGCCATTTTGAGTAGATATTGAATACAGGTATACACAGTAAATAGACATTTTACAATCACTAATTTACATTCATAACACAGAAATGAAGAATAACCCTCCCCTTATACAAATAATACGAACAGCCCACACAAACATACACACAATCTGCACAAACGTAACCCGCTAACAATCCACATGCATACAACCCCACATGCAGCCTCTCACATGCAATACCCCAAACAGCCCACACACACACTACCAAACACACAATGTGACATATCCATCCACAAACAATTCCACAAGCAGCCCTCATACACAGCACACATTCATATGTATCATACACAATACCATAAACATATACAATATAATAGCTTATATACGCACAAATACAACAATACAAAGCAACTGCAGTAAAAATAACACAAGCAGAATACGGCAGCATACACAACTCAATTTAAAAAAATAGGACCGGCACGCTACGGGACATCACAATCCTATATCAGCACAGTGCTGCTAAAAGGTTGCTTACCCCTGCCCTAGGGTATTTCAAATGGTGGTATTTTAACACTTTCCATGCACTAATTCTACCAGCAGTCTTTGTCAAACTTTTGGGTAGTCATTTTTTTGTGTTATTTTTTCCACACATTGTTCTTTAGGCATGGATTATCAGTTCCTGTTATGTGTTACGGACCCGAACATGGACATATCAGTGTATGTTCGGGTTGGAGTTCAGTGTTCAGCGATTTAATGACGCGTTTTGAAAGGCTGCAGGGTAGCCAATCAACAAGCGTTTGACTCATGTGCCCTTAGAATCCAACACAGCCATGCCTACTAATGGCATGGTTGTGATTGGCCAGTGCAGCATGTGACCCAGTCTCTATATATAAGCTGGAGTCGCGTAGCGCCGCACGCACATGAGCTCTTATTAGTGTAGGGATAGGATGCTGCAGCTGTGAGTTACAGCTTATGAACGAATTCTGCAAACTAGTACATTAGTGGGGTGCACTTCATATCTGAGAGTCAAATAGAAGCGTCAAATACTGTGGTTACATCAGAGTTTTAAAAAGTCAATTAAATAGAAGCGTCAGTTTTAAAATGTAAATTTTTTTGGTGCTAAACAGTTAATTTGGGGCGTGCTCTATATATCTGAGAGTCAAATAGAAGCGTCAAATACTGCGGTTACAGCGCAATTGTAAACATTCTTATTTTCTGGGTGCTAATCTGCTAAGTAATACATTTGGGGCATGCTCTTCATATCTGAGAGTCAAATAGAAGCGTCAAATACTGTATTTAGAGCGCACTTTGACAAATTCCCATTTTTTGCTCCTAAGAAGTACATTTGGGGCGTGCTCTTCATATCTGAGAGTCAAATAGAAGTGTCAAATACTGCGGTTACAGCGCAGTTGTAAAAATTCTTATTTTCTGGGTGCTAATCTGCTAAATAGTAAATTAAGGGCGTGCTCTTCATATCTGAGAGTCAAATAATCCTTCTCTCCCTCGTGTAATAATCTCCAGGAGTCAACCCACGTTCAAGCATATTTTTTGAGCATTTTCATCTTATCGCTATCTCTCCTATGAGAGACAGAAGGATCTTCCCTAACATTGTCAAGTTCTCCATTCAAAACAAAGTACGTATCTCCACATATTATTAGCCTACCTCATGCATTTGTTGTGACTAATTCCATCGTTATCTTAAAAAAATCCTAATTGACCGGTGTTGGGGAAATAAACATTAACTATGGAGTACTCTACATTATTCAGTTTACCTGTCCAAGTATCTCCCATCTTTGTCTGTTACCAACTTATCCGTTGAACATGACACGTTCCTGTTAAACATTGATACACCTCTAGATTTAGTTTTGAACAAAGAATGGAATTGAGATGGGTATGGAATGGAATTGAGAAGGTTTTAACATTATTTTGTGTTCTCTACCCCCTTTAAGATGAATTTCTTGAGCACAAACTATATCAGATTTGCATGTTTTTTGCCTTATTGAATAATAGTCTCCTTTTGTGCATGGTGTTTGGGCCCCTGACATTAAATGACAAATATTTCAGTACCATGTCTTAATGTGATTATAAGAAATTTTAAAAATAAATAACGAGAGGCCAAACACCAATGACACAAGAAGAATTAAAGTAGATCAGACAAGACAAAATTAAGCTCATCAACTTTTTTTGAGCAAAAATATAAGAACATAATAATTTTAACTGCCTGAACACAAAATTATAGCTCCTATAAAATGAGGGATGAAAATGAAATGGTTTTGTATATAATGTTATACACAAGATCAAAGATGGATGGATATAAAAAAAAAAAAAAAAGAATTCAAAACTTGGGTAATCACCCCTATGAGGAAGGAAGAAAAAAAACAAACATTCACATAAACAAAGGCCATGAGGGAGAATAAAAAAAAATAAAAATAATTCCTTCTCAAAATAAGAAGGCCAAAATGTGGGGGAAGAATGATGGGGACAAAGGCGACTAAAGTAGGTGTGTTGCAAAAATAAAATAAATAAAACAACCACAATAAATCTCAGCGAAAGTCATCTATAGTCAACTGGTTAAGACATTAATATTTTATGATACGTCAGCAACAAGAGGAAATAAGTTCCTAACTCAGGAATCTGTTCAGGTAGTATTTGGAAATATAAATAAAACAATTCAAGTAATCCTGAAAACCAGTGAGGTAGAAATCCGGAATCATCAAAATTAATATAGAAAAAAAAAATGTGTTTGTAGATTAACGACTCAAAGAGAAAACCAAAGGAAACAAAAAGTTAAAATCCAACCCTTGGAAGGGGAAAGTCATTATAGAGAATCAAAAAGCCAGACTCAAGAATGAAAGAGCAATAAGTGTGCCAAGAAGAATAAGAAAAATCAGAGATCTTCATAGGTGTCGGTTTTGATTCTTTTACTGGAATGTGCAGGTCTAGACGGGGATAAAGGATGGATTGATGCTGAAGGACGTCTGTTCACGTGTTGTAATAGTTTCATACCTTCTGCCAGGGAGGTGATAATGTGGTTTCGCCCATCCAAGCGAAACAGAACTTTGACGAGGAAACCCCATTTGTACCTGCTATTCATCCGACGTAGTTCAGATTTAAAGGGCTGAAATTCTCTGTGCCTTTTCATTGTAAATGCTGAGAAATCTGGGAAGATCTTGATGTTTTTGTAACCTTCTGGTAACCCTGATGCACGTGTGGTTAACATAAATTTTTCCTTAACATGGTAGAAGTGGAACCGGACAATAACATCCATTGGAGTCGATGCAGGTGCACTATTGGGTTTGGGCAGTCTGTGGATGCGGTCCAAAGTTCAGATTGTGTGACATTTGGTTTGACTGCTTTAACCAAGTCTTGAAAATATTTTGGTTGTTCCGCAGTATCAACGGAGTCAGGGATTCCTCTAATTTTGCAGATTATTATGGTGATTTCGGTCTTCTGCATCAGCTGCTTTTTCAGCCAGTTGGTTAAGCTGTTAACATTTCCACCGTTTCTTCTAATCCCAGGTGCGCATGTTCCTAGATGTGTATTCTGTTTTCAACATCCTCTGTGCACAGATTAATATCTTCCATGAAACCATAAATTAATTCAAAGTCCTTTTTAAAATAATTTCTCAATTCTATTCTTAAATTCTTGATAAGATCAATTAACATATCAGCAGATGCCGGTAATGCTGCAGCCATCGCTGGTGGCATAGTTGGGTTGTAGACAGCTGCTTTAATAGAAATGCTCTTTTCTGTGTGTGTAATAGCCTTCTTGGAGGTGTCAGTGGCCATTTTGGTGGTGGCAGTAGTGAATTTAGCAGAGGTGGCCATCTTGGTTAAATTATCTCTTAATGTATAATGCTTTTCCGGTTTTTATAATATTGGGGGTATCCCCCTCATTCCCAACTTCACTGTCTGTAATGTCTTCAGGAGCATCTGTTGTCCCCTCTTTGCCACTTATATCCTGTGGCACTGTTATATTCCAATTTAGTGGGGGCCAAGGACCCTTCAGCCAGGACAGACCTCCGTGAGGCCGCAGATCCCGACGGGGATTAGGACCAAGCTCGGCCCATGTTATCAGCAGCCCGGTCACATTTATAAGTGAGCGACCGGGCCGCCCTAGTGTGTGGCCGCGGCTCCTTGCATGTCAAGTCACTCGCGGGAGAAAAACCCAAGCGCCCGGAGCATGCCAAGCGCTCAGAGCGTATGTGCCCAGCCTCTCCTCTCGCGGCACTCATGGCCGCATATGATCTGGGTCTAGGGTGTGTGGGAGGGAGTAGATGTGCCTGCAGGGTCTGCGGTCATTCCTGGCGGCAAAATAAGCCACGATGTTCTTGACTGTGAGGGGGAGGGGAGTACCTTACTCAACACAGGAACAATCTATTTGGTTTTCTTTGTAATCTGTGCATATGCTTCTTGTTTTTTTTGCTTCTGCATGTTTAGAGTGACTTATTAAAGCTGTAGTGCTAGATAATAAAAGTATTTTGGAGCATAAACATTTATTTTTAAAAAACATTAAAGCCACTGTGTCCCCAGAGCTTCTCTAGATGGTGGCCATCTAAGATGTTAGCTAAGACACCTTACTATTCTTTCTTAGCTCGGATAACTCATCAACCGTATAAGAACCTGAAAACTGAAAGAACAGTGTCATCTAATGAAACAAACATATTGCTTTCTTATGTGTGTGTTTTGTTTTACAGTAATTTTTTTCCTATTAGTTTAAAGTTGTCTTAGCCCTTTTTCTAACACCTTTCCCAAACATTAACTTAAGTGGTTAGTTTAATTAATAAAAACAAATCAATGTCAATAGATTTCAATGTCTGTGTCCCTCAAGAAGTTTTACCAGTGGTCACAGGTTCCAAGTGGGACTTGAAGAGGTATACGAAGATGTAACAGACAGGTTTGATCACTGAGGAAGTAAAGCATTGATTGCAAATATGTCAGGCAAGAAGAGAGAAAGGGCAAGAGATAACGTTAGTATGTTAGTCTGTGATATGCCAAATAAGGAAGTTAGTTAGAAAGAATTGCCACAATAGCTCAATTATGTCACATTTATGTAAAAACAAGCCAATTATTGATTATGTTGACTTTTTTGTTATTGAGTTCTACAACTGTATCCTGTTTGTTGTATCCATTTGTTTTTGCATTGTAACAGATCACTACAGGGGGCTTTTTATGAAAACTCTACATGAAAGCTTAGTCTATATATAAAATTTACTTCATGCTGCACGTATTTGGTGTATATATAGTTAAATTCGTATATTACTCAGTTTACCAGGGTTTGCAATTTAGTGAAATTCCCTTAAGGCAGTTTGCTTAGAGGGTAGCAGGTGAAGGGGGCATGTACTAAGTGAACCTTTTTTCAGTGTTCTGGTGGATATCACAAATAATTGGAAAATCCACCTTTTTGTCGAATTTAAAAGAAAACAGAATGATTTGCTGATAAATTTGTGAGCTGGATGAGTGCCTGATGCTGAAGGCAACAAATGGGTAGTGATTGGTCAGACTACTTTACATTTACAATTCAGAGAGATTATTACACTTGCAAGTTGTTTGTGTGTGTGTGTGTGTGTGTGTGTGTGTATGTGTGTATGTGTATATGCTTATATTTATACACTTTCATGAACACAAGCTTTTGTATTATATTGTATTTAACTAATTCATGTATTGCTAACCTTACAATATTGCTCAGGGCAGAAGTCCAATTGGCTTGCATCATCGCTTTTAGAAATTGTATTTATATTGGGGACCGAGAGAGTTAGAACAACTCTCAAAAATGAATTGAATGCCCCACCAAGGGACATACTAAAAGGAATGACAGATTGGAATGCCCATAGACTTTAACTAGGCAGTGGGATACCCATGGACAATAATGGAAGTAAAAGGAATGCCCATAGAGAATAATGGAAAAATGCTGCAGAGAGATTTGGATAGATTAGGGGACAGGGCACTAAAATGGCAGATTAAATTTAACGTAGAGAAATGCAAAGTTATGCACTTCGGAGTCAAGAATGCACAAGCAATTTACACCCTAAATGGTATTGAATTAGGGATAACCACACATGAGAAGGATTTGGGAATTGTTATAGACAACAAATTAGGCAGCAATATGCAATGTCAATCTGCAGTTGCTAAGGCCAGTAAGGTTTTGTCATGTATAAATAGGGGCATGAATTCTCGGGATGAAAATATAATTTTGCCTCTTTATAAATCACTGGTAAGACCACACCTTAAATATGCTGTGCAATTTTGGGCACCTGTTCTAAAGAAGGATATCATGGCACTAGAAAAAGTGCAGAAACGAACTACAAAATTGATAAAAGTAATGGAGCATTTTAGTTATGAAGAAAGGTTAAAAAATGTAAATCTCTTTAGTTTGGAAAAATGTCGCCTGAGAGGGGATATGATAACATTATACAAATATAGTCGGGGCCAGTACAAACCATTATCTGGAAATCTATTCATAAACAGGGCTATACATAGGACACGAGGTCACACATTTAGGCTGGAAGAAAGGAGAGTTCATCTAAGGCAAAGAAAGGTTTTTTTTTACCATAAGAGCAATAAGGATATGGAATTCTCTGCCTTCAGAGGTGGTTTTATTAGAGTCCATACAGATGTTTAAATAGCAATTGGATAAATACTTGCAAAAACATAACATACAGGGATATCATTTCTAATTAGTGGGGTAATAGCTGCTTGATCCAAGGAGATATCTGAACTTAATGGACGCAAGTCTCTTTTCAGCTATGTAACTATGTAACATTGGTACACGCAGGTACCGGTAATGGTAAATATGCATTGAGTCCGTGCTTGCAGGCACTGTTCAAAGTAACAGGGTAAGTCGGTACATGTAGAAAATAACGAGGTAAACTGGGATGCGCAGATCCCTTTGAGCTGATACAGGTGAGTGTAAAACTCGGCTCAGGAGCAAACAAAAGTGCATAGGTCCTTTTGCAGAGCACCATTTGGTGCCTTAAATGTAACCGGCACAAGGTGACCATGTCGCATGGCTCGCTCGTCCATCCTCCCAGCTTCCTAGGGCATGGAAACTTTATTTTTAGCATTGCTTTTAATGTATTGCAAAATTAAAATATTTAATGATCATTACCTGGAACTTTGTAATCTGTCTGACTTCTTGGCATACAAATGTCTCCTTTACAATCATCCTCGTAATTAGCATTGAAATGGAAAAATCAATCAAGGTATTGATTATTTCTTTGTGTATCTGCCCCTGGCCAAATCAATGAAACAATGCGTGCACGCTCCCTGAAGTAATTCACACCAGACACAGGTTCCAGGTTGTTGAATAACTTGAGGAATGTTTATTCAGAGGGGACGGCAGGTCCCTTTTAAAGCAAAATTACATCATAAGCATTGTCAGAGATAACATGGAATAATACATCAATAATTGGTTAGGTGTTAAGTGGTCGCTCTAATGCTCTGCCTACTGAAGGTGATGTCACCAGGGCCATGAGGGTCTCCCACGGTTTCCCGGCGCCATCTTGCTGCACGAGGTAGTTAGTTGGTGTTAAAGGGAGAGGGAGGGGAGGAGGGGTTAGAAGCTTCTAGCAGCCATTTTGATTGAAACATGTGTGCTTAGCTTATATATTGTGTATAGTGAAATGAGTAAATAGACATTTTCATTAACTTGGAAATATGTGCAGACCTTATTTCCACAACAGTCCCCCCTAAAATGGCTATTTACTATGACAACTTGCTACTGTCCCTAGTGTATCCCTAGCTGCCTGCAGCTCATCTGTCTTCACAAGCATCGAACTCTTCACTCCATGGGTAACCCGCAGTAGCTAGTCCACCACATCTCCGCACGTGAGACTTGCCCGTTAAGACAGACGCTTTCCCTATACTGTCCCTACAAAAAAGCAGTTGTCTGTTTGAACTGATGTGATTGAAGGGGTGTATGTGGGGTGTCATCTTCGAGGTCTGTGATGTCTTGATGTAGGAAAGTAGGGGTAACGTCATCTATAGTCTTATCTACTGCCTTCTGTAAGTACTTCTGTATGCAAGGGAGCACGCAACAGGTTAAGAATAAGAAGATGATAATCATTATAAGAACAGCTGTCCCTACCTGAAAGAGGGTCCTTTGCCAACCATTTATCCACCCAAACCATCTGTCCCAGGTGTCAGTGACTCCCGAATTCTTCTTTAGCTCATCAGAAAGACTATCTAGCTTCTCTATGGCCATAGTTACCTTACCATTGGGCCCAGTGTTGTCTGGAATGTATGTGCAGCATGTCATAGTCTCAGGGAGGATTTTACATACACCCCCTTTCTCAGCTAAAATCATATCTAGGGCCATTCTGTTCTGAAATGTCATTTGGGTAGTTGCTTGTAACTGCTCTGCCAGGCCCTGTAGGGCATCCCTTGTGTAGTTAACGAAGCGCTGCTGATTATAATAGATGTAATTGATCCAATTGACATTCTTATTAGCAGTTATCATTGGAATTAAGGATTCAAATCCTGCTGCCACTTCATCTCTTGCTTTAAATTCGTTAGGCACCCCCCTTGGCACACCTATGGCATCAATATACACATGGGGGTCGAAGCTCCCTCGGATGGGAGCCTCTCGTTTGGTTCTAGAATGTACATGTGTAAGGTTTAATGTGTTATGACTACCATCTGGAATAATGTGGATAGGCATTATAACTTTGGTTAGGGCACACTCCCCCCACCATTGCCCAGCTAGTTGGGACCTCAATTGTTTATCACCACATAACCAATAGATATCACCGATCGTCTTTGTGTGGTTCATTAGCAATGATACAGGTGGACTATGGTAAGTTGAGCAGTATCCTGATGGGAATTTGCCCAGATACAAACCAGTGTTCTAAGGTATTGAATAGCATGTGTAATTACCTGGGTAGACTGTGACTCCATCAGGTGGCTTTACATGTCCATGAGTGATTGGGTAAACTCTCTTCCATGATTCACATGTTGAGGAGTTTGTAGTGGACTGTGCATAAAGGCTTAAAACACATAATTCTACTTCAGGAGGTAAGCTCAGAGGTACTGTGCCCAGATGGGGCCTGGCTCCTCCACATACGTAGCAGTTAGTCCTATTATGTGAGTTGGCATTATACCTCATCCATTCTAGCCACAAATTAGTGTCTGAAAACCCAGTCTCCACTGCCATGCTGTCTTCAAAGGTGGGGTTGGCTATAGCTACCATGTCATGTAGGGTCTTAATATGTGGTTTTAATGGGTTAATGATCATGTGTGTGGTCCCTACCCAGTCTGGGGAGGTGAGCATGTCTTGTAGGTAAAATGTCCCCAGTGCATTATGTGAGCCACCTCCCTTCCAGTACATCCCCATCACATATTCTCCTGCATCCCTTGGGCTGGGGTGTTCTATATTCAGGGTAAGCTTAATGGGAGTTGACCCTATGGGTTTACTCAGGGTCATTCTAGAGAGTAGGGGTTTCCCGTCTTTGTCAAGTCTGTCCAGTGCAATTTGGGGTCTGTAGCCCCATGGCCTATCCGTGTTCCACCCAGCAGCTTTCCATGAACTACAATGGTGTCCCCAAACTCCTCCAGTCACACAAATGTATGGATCCTTTTTGTTAGGTATGTCTTTGTATATGGCTGCATATTGTGTTTGTGGAAATGTACAAGTAACTATGTCACAGTAATCAAAGGTGTATGTAGCTACATCAGTATTAGAAGAATTGTACCAGAAAGTGTAAACATGATTATCTTTGGTTATGGCCACTTGTTGGGCCCAGGCAAAGTGTAGCAGCATAAGAAAACACAAGACACATAATAAATTCATATTTCAGCAGGATTAGCCTCTTCTGGAGCAGGCACTTTTTTGCAATGTGAAGCGTGTATCCAAGAACTCTTCCCGGCTAGTTTAACTGACGTTGCTGTAATCAGGAGCACTTGATAAGGACCATCAAATCTCGGATCTAGGGTGTGTTTCCTGAGAAACTTCTTGACCATAACCCAATCACCAGGAAGCAGCTTGTGTGTACCTGTATTCGACTCAGGATCTGGAATAGAAGAAAACACTTGGGCATGTATCTTGGTCAAGGCATGTGAGAGGGCAGTCACATAGTCTACCATAGCATCTGACTGAATCTGAAGCTGTTGGGGAAAGTAGCAACCTAACCTGGGTGCTGTACCAAACAAAATCTCATAAGGTGACAGGCTATATTTTCCTCTGGGAGTGTACCTTACACTAAACAACGCTAGTGGGAGACTCTCGGGCCAGGGCATGTTAGTTTCTTGTGACATTTTAAGCATTCTGGCTTTCAAAGTGCCATTCATGCGCTCTACCTTACCACTACTCTGTGGGTGATATGGTGTGTGGAATGCAAGGGTCACCCCCAGTGCTGACCAGACTTCCCGTGTTAACGAGGCAGTGAAGGAGGTCCCTTGGTCACTTTCAATCACTTCTGGAACTCCATAGCGGCAAACAATTTCCGACAAAAGATACTTGGCTGTAGTCCTCGCGGTGAGATTAGTCACTGGGAAGGCCTCTGGCCATCCTGAAAACATGTCCACTATGACCAATGCATATTCATAACGTCCACTTTTTGGCATCTGGATGTGATCAATCTGGATCCTCTGGAAGGGGTATTGTGGTTTGGCCAGGTGATTAGGTGCGGTCTTCATGATCTTTCCAGGATTGCACTTAGCACATATAGTACAAGATTTACAGTAATTCTGTGTTAAGGTAGTGATACCTGGTGCTTCAAAATACTTATCAGTGAGTTCATCAGGAGTTTCGACAGGTGGGCTGGCCCATGGGCCCATTGGACCACCGCTGAGTACATAGTTCTGGGTAAGCAGAGCTTGAGATTGATGGTGTAAACATCATCACGGAGTACAGCTCCTTTGTTCTTCCAACTTTGTTTCTCCTGGGGAGTAGCAGCAGCTTGTTGTTCCTTCAGAAGCCTAAGATCTGTAGGCAATGTTTGCATAGTGTAGATGGGTAATGTATCTGTGGCCACTCTTCTGTCCACTTCCCATCCTTGCCGTGCTGCTTCCTTAGCTGCCTGATCAGCTAAGTGGTTGCCCCGTGCTTCTTCTGTGTCTAGTCTTCCGTGGGCTTTTACTTTCAGTACTGCCACCTCTGCTGGAAGTTCCAATGCATCCATCAGTTCTGCAATGGCTGCCCCATGTTTTACTGGGGTACCGGTAGCCGTAAGAAATCCTAGGGTCTTCCAAATTAGGCCAAAGTCATGTGCTACTCCCAGGGCATATCTTGAATCCGTGTAAATATTGACACGTAGACCTTCAGACAATTTGCAGGCCACAGTCAGGGCTGTTAGCTCGGCTTCTTGAGCAGACTTAGTTGGTTGTAGGGCAGCTGCTTGTAATACTTGACATCCTGTGGTGACTGCATACCCAGTGTGATATTGTCCCTGTTCATCAGCAAATCTTGACCCATCCACAAATAGTGTTTGGTCCGGGTTGATTAATGCAGCTTCATAGACAGTTGGTAGGTGTGTAGTTTCCATTTTCATTTGTTCAAAACAATCATGAGGAATATCTAGGTCACAGTCTGTGATGAGTGGGTCTTCACGGGCTTCTGTGTGGTACCTTGGGTACCCTGCCGTACAGTAATTAATAGTCTTTTTGTTGATCCCCGTAGAAGTCAGTTGTTCTTGGTTCATTTGACTCCAGGTTTTGGCCATCGGGCCTAGATCTTTCCATGAGGTATTGGGGGATCTGGTGAGAGATATGTGTGGGATAGCTGTTTCCCAATGATGATAGAGATGTGTCACATTCTCTGGAAGATGGACTAAGATGAGCATGGTACCTGTGGGGTCCCAGAATAAGTCAGTCAGGGTAATTTGAATTTCCTTGAGCTGGAATAGTTCTTCCTCATAGTTCATATCAGGGCCTGGTATATCCTTAAACCATAAGGTACAGTGGAGTAGGGCCTCTGATTGTTCATCATGTGGGGGTGCATGCGCAGGCAGCTGCAAATCTGCTCGAACCTCTGGGTTGATGTCCAGGCTGTACCAGTAATGCACGACTCCCCCCTTGGGAAGTGGCAGAAGAGTGGCTGGGTTCAGGGAAAGACATCTCTGAAGTTTCACATTGTCAGGTAGAAGTAAGGAGGTTTGTAGACGGAGGTGACGTTGGGAAGAAAGGTGCTTAGGTTGAACTTGTTGCAGGATTGCTGTAATATCATGAGGGGCCAACACCGTGAGGTGGTGGCCAAGAACAAAATCATTAGTCTTGTCCAGGAGAGCGCTGGCGGCAAACACAGCCCTGAGGCAGGAGGGACTACCCCTCGCAACAGGGTCAAGCATGCAGGAAAAATAGCCAATAGGTCGTTGTCTAGAGCCATGTTTCTGGGTAAGGACTCCGGAAGCATGTCCTGACTTTTCAGAGACAAACAGATTGAAAGGAAGCTGGTAGTTGGGTAGGCCCAATGCGGGTGCAGAAGCAATAGCTCTTTTCAGATTATGGAAACAGGTGATGGTTTCTTCAGTAAGGTGGAAGGGCTCACTCCTGAGGGCATCATAGAGTGGCTGCATGAGTTTTGATGCTTCTGGTATCCAGGACCTGCAGTATGTGATAAGACCCAAAAAGGCATGAAGAGTCTGATGTGTTGCAGGTAAAGGGAGTTGCAAAATAGCTTGTACACGTTGAGAAGTTAGGTGTTTGGTGCCATGGGAAAGACAATGTCCCAAGAAGACCACAGAGGGCCGGCACCATTGGAGCTTGGATTTGGAAGCTTTGCAACCGGCTGCAGCGAGGAAACATAGGAGATCTTCTGAGTCACGCTCTGCAATGAGCAAATCAGGAGCACAGAGAAGGAGATCATCAACATATTGAAGTAGGACAACATCCGAGTGAGATTTCTGCCAGGGCTCCAGAACCAGAGACATGGCATGAGCAAACTGTGTGGGGGAATTCTGGGCCCCCTGAGGCATGACAGTCCAGGTGTATTGTTGTCCTTCATGGGTGAAGGCGAAGAGAAAGCGGCAGGAAGGGTCAAGGGGCACACTGAAAAAAGCATTGGCTAGATCCACTACAGTGAATATTGTGGTAGTTGGTGGAACCTGGGACAGGAGGGTGTGTGGGTTTAGAACAACAGCAGTGTCTTTTATGGTTACTTCATTAACAGCACGGAGATCCTGCACCATTCGGTACTGGTCGGGTTGACCCTTAACAGTTCTCTTTTTAACAGGGAAAAGTCGTGTGTTACATGGAGATGTGCACTTGACGAGGGCACCTTTGGCAAGTAGGCTTTCAACTTGTTTAGTGATGGCTTCAGCTTGTGCTGGCTTCAGAGGATACTGTGGTCTACGAGGAGGCAGTGCTCCAGGCAGGAGCTTGACCAAGACTGGGGGCACATGCAAGCGCCCAATATCATCCGGGCCGGTGGACCAAAGTTCTTGGGGGATACGATCCAGAGCACTGGGGGTTTGTGAGACCCGTACATTCCCTGCATTGTCAGTTAAGTTCAACAAGATGGGGAGTGAACAAAGGACAGAGGTGTCTTTTTGTGATAAGGGAGTTGTTAACTCAACTTGACCATCAGCAGTAAAGGTAATAGATGCCTGAAGCCGAGAGAGAACATCAGCACCTAGGAGGTTAATGGGGCAAGTAGAGGAAACAACAAACCGGGAGAGAATGTGTGAACCTACATGCAGAAGTTTAGTAAGGGGATTACTGCGGGGTGTACCATCCACCCCAACACAGGAGACATCAGTGTCAGATAAGAAGGAAGGATCTGGCAGGTCTTGTTCCCTGAGGACACTACGGGCTGCACCTGTGTCAACTAGAAAGGTGGTTGGATGACCCTCCACGGGGAGAACTACAGTAGCTAAAGGCCCTCCCCCATCCCCCGCAGACACTGCCATGGCAGGGGTTGCTGACACAGGCTTGCCAGTTACCTATTGTAATAAATCTAGATGGGCCTGATCTGGTCCCTGGTACCGGCGGGAAGTGGAGGGAGGGTTATTAGATTGCATGGGAGGACGGGATGGACGATTAGCGTGGCGGGGCAGTGACTGACTGTCTTGGAAATCATCTGTGTCATACCCTTCAGCGGAAGCCGAAGTGTATGCACGGGCTTCTGATGCAGGGAGCCGGGCTTGGGTGTATTCAGGAGGAGGAGGAGGAGGAGGAGGAGGAGGAGGAGGAGGAAGCTGAGGCAACTGTGGATGGGGCAGGGCAGGGAGGTAACCAGTGGAGGGGAAACTGTAGCCGGTGACATGAGGACTCGGATACCGGGGAGTCTGTGGGCGGATTACTCTAGGGTGTGGGCAATCTCTTCTAAAGTGACCTGGCTGATTACAGTTAAAACAGGTCCGGATTGTCGTGATAGTCCGGTCCCGGGGAGAGGGAATTGATGTAGGCAGTGTCTGGGGTAACTGAGTGTATTGTTGGGGGAGTATCTGAGGAACTTGGTTAGGACCGGCAATTGGTGTGGAGGTAGTATACATCAGAGGGCTAGTTCTTCGCTGTGTGGGTTGCAGAACAGATTCTAAACCCTTGGCTACCAGCAAAAGGGTGTCCAGTGGGATAATTCTGTACTCTGGGCGAGCTAAAATCAACCCCTTACGAATGCGTTCCCTAAGGCCTGCCACAAAAGCTGCAGATAACATCTGGGTGTGTGCTTTGTTATAGGTGCTGAACCCTAAGTCTGAAAAAGTCTGAGTCAATCTAGAGTGATACTTTTCAACTGTCTCAAGTTTATCCTGAATTATGTCATTTATGCAAGTAGCTTGATCAGCTAATTTATCCTGTGCCCAAGCTCGGAGCTGTTCACAG
>OW240914.1:50583764-50601340 GCA_933207985.1 Pelobates cultripes
TCTGTTTGAAAGTGAATCCAGTTTTTTTTCATGCAGGCTCTGTCAATCATAGCCAGGGGAGGTGTGGCTAGGGCTGCATAAACAGAAACAAAGTGATTTAACTCCTAAATGACAGTGAATTCAGCAGTGAAATTGCAGGGGAATGATCTATACACTAAAACTGCTTTATTTAGCTAAAGTAATTTAGGTGACTATAATGTTCCATTAAGGAAAGAAAAAACCTGTTCCCACACCAGATATATACATATAATAGAAATAGTAATGTAGCCCCATGTAGCCAAAGCACAGCTAAGCGAAAAAGGGCCTTGACAGGAGTTAGGAGGCGGGCATAGGAGGAGGGAAGGAAGTATGGAGTTATGGGTAAGTGGGTTGGGATATTTAAATAGGCAGCTATTTTAAGTGAGCTCACTTCTAATTTCCTACCTGACCAAGTTTGTCCCGCCCACCCTCCCTATAGATATTGTTTATGGTTAGGGGATATCCCGTTTTTTCACAGCGGCGGGATAGGGAGCTGAAGGAGAAGGAATAGGCTCCCTAGGATGAACGTGACAGATATGGAAAACTGTGGTCATTGGTGGTTGGTAGGTTTCGAGTCCTGTCGGTGGCTCAACCTGGTAGGGTAGGGGTATCCGGGTATACCCCTGCCATGGTTAAATTTATGTTATTATTATTATTATTATTATTATTTTATTATTTATATAGCGCCAACAAATTCTGTAGCGCTGTACAATGGGTGGACTAACAGACACATAATTGAGATCAGACCACTGACGTACAGGAACAGAGGGGGTTGAGGACCCTGCTCGATGAGCTTACATGCTAGAGGGAGTGGGGTATAGTGACACAAAGGGTTAAAGTAGGGGAATTAAATATCTTGTTACAGTAGGGTTTATTGAGTGCTTGGTAAGTCATTTTTGACAGTTGCAGGAACGGAGTCATAGGGTGGGGGATGAGAAACCTGCTGACAGTTTAATTGATACGCTTTAATGAAGAAGTGAGTTTTCCAAGATTTTTTGAAGAAATGGAGGCTGAGTGAAAGTCTGATTGAGGAGGGAAGGGAGTTCCACAGAATAGGTGCAGCCCTGGAGAAGTCTTGAAGGCGAGCATCAGAGGTGGGGATCCGGGCAGAGGATAGGCGTAGGTCTTGGGCTGAGCGCAGGGGTCTCGACGGGACATACTTGTGTATGAGGGAGGATAGGTATGTTGGAGCAGCATTATGTAGTGATTTGTAAGCAAGAGCCAGAATTTTGAATTGGGCCCTATATCTAACTGGAAGCCAATGCAGGGACTGACAGAGCGTGGAGGCGTGGGAGGTGCGACCGGACAGGAAAATAAGCCTCGCAGCCGTATTCATTATAGATTGCAGCGGTGCAAGCTGGGAACACGTAAGACAGGTGAGAAGGGGATTGCAATAGTCAAGGCAAGAGAGAACAACAGCATGAACCAGTACCTTAGCCGCGTCCGGCGTTAGATATGGGCGGATGCGCGCTATGTTCTTGAGTTGGAAGCGACAGGATTTGGCTATCGATTGAACATGAGGAGTAAAAGAGAGATCAGAATCAAAAAGAACCCCTAGGCAGCGAGCCTGGGAGGTAGAGGTGATAGTAGCGCCGTTGACTTGGATGGAGACAGACACAGGAGTAGCAGCACTTGAGGGAGGGAAAACTAGAAGTTCTGTTTTGGACAGGTTGAGTTTAAGGAAGTGAGCAGCCATCCAGTTGGAAATAGCAGAGAGGCAGTCAGAAACCCGAGTCAAGGTGGCCGGAGAGAGATCAGGGGAGGACAGGTAGATTTGCGTGTCATCTGCATATAAATGGTATTGGACGCCAAAAGAGCTGATGAGTTTACCAAGGGAGGCAGTATAGATAGAGAACAGTAGGGGGCCGAGGACAGAACCTTGGGGGACGCCGACAGAGAGGGGTTGGGGAGAAGAGGCATAGCCAGAGAAAGAAACACTGAAGGAGCGCTGGGAGAGGTAGAAGGAGCACCAGGAGAGAGCAGAATCCCATAGACCAAAGTTACGGAGAATGTGAAGAAGCTGTTGATGATCAACAGTGTCAAAGGCGGCAGAGAGATCAAGGAGGATTAGAATAGAGTATTGGCCGCGAGATTTAGCAGCAATTAAATCGTTGGATACTTTGGTCACAGCAGTTTCGACAGAGTGACCAGCGCGGAATCCAGACTGAAGGGGGTCAAGCAGAGAGTTGGATTCGAGAAAGTCTGTCAATCTGGCGTAGACAACTCTCTCGAGGATCTTGGAGGCAAATGGCAGTAGCGAGATAGGGCGGTAGTTGGATGGGGAGTTGGGATCAAGGTTGGGCTTTTTCAGAATTGGGGTTACGGTTGCATGTTTGAAGGCAGAGGGAAATGTGCCAGAGGAGAGGGAGAGATTGAAAATGTTAGCGAGAGGAAGAGCAAGAGAGGGAGACAAAGTGCGGATGAGATGCGAGGGAATAGGATCGAGGGAGCAGGTGGTGGGGCGGGAGGACAGGAGCAGAGCAGAAACCTCTTGTGCTGTAGCAGGTGCAAATGAGCTTAGGATGGCAGGGGGAGTGGGGTTGGGTGATGTATTGATACTGGTTGGAGAAAGATTAGAGATCTCTTTCCTGATTGTAGAGATCTTCTCAGTGAAATGAGATGCAAAGTTATTGGTGGACAAGGTGGTGGAAGGAGGGGGAGTCACAGGGCGAAGAAGTGCATCAAAAGTGTGAAACAGGTGTTTGGGTTGGTGGGACAGTGTGCTTATGAGGGTGTTGAAGTAGCTTACTTTTGCAGAGGAAAGAGCCATGCTGTAGGAGCGCAGCATAAATTTATAGTGGACAAAGTCAGATGCAAAGTGAGACTTTCTCCAGCAGCGTTCAGCAGGTCTGGAACATTTTTGGAGGTAACGGGTCAGCTTGGTGTGCCAGGGTTGTAGTTGGGGGCGCTTGCTGCGTTTAACTGTAGGAGGTGTCATGATGTCAAGTTGAGAGGAGAGAGTGGAGTTGTAGAGTGAGGTTGCAGAGTTAGGGCAGTTGTGAATTGAGATGGGTAAAAGGAGTGTTTGGAGTTTAGTGGAGAAGTGCTGGAGATCGAGAGAGTTGAGGTTTCTGCGAGGTTGGAGAGTGGATGGTGGTGAGATTTTGGTATGGGGTATGCAGATGTTAAATGTTAGCAGATGGTGGTCAGACAAAGGAAATGGAGCAGTAGCGAGATCAGAGGTGGTACAGAGATTGGTGAAGATGAGGTCAAGAGTGTTTCCTGCAGTGTGAGTTGCTGAGGAAGAAATCTGTGTGAGTCCAAAGGAGGAGGTTACAGAGAGCAGACGAGAGGCATCAGGGCAGTTGAGCTTGTTGATAGGGATATTGAAGTCGCCAAGTATGAGAGAGGAAGTGCTAGAGGAAAGAAAGTTGGGTAACCAGGAGGAAAAGTGTTCAATGAATAGTTTAGGGTGACCGGGGGGGCAATAGATGATGGCAATTCTTAAAGGAGTGGGCTTAAAAAGGCATACAGTGTGAACTTCAAAGGAAGTAAAGGATAGGGCAGGGGCAGGGAGGATAGGTTGAAAGGTACATTGAGGGGAGAGAAGGATGCCTACACCACCTCCTTTACAGTCGAGTCTAGGAGTATGGGAGAACTGTAGACCACCGAAACATAGAGAAGCAGGAGTAGCGGTATCGGATGGAGATAGCCAGGTCTCAGTGAGTGCCAGTATTGTGAGAGAGTTAGAGATGAGGAGGTCATGTATAGCTGTAGATTTGATATTACTACAAATGGAGCGAGCATTCCAGAGTGCACACTGAATTTTGGTAGAGGAGGAAAGACTGCAGGGTATTTGGAGGAGGTTTGCATGGTTTCTGGTTATTTTAGTGTGAGCAGATGAGGTGAGGGGCCCTGGGTTGGGAGAGACGTCACCAGCTGCCAGAAGTAGGAGGAGAGATAGAGACAGGAGGTGTGAATGGGTTTTATATGGGCGGCGACTAGGGTGAGATTGGGTTAGAGCAGGAAGAGAGAATAGAGAAATGAGTGCAGGGCTTGAGATGAGAGAAGGGGGGAGTGTAGCAGATAGGGATTAATGTAAATGTGAGTGTGTTGTTGAGGGAAGTGGGTGGAAGGGGATATTTTGATCCTTAGGGAGATGAGAGAGAAGGAGAGGAGGAGAATATAGAGCATTGCTCTGATGGGTAGGTAATTAGAGGAAAGGAGAATGAGCATAAGGGAGGAGAAGGAGTGAGTGTTAGGGGTTAAGAAGGTGGATTGTGCTCATTACGGGTAGTGTTTGCAGCTGCTATTTGGAATTATCTAAAGTTGTGTGTGGGATTCTATCTATAAATGTAGTAAGGAACTTGGGGAGGGGTGGGCAGGAATCTGAGCACTGTTCAGGTTTGCTAGAAGTGGTCTTTTAAAACTCAGACTTGCAGAAACTCAGACATGCATAAGGCCTTTTCCTTCCAGCTGTAGGTGATCTGAGCACTGTTCAGGTTTGCTAGAAGTGGTCTTTTAAAACTCAGACTTGCAGAAACTCAGACATGCAGACATGCATGTTGGCACTTTAAGTTGGTATGTTGGAATAATGTTGGTATATGTTATATATATATATGTGTTACTTATATGGGGATCATTGCCTTTTATATTAACAGAAGGAATCGGATGCGAGGGCGGAGTATGGGGGGCAATGACCCATGTTTATTTGTTAAATTATTACTATTATTATGTTATATTGAATATATGGTTATTATTATTCAGATTGTTTAATAAAGCTGTGGACAAATTTTCCCATATACCCGAGTGTCAGTGCATTATTGGGTTAGGTATGTGGGAGGGTTGTCCTGGAGTCCGACTGCCCATATGGCGACTATACACCGGTCATGATCTCAAGGCACATCAAGGTTTGCACATAAGAAAAGTGTTTATCCATGCATAGAAAATGCATCAAAATATGTTAACAGAAAGAAAGTGCATAACATAGTGCAAAACCAATTTGATAGTACCAATACCACAGTAATAATAAAGTGCTAAATGCAAACAACCATTAAAAAGGTATACTGAGCAGGAGCAGGAGCAATGAAAACCCCAACATTTTGGCTATGAAGCCTTCCTCTGGTGGACCTCTCACTGACTAATCTATATTCCCACTTATATACCATTTATGTAATATAGATTTAGATTAATAGACCTAAAAGCGATCAGCTGGATAAAGGGAGGTACTTGCTATTCATATAATGTTGTGTGAAATCCTCTGCAGAATACCGGGAGTCACTCCCGTGTATCGATGACATCATGACGCACATGCTTCAGATGACATCATTGCATATGGGCATGGTCACGTGTTCCTGTAGTGCAGAACTACTACAGGAGAATGAAGTGACCAAAATTGTTTTAAATCAAAGGAGAAAATACTTCTAATGCATAATGGCTATTTGTAGACTTATCAAACGGCTGGTACATTCCATATCCACTGTAGCACACCAAATGAGCATTGTGTATATGCAAAATGTAAGCTATACATAAAAACTAGGATATACAAAACCGGAGAGAGAATAAATCCCACCAAATTTGTAGTGGTTGTGGGGTAATACAGGGCCTAACCCAGAGAAAGGAGATAATAGAGAGGGCTTGAAAACAGGTCTACAAGAAGGCACAACTGGTTCCAGTGCTATTACCCTAATGGAAATTACTAAGTAAAGATAATTGGCATATAGTGCCTAATTTACATAAGCATAGAAAATAAAAAACGTTATTGTCCAATATTGGATAAACACATCTAAATATCCCAGACACCAACAAAAGTAAAAAAAAATAATAATAATGAAAAAAAGGAGATGATAGTAAGTATAAAAATAGGACCAACTACTAGAGCTAATGTGTACAAAGTGTACTAATTACAAAATAGCCAGGTAGTGATACTGATGAAGTGGAAACAGTATCTGAGGGGAGATATACAGTGTATACATAGGTAGATTCAATAAGGTAACCCTAGTCTTACTGGCCAAGTGGCAACAGAATGGGTATATCTTATAACTAGTCAAGCTCTACGTACAGCAGGATCAAATAGGTGTCTGGCTTGTCAGAGAGTACCTGGGAAGTCCACAGCAGACCCCAGATAAAATAGAATCATGATCGGGAAAACTGACAGTGGATAACATAAAAGATTAGATTGCTTCTCCGCTATTATGATCGTCTCTGACAGCACCTAAATGTAGGTAACTGAGCGCACAGTTCTACCCTGTTAAAATTCAGGGCATCAGTATCAAAGAGTAAAAAACAAAACTGGCTTGAATAAACCTATATAGTGTAAAGTATATAAACCCTGAAGTAGATATTTAGTAAGATAACCCCCAAAAAACAGGTTCTAGACTACATTTGGCAGATAAGGGATAGCATCAGTATACTACTGCAGATACCGTGGACTCTTAAGGACAGATCTTGATAGACAGCTAGGCGATTGAAACGTTGATTTATATCGTTTGATTTAATATTTTTTTGTTTAATAGAGTGCTCTCTCAAATTTTGTTCCATTTATATATATATATATATATATATATATATAAATATTGGAAACATAGCCTGAGATTTAGTAGGAGAACTATAGACCTATAAAGGACCCCCACCCCCTTTCCTACCTTTGGTCAGGCGAATAGACTGTTCAGGTCAGCATTGCATGAATCCACTTCCAGGTCAACAAGGCATGCATTTTGGTTTCACCTTTGCTCCATAGAGGTCTCCCTACTCCGAGTCCTGCAGCAGGGATTTCCGTTAATCCAGTGGCTTTCTCTCCGGTCAGCATCGCATTTGGTGTCTCAGGGACTCTCAAACCGTAAGTTGACCCACCTGTCGCACCAGGATTAGTTCCCATGGCATTCAGCACAGCACGGGTCCTCACTTTACGGTTTCCTTTCGTTTTGCACGGTTATTTCGTTACCTTATACTCTCCTAGCTGTCCAAGTAAAATTTGTTTTGGTTAAAATCTGTTGGGTTAAAACTACAAACGAAATACAATTTTTCACCTACACACTGACCCCTATCAGTCATTTGATGTACTACAGGCTTCTCAGATATTATTGCGTTTTATGTACAAACCAATGAATCACTGCATTTTAACCTAGACACTGACCCCTACCGGTCATTTGGTGTACTACAGGCTTCGCAGACATTATTGCATTTCATGTACAAATCAACGAATCACTGCATTTTCACCTAGACACTGACCCCCTACCAGTCATTTGGTGTACTACAGGCTTCTCAGACATTATTGCATTTCATGTACGAACCACGGTATTTTCGCCTACATGCTGACCCGTATCGGTCAATCAGTATACTACAGGCTTCTCAGACCTTATTTCACTTCATAAGCAAACACACTAACTACAGCATTTTTGCTTTTATACTGACTCCTATCTGTCAAACAGTATACTACAGGCTTTTCAGACATATGGTTATTCCCACTATAATTACACAATAACACTTCCTTGCAAATCATGCTTGCTATGATATAATCATTCCTGCATACCTGCCTACATAGGCATTTAGTTACATTTACTGACAATACGCATACATTTACCCAAGAATGCACATACTACTTAAAGCACTATGCAGAATAGAGTCTAATACGAGATGTTTGCACGCTTAAAATATAAGTCCTTCCAATTATGTATTTTCACATATTGGGTTATTTAGCTGCCAGTCATGGTTCACTACACTCATGTTTCGGGGTACAGTTGTATTCCATATCAAACATGATATGACACTCCCGACAAGTTAATTTCCTTCAAATAGAGGCATTACAAGCATACAATAAACATTGGGATGGAGCACTTTGCTCTATTAACCCCTTAAGGACGAGTGACGGACGAGGTCCGTCACTCAGGGGAAACGTTAATGACGAGTGACGGACCTCGTCCGTCACGCGTTAAAATTAACTCCGGATCGCCGCGGTGCCGGCGATCGCGGGGTTAATGCTGTTGCTGGGTGCCTCCGAGTCAGGAGCAGACCAGCAACAGCAAATCGCGATGTCCCAGCCCATGTGATCGCTGTGACAGCCAGTCACAGCGGTCACAATGCTGCTGGGACATCTGATCCGCCTCCCTCCACCTCTTGTGGGTTTGTGAAGTGGAGAGAGACGGATCGGTGCTACATTGTGTCCCTGAATATTAGCTAAGTTGTAATAAAAGTTTTCTACCCCTTTCCCCTGTCTAAAAAAAATAAATAAATAACCCTTTCCCTGCTGTTTGATCACTGCTAGCAGTGATCAATATACAGGTCACAGTACTTTACTTTTTTTTTTTTTTTTTACTTTTAAGGGTTAAGTTTTGGGTTTTTTTAACCCTAGGGGGTTAAATTTTATTATTTGATTTTATTAGTGTATGATTTAGTTACGTGGGTGGAATTTAGTGGGAATTAGGGAATAAAAAAAAAGAAATAAAAATTTTAGTTAAAGTTTTGTTAGCTTTGTTAACTGTATTTAAAAATGTTTAGGAAGTATAGCGCAGAGGAGGCTTATGCCCTGTTAGCGGTGGACTCAGAGGCGACAGACACTGCCTCAGAGAGTGACGCAGGGGACTATGTGCCAGATACTGCAGGACCATCAGGGGAAATCGCTGATTCCCCTAATGCTGAACATGGCGCAGATGACTGGGTACCCCCTAATAATTTTTCCCCAGACATCCCAGTGTTTACAGCCAATCCTGGCATACAGGCTGACCTGTCTGGCTATAGTGTGCTGGATGTTATGCAGCTCTTCTTGGGGGATGAGATTTTTGAGGAGATGGTCACCCAGACTAATCTCTATGCGGAGCAGTAACTGGCATGCAATCCAGACTCTCTTATCTCCAGGAAAGAGATGGAACCCAACCAGTGTGCCAGAATTGAAACAATTCTGGGCACTGACCATGTTAATGGGGCTAATTAAAAAGCCCACAATTAGGGTGTATTGGTCCAAACATCCTATTTGTAATACCCCCATTTTTGCCGAGACAATGCCGAGGGAAAGATATGAAGACATACTGCGATTTATGCACTCTAGTGATAATAGCAAGTGCCCCCCAAAAGGTGATCCGCAGTATGATCTTCTTTATAAAATCCGCCCTTTAATTGCCCACTTTAACCATAAATTTGCCACTTTATATATCCCCAATAAAAACATTTCCATTGATGAGTCCCTCATGAAATTCAAGGGAAGACTGGGATTTAAACAATATATCCCATCCAAAAGATCCCGATATGGGATCAAATTTTATAAGCTGTGTGAAAGTGGCAGTGGCTACGTATACACCTTCCGTGTATACGAAGGAAGGGATAGCCACCTTGATCCCCCAGGTTGCCCAGATATAGTAGGGACAAGTGGGAAAATTGTCTGGGACTTAATAATGCCCTTACTTAACTACGATTATCATTTATACATGGATAACTTTTACAATAGTATCCCACTGTTAAAAATGTTATACTGCTTTGAGACTGTGGCCTGTGGCACTATTCGAAAAACTCGCACAGGTTTCCCAATGGCTCTGGTAAACAAAAAAATGAAAAGGGGGGGGAAACAGCAGCTCTCTGCCAGAATGAACTGCTGGCACTCAAATACAGGGACAAAAAGGATGTTTTCATCTTAACCACCATTCATGGTGAAAACACTCGGAGGGTCGCAGTTCGTGGCAGAGAGGAATGCAAACGAGTGCCAGTCTGCATACGGCAATATAATCGGCATATGGGGGGCGTTGACCTGTCCGATCAACTGATGCAGCCGTATTTGATCATGCCTAAGACCAGGGCATGGTATAAAAAAGTGGGCATATACCTGATGCAGATGGCAATACACAATGCATTTGTCATTTTCAAAAAGGCAAATGCTGGGCTGAATATATCCTTTCTTTCGTTCCAGTTTAACCTCATTACTGGGCTACTTGAGTGCCACACAAGGGAGCCTAGCAGAAGAATGGAGGCAGGTCACTTCTGCTTTAAAATCCCACCAACCTCTAAAAAACAAAACCCCCAGAAAAGATGCAGGGTGTGTTACAAGAGGGGCGTAAGAGCTGAGACCAGCTATTACTGCCCCGATTGCCCCTCTCAGTCTGGCCTATGCATTGGCCACTGTTTTAAAAAAAAAAAAAAAAATTTCACACCCAAGCCGAATAAGTAGACCAGTTTTGGGTTGTGATTTTTTTTTTCATCTGTCATCTGTCTGATTGGTAACCGAATCTTGGCTTTGTCTCCCGCTTATCCTGTCTTCTCTGTTCCTTGACCTCAGCTTGTCCTATCGTTGTTCCGTTTCTCTTTACTCCTTTGACCTCGGCTTGTACCTTGACAATTCTCTGCTTGTATAGCCCGGCCATTCTAAGGACCGGTATTACAAGTTTCTCTCTGTGTTCTCTCCCTTTGTGGTCTGTTTGTCTGTGTTTTTGGTTTCGGAATCCATGACAGCTTTGCCCGTGACGCAGATGACTGGGTACTACCCCCGGATAAGTTTACCCCAACTATTCCCCCTTTTCACAGCAAATAGTATGCACTTGTTCATAATTTGAATTGATGAGCTGCTTATACTTAAAAATATATGTGGCCTTTGAGAGGCAATTTGCAGTCCTGAGCTGCTACAATGAGACTTGGGCACAGCATCCACTTTTGAAAAATATGGAAGCGGTGTGTCTCCAATGTGCCGCTTCAACATCCACATAACCCTGAGAAAGGTACACATTATGTTATCGTTGCACTAACATGACATAGCTGAGCAGCATATTAGGTGTTACACTGCCTTAGCACACATAAGGATAACAAAATATACAGTAACATCTCCAAGCGTGTGTCAAAAAGGCAGAAAAAAATGCTAATTGCAACCAGACTTGGTACAAACTAACAAAAAAATTATCCTACACTAAGGTTTAGAATATACCTTTGGAAATACCATGGGGTATCTAATTTAAGAAATGGTAGGCCTTTGTGGGGTAGTTTGAATTTAAAGCCTGCTAAGATGCTTGGAAATTGCACATAGACTCAGCATCAAAATTCAAAGTTCGGTAAAAACTGATATGACTTGGTCTCCAATGTGCCCCTTCAACATCCACATAACTCTGAAAAAGGTACACATGGGGTTATTGTATCACTAAGATGACATAGCTGAGCAACATATTAGGTGTTATACTGCCGTAGCACACATAAGGATAGCAAAATGTACAGTAACATCTCCAAGAAATGGTAGGCCTTTGTGGGGTAGTTTGAATTTAAAGCCTGCTAAGATGCTTGGAAATTGCACATTGGCCCAGCGTCAAAATTCAAAGTTCGGTTAAAAACTGAAATGGCTTGGTCTCCTATATGGCACTTTAGCATCCCGAAATAGTGCCAAAGACATACAATGGGGGTGTCCTTTTACTCAGAAGACTTAGCTGAACATAATTTGGGGGGTTTGAACTTAGTGGCACATGTAAAAAATATGAAATGTCCAGCAAAAATGCAATCCATATGTAAAAAAGGTACAAAATTATTTTTTACCACATACTTTGGCAATTATTGGTGAAAAAATAGGGGCATGTTAAGGCACAATATGCACCTTATGAGATACCCTGGAGTGTCTACTTTTACAAATAGTAGGCCTTTGGGTTTTTTTGAACAGTCAAACTGTTATAATACCCCAAACGGAAGCATAGGCTCATTAAATCCGTCTCTCAAAATTCTGCTGTGAGTACTGAAAAGGACAGGTCTCCTATGTGGCACTGTAGCTTCATGAAATAGTGCCAAAGACATACAATGGGGGTGTCATTTTATTCAGCAGATGTAACTGAACACAAAATAGAACTTGTACAGGAATAGCACACACCAACTTTACAAAATACACACAAGAAGTTCTTTGTTATAAGTTGTGTGCCAAAAACTAAATAAAACACAATTTTACTCCAATATATAGCAGAGGTTTGCGGTGTAATGGCTACGTAGAAAGTGTCAAAACAACCCTAGGTAAATTGCCTGTGATGTCTACTTTGTATAAATATATACTTTTGTGTGGCAGTTTTGTTTTCTTTTATGGCTATGAAGCTTACAAGACAAACATACCAAATTCTAAAATCGCTCCACATTAAAAGTTTATTTTACTCCTTGTGCTTTGTGACCTATAACTACCAAAAAAAACTTAAAATCCCAAACACATTATATATTCTGTAAATCAGGACAACTAAATGAATTTATTTTTAATTACTTTCCTTAACCTGCACTAATTATGAACACATTATTATTGCAAAAACTGTAAAAAAACACAAAGTTTAATTTGTTCGCATATTTCTGTATTTTTTTTTTTATAATAACCATTTTTATATATATGTTACATCAAATTAAAGCCCTTTCTGTCCTTTAAAAAACGATATATAATATGTGTAGGTGCAATAAATTAGTAAAATGCAAATTGCAGTTGAACGCAAACAGCAAAAAATGCTGTTGTCATAAAGTGAAGGACAAGCTTCTGAAGCTCTGTCCTTAAGGGGTTAAACTTGCATAACACATATGGGTATATGCTTTTAAATGTATATATTCAATTTTCATACACTGTTTTACCCATCTGGGAAGTATTAATAACCCTTAAAACCAGGTATATACATACATTTTCTGTTTCCCCCTGGGTATATCCTTAGCGTACTGGCAATTAGGGACTATAGGTTTCCAATAAGTATCTTCCTTTCTTGGCATCTACGCCTGTCGTATAGTGGTCCCGCGAGGCCAACACCCCGCCTCAACGCTCGGAGGCAAACACCCATTGGGCCACTCGTGAGCTAGCCGCCTCGCATGGTATATAGAGAGGGCCTCACCTGTCACTCCCTTCCCCTTTTTTATGATTACAGTCACCGAGAGGCCAACATCCTGCCACTACATTTGGTGGCCACAAAAATCCCCTCGCGCCATTGCATAGATAGAGCCTCTCAAGCCACTTGGCAACTAGCAGGGCCTCACCGGTCACCAAACAAAGGATTAATTGTTTCGCCATGCGGCTCTAGCTAGCAAGCCAGTACTAGCACACTGTGGGTTCATATAATAATTGCTATCTTCATGGTTTTTAGTACGTATCAAGCAGGTGGTAAGGATTTCTCTCTACCTAACACTCCTGCTAGAGTCAACACACTTTCACTTGGAGATGTTGCTAGTCCCACAGGACAATTTTGTCCCAACATTGCGGACGATCACGTTTCAGGCTCCAGGCTCTAGCACCTCTGGTAGTACGTAGAGAACTACCAGAGACAAATTGGGTCATCTCATTCTCTTTGGCAAATCCTAGATTTGCAACAATTTCCATGTTGGCACATGTACTTTCAGTGCATGCAGACTGTTGCAGATATGTTCTCAATATGTCAGGGCACATGCAAAAACCATGTGTCCCAGTAAATGTACCCTGAACCTTACTTCACGTCTGTAAACATTATGCATTTCCAGTACTCTCTAACTCCTCACCCTTCCAGACATTTAGTTTATTTCCTAATCTCAGATTTTAAAGGCCTTCTGTTCAGGTATTGCCATATACTTTTGGGGGAATCTAGAATGCCCTAACTTGCAGTCATCACAGCAGCATCCAACAGCTGGCATTACACTCATGGCCCAAGAAATGGCAGAAAGATTTCTACCTGGGCTTCTCCGATCTACACCATTTACAGTGTGGCGCAATCCCATTGGGATTGTCACAGGGAATCTTCCCTCACACTGTAACTGATCAGGCTTATCTGCACCTCACGCATCGGTTACCCCATAGTCTCAACTCCCTCATACCCTCAGGAGTTTTCATTACAGGATGCCACCATTGTTCATACCATTACAACTATCCCTCAATAAGGGGGATAGCCTGGTTAAGTAAAACTAATATCACAAATGCATTTCATACTGGAACTTAAAGGGCAGCAGTTATATATATTCTCCCGCTTAACTTTCGGGTCAAGAGCAGCCCACAATCTTCAATAGTCGTTGAACTCTTTACTGGTTGTGGTTAAACATATCCAGATGTCCCACAGTCATACACTCCCGAGATGATTTCTTGTTGGTCAAAGGGAATGCCTTTCCCTTTAGAAGCTTCAAGGAAGCCATTAGTATGTCTGAACACGTGGGTGTCCCAGTATTCCCTAAGGTCACAGAAGACCCAGACACTATCGTTACATTCCTGGGCGTACAATTTGACTCTGCATCCATGCCAACAAGTTACCACGTGAGCAATAGGAACAGGCGCAACAACACCAATTACCACCTCCTGCTTGGTACTTGCAACCACATGGAACTACAATCCCTACCAGGTTCCTTAAATTTTGTCATGTGCATCATACCGCAGGCCGCGCTTTCATCTCAGACCACTTTGCTTTTTCCTCCCTCCCGAATGATGATCAGGGGCTGTCCCTAGACAACCAAGCCATGGCAGACCTACACATATGGTGGATTTTCTTAACCACACATAATTGTAAACTATTGTGGCAGCTGCCGTGACAGCCGCCATGGCAGGGGGTCATATATGGTCAAGGTCATGATTACATGAACCTCACCAACATAGCCGGGTTCTTACTAAACTGGCCTTGTCCACCAGCACTCAACATGCTTGCTACAGGGTTTTCCAATTATACAATATGTTTCATGTCTGACCATCACTTAGCTGGTTTGAGGTTTCACCACGTATGGCCTTTGCATCTTTTTGCCACCTTAAGTTAATAATTCTCGCACAACACGGTTAAACTTTATCTCACGTATTTCTCCTTCCCAAACAACAAGGGTTCCTATCCTCCTACCCCATCCATACCTTAGACCTAGCCAAGCGGACGTTCCCACTAAATACTGGCCATAGACATACAATGTTCAAACCATGTCAGAACCACTAGACCATGCACTTCTGAGCCACGCACCAATGCAGTTATCAAAACTGCTACCTATCTAGCTTTTAATGGCTTTCTCAGGCCAAAACAATAACTCACTATCAGCGGCCAACATCATAAACAAGAGTGCCTGTTGACCTCTTATCTTCAAAAACACACAGACCACTATGTCTGGTCCCTTCCTAAAACTAAGACGAGTCAGATGGGCGAACCAGTGCATATAACCTACTACCTTACAAGCAATGCTGGGTGCCTGGTTAAGGTACTGATTACGTTCTTGGGCACGCCACCATATGCACCACTGAACCATTACTGTCGCTGTACGATACTGTCCTTACCACAGGTAAGTTTATGCACTATGTCCACCTACTCATTCACCAGCCTCAAACTGAACCCTAGTGACTACTCAGGGCACTCCTTTAGGATAGGAGCAGCTTACACAGCCTATAGCCAAGACATCCCCACACACGTTAAGACATGGGGCCGCTGGGAATCATAGGCTTATGCGACTTGCATAAAACAGCCGACTCAGGAATTAGGAAGCTTTCATTAAAATGTCTAACTGATTAACAAATGCACTATGATCCTGTATAATGTTTTGCATTAATATGTCTCCTTTTGCCCACTTTTTACCGGCCTACAGCATACGTCGGTTTTGGCACACCTCAACCGATTATTCCTAAAGCTACATCTCTATAACCATCTTATTCTATATCATATGAGAATGCCCCGAACACGTGTCTGTGTCTCTATATAGACATCATATATCTATTAATATATAGATATCGTATATATCTCTTTATAGATATCTTTATATTTATTGATATCTATCTAAAAGGTATTACAAGATACAAATTTTATCTATTATGTCTGTCATCCTTCTGAGGTACAAGGGGAATACTTCGGCGCTCTGGGTACACTTGCATCCATGTTATTTACCTCAAGGAGGAGTGGCAGCACTCCACCATCTTGCTTGGCCAGCACCAAATCTGTGTCTCCGTGCATATCACACTTTCCCACCGTTATTTCTACAGTCATTTTTCCTTCATCCATGTTGACTTGCAAGGGAAATGTCTGGTTGTGCAAGTTCACCTTGCATTGCTCTTTGCATCTCAACATGTTATCTCTCCCACCCTAATACTATCAGTCAGTCTCCAAACTGTCTGGCTCTAGCATGACATTGGAAAAAATTTCACTATTCGACACTATCTTATCTTCAATTTAATTAATTGTAAATCAATAGACTTTACTTCCCCCATCCATGTAGATTTGCAAGAGAAATGTCAGGTTTTAAAAATGTAACCTTTCATTGCCCTTTGCATGTCATCAGGATATCTCTACACTTCCAATTCTTCCCCCCACACACTCACTAATTACTAACAATCTACAAGCTATCTGTCCCTAACATGAGTACAATAAAAACTTTTCCCTTTAATGAAACAATCTTATCTTGTGTATATATTTGGATATTTTTTTTTTTTTTTTATATCAATGTCCTTGCTACTCGTAAGAAGGTGGTATGTTTGGAAGCTCTGGGTCCACCTTTCATCTCCATTTTTCATCCTCTTTTGGTAGCGTCTCCTCTACACCATCTTTCATGGCTAGCATCAACTTGTCTGGCCTTGCATGTGGTGTGTGCTGTAACACAATTCCATGTGCTACTCACCCACCTTTAAAGGGACACTATAGTCACCCAGACCAATTCAGATCAATGAAGTGGTCTGGGTGCCAGGCCACTCAGGTTTTAAACCATTCATATGTAAACATAGCCATTACAGAAACTATGTTTACATAGCAGGGTTATCCAACCTCTAGTGCATTTAGAAATGCTTTCCTATGTACTGTTACAATGCGCGCGACACTTGCAGTGCATGCGCATCACGCTCCACTCGTGAGATGACTAAAGTGTGGGAGGAGAAATAACAAGCGCCGAGGGAGCCCGGCACTGGATTTAGGTAAGCTGTTGAAGGGGTTTTAACACCTTCGGTGCCACGGGAGGTGGACCCTGACAGAGAGGGTCCACCAAAGATTATATAGTCTCAGGAAAACCGCTTTGTTTTCCAGACACTACAGTGATCCTTTAATTCACTTAATTTTTTTTTTAAATGGTTTTACTTGCCTCTTCAGTAAAGAGTCCAGTCTTCACACTTTTGATCATCCCGTCCACTCACATGATGCCAGCAACACACAATGTCTGTCGTAATAAACAAAAAATACAATTAATTTTTAATTTTGTACTAAAAATGTTTCTTCTGCTTATTTTCATTGATTTCATCTTTTTTAAAAGATAATAAAAAAAGTAAAAAATGGCAAGTGGACATAGTTCAGATACACCATGTCAAAATGATGCATCCAATGTATGGTAAGTTTACATAAGTGACTTACATTTTTCATGTTATCTATATTTTTGTAATATGAATTACCAACAGTGCAATAAAAAAATATCAGAAGTCTAGCAGATTTTATAAGCGATGAGAAAATCATTGGCAATATTTTGCGTTCATGGATAAAAAGGACTGGACCACTGCATTAATCTCAATTCAGTTACATTAGGTTGCCTGGTGGATGTTTTCCTGGTCGATGAATTTTAAAGGACCACTATAGTCACCTAGTGATGTCGCGAACACGAAATTTTCGGTTCACGAACTTCCGCAAATGTTCGCGAACCGCCATAGACTTCAATGGGCAGGCGAATTTTAAAACACACAGGGACTCTTTCTGGCCACAATAGTGATGGAAAAGTTGTTTCAAGGGGACTAACACCTGGACTGTGGCATGCCGGAGGGG
>OW240914.1:50601440-50675007 GCA_933207985.1 Pelobates cultripes
ATGCCTGTTATGCTTTAAGCCTGAACGTTATGCACAGCGTCATAGCTGTGTCATGTTATTTATAAAGTGCCAACAAGTTCCACAGTGCTGTACAATAGGTGGACTAACTTTTAAATAGATGCAGCAAGACATGTTAGATGTAGAGGAATGGAAGGTGCTGAAGGTTTTGCTCGAACAAGCTTACAATCTAAGTGGATTGGGGTGAAATCACACAAGAGGTAAGTTGCAGTTTGTGTAAATAAATAGTAGGTTGCTAGATACATTTATAATGAAGTCTTAGTTTATTACATGACTCATTGCAGGATATAAGGTAGGATAGTGAAGTGTGTGGAGGTACAACTGTTAACAGTTTACTTATATGTGTTCTTGAAGAAGTGAGTTTCAGTAACTTTTTTAAGTAATGGAGACTTGGTGAGAGTCTAATGGCGAGGGGAAGGGAATTCCAAATTAATGATGCAGCCCTAGAGAAGTATTGAATGCTAGACTCAGAAGTGCAAGTATGAATGGAGGATAGACACAAAAGGTATAGGCAATTTTAATACAGATAGTATGTTATCATGTTCTGTTCATAATACACAAGGGCATTAAACAAATGTTTTTTTTTCACATGGAACAGTGCACTTTCAACGTGTTTAATTTCAAACCCAATATATATAAACACGCTTTTCTTTTTTTTATATATATATATATATACACATTATGTTTATATTGGTACTGAAGCATCTAACCCCCTCTCCCACTGTTTTTGTTAATTCCTTTGATAGCAAGTGAAGTGTCTGGCAAACAGCCGGGAATGACTTTTGGTTCACCCAATCTCCATAACGGTACTATCATGTCAGTCACTCTGTTTTTTTTCTAGATTGTAAGCTGTTTGAACATGGTCATCATCAAACTATTGCTCCTGTCAAAATCTGTAATAGTTTGTCTTATTTCTTGTTAACGCCCTTTTAATAAATTGTTAAGCGCTGTGTTATAAGTTGGTGCTATATAAATGCTAATTCTAAAAGTAATAATTCTGGCAGTGACCTAGTTACAAAACAAGTTAGCCAGTGGGATCAAGACATTAATTTCTTTAGATTATTATTTATTTATTTTTTTAAATAGTTCCATGTAGTCTGGAAAATAAAATATATTTTTTTACCAATATGCTGGAAGAATTTCCTCAATATCATTTTTTTTATTTATATATAAAAATAAAACAAAAGTAATTAAAAAACCACTTCTCCAATTGTGGTTTACGAATAAATATCGGTTTATGCATTAGTACTAAGATGATAACTGCACATTTTTGATTCACCATAAACCACTCATTATTTTAAAAAATACAGGAACTACTACTACTGGAGTGAAGGGTATTCTCCTTCATTGTTCAAACTGAGCTCAACTACTGATGCATGGACAAAAGGCCTTCAAAAGCCTCTGCTATTGTGTACATAGTTTATACTAAGTGACCCATAGGTTGAGGAGGCGGTGACCGTGGCGGTGTAGGTGGAAGCGGCGGTGGAGGAGGAGGTAGCCAACACTGTTTTTAATTTGTATTTGTTTTTTTATAAATTAAAAAAAAAAAAAATATTTGGGGTAACCCCCAAAATATTGGGACATATAAAAAAAGATACATTTGCGGCCTGCGGTGCATTTCTTGCAGTCCAATAACGCCATCAGGTTTTAAAAACTGTCCGTCTCCACCAGATGGAATGACAGCATTTCGAAGGCCAGGAATTTTGAAATGCTGGCATTCAGGGCCAGGGATCGCAGGTGGGTAGGGGGGTACTTCCTCTTTCTCTCCAGTGTTTGGGAGATGGACAGCTGAACGCTTCCATGGGACAGTGTGGAGATGCTGGACAATTTTGTACCTGGCCTATGCTGGTGCAGGAACCCACCTTCCGAGCCACTTGTGAATGACTGGCCTGATAACTGTGGAAATGACCCCTTTTCCTCCTCCTGTGCCACATCCTCTTTTATCATCGCCCAAAGCGTTTTTTCAAGGAGACATAGAAGCGGGATAGTAAGGCTGAGAATGGCGTCAGCGGCACTGGCCATGTTGGTCGAGTCCTCGAAACAGCCCAACATGGCACACAGGTCTCGCATGGATGCCCACTCATTGGTGGTGAAGTGGTGCTATGGTGCAGAGCGACTGACCGACGCATGCTGCAGCTGAAACTCCTCTATCGCCTGCTGCTGCTCGCACAGTCTCTCCAGCATGTGCAAGGTGGAGTTCCACCTTGTGGGCATGTCGCATATTAGGCGGTTAGTAGGCATGGCTGTGATGGCTTCTAAGGGCAAACGAGTCAAACGCTTGTTGATTGGCTGCCCTGCAGCCTTTCAAAATACGCCATTAAATAGCCGAACACGGAACTCAAACCTGATACACAAATCCGTGTTTGGGTCCAAAAACCGTAATGTTCGGTACACACCCGAACTTTGCGGTTCGGGTTCGCTCAACTGTAATTGTTATAAATACAATCTAAAAGTATGTATGAATTTTTATGGCATAAAAATGTAATATCATGCAGTTAAACTGAAACAGTTTAACGAATACCCCAACACTGCTCACATATTTTCTTAGTTTACCTCTAGAACATCATTTCTAACATTTACCTAGTAATAGTTGTTCTATTGAATAATCTTAGATTAAGGCTTCACTATTGATTAGAGAACACTTATCAGAGATCAAATATATACAAATCAGTACCATCTATAACAAAAAAAAGTGTGCAGAATGCTTAGCATTAATTACTGCTGCATTTTAATTTTTAATTTTTTTAATTTTATATTTTTGCTGTGCAAAGGATAGGTACAAACATTCTCAAGGTACCCCAACGGCAATCCTGTAGCGTTATATCAACCTGTACAATCGGGGTAATAGATTGGGTGGCATTTTAATGATTTGTAACCCCTTCACAGGTGAGCACTTTGATTGAAAAAATACAAGCATACCGTGTATTTGAAGCAAGGGATGCATAGCTATCATAAAAACATATAACACGGAAGCTTTGTGTATATTTTGCTTTGTAGACAAATGTAAGAATTAAAAAGATGTCAATTTACAACATATTTATTTTTCACTTATTTCTTCAGCCTTTATAAAAATAGTTAGCATTTTGCTACTCACCCTTCCCTGACTGTGTCAGGATAAACTAAATTCTCAACATGCAGAACTTAAGTAACAAATAAATGAAGAAACTCTAAAACGTATTACTGGACCTTAGATGTAAGCTTAAAGGACCACTATGGTGCCAGGGAAACATACTCGTTTTTCTGGCACTATAGTGCTCAGGGTCCCCCTCCCGCCGGGCTCTGGGGAGAGGAAGCGGTTAAACTCACTTCTTTCTCCAGCGCTGGGCGGGGAGCTCTCCTCCTCCTCGCCTCCCTCTTCTCCTCCTCTTCGGCTGAATGCGCATGCGCGGCAGGAGCTGCGCGCGCATTCAGCCAGTCCATAGGAAAGCATTGTGAATGCTTTCCTATGGACGCTGGCGGCTTCTCACTGAAAATCACAGTGAGAAGCACGCAAGCGCCTCTAGCGGCTGTCAAGAGACAGTCACTGGAGGCTGGATTAACCCTATTATAAACATAGCAGTTTCTCTGAAATTGCTATGTTTTTAAAAAAAAAAGGGTTAACCCTAGCTGGACCAGGCACCCAGACCACTTCATTAAGCTGAAGTGGTCTGGGTGCCTATAGTGGTCCTTTAATAAAGAATAATACAGGACAAAACAAACATGAGATAGGAACAGCGCTCAACAACTAAACAAAAGAATATATAGGAGACAGCAAACTTGAGATAGGTGATTCCCTCTAACCCTAAAGGAGAACTAGACAAAGGAACAGGTAGTGACAAAAATGAGCAATAAATGTATAAAACAAGATATGAAGTCCAAAGTTATTTAAAGATACAGTAACAAAGAATCTATGATAAAATTCAAACAAATTCCAGTAGATAAAATACAGTCTTTGGATGCAGTGGCATACTAAGGGGGGGGCGGAGGGGGCGGTCCGCCCCGGGTGCCACCAGGGTGGGGGGTGCCATGACCAGCCTCGCCGGCCCCCCCATGCTGCAGCCGCCCGAGCGCTCTGTAGAGAGCCTCAGGCGGTTGCAGCTTTGCCTGGGCGGTGCATCCATGAGGGCGGACCGCACCGCCCGGGCGCAGCCTGAGGAGAGGGGCTGACAGGAGGGAAGCGCTCAGCGCTCCCTCCTGTCACTCTCTCTGTTGTAGCGTGGCTGAGCCCTGCAGCATGATGGTCCGGCCGGGTACAGGAAACAGGAAAACACCCGGTACAGGAAACACCCGCGGACTATACTGGGCTCGGCCACGCTACAGCAAAGGTAGGGGGGAGGGGAGAAAGAGAAAGAGGGGGTGAGAAAGGGGGGTGAGAGAGAAAGAAGGGGTGAGAAAGAGAAAGAAGGTGGGAGAGAAAGAAGGGGGGGGTGAGATTGACATTCATCACATAAACACAATGCACCCCTTGCACACAGAAAAACACACAATGCATTACACACACAGACACACATACACAAGCAATGCATCCCTTACACACATTCAATGCATCCCATACATACACAGAAACACACCTTGCAGCCCTTACACATACAAACACAATTTCACACAATGCATTCCTTACACACATATCAGGACATCCCCTACACACTCCACCCCTGTGAACAAACTCATTGGTGGAACATGAAGGTGGACCCTGGGACCCAGACCTTGAGCTGTGTAAAGGACCCCCAAAAAAATGGAGCTGCTTCCCGTTCTCCCAGAACATTGATTTTTGTGACCACAGTTACAAACCGCCTCCAGAGAGCCTGTTCTGCACCAGACCAGTGGAGCCAGACTGCAGCTAGAGCCCATCATCATCCCATCTGGTTGTAAGTAGGCAATCTAGTATATTATTCGTGGCACTAAGCTCTAATTTACCTCACATTAAAGAAACACTATAGTCCCCAGAACCACTTCAGCTTAATGTAGTGGTTCTGGTGTCTATAGCCTGTCCCTGCAGGCCTTTTAATGTAAACACGGCGGCACTGCAGCACTGGCATTAGTTAACATGGCAAATCATATGGGTGGGGCATTGTGATGTCACATGAGAGGCGGCAAACTTTACTTTTGCCTAGGGCGGCAAAAATCCTTGCACCTCCCCTGGCTGGAGGGGGCTGTGTGAGCTGTGGACGCACAGTGTCCCATGGTAGTTAGGGTGCCGTGCGGCCAGTACAGCTCACACAAGCAAACAGCTGATAAACTGGCTGCACGGAGGAAATGTGTATGTGTGACTGTCTGCCTGTGACTGTATGTGACTGTCTGCCTGTAACTGAGTGTGTGACTGTCTGCCTGTAAATGTGTGTGTGGGGCTGCAGGGATTTTGTAGAAGGGGGCGGGGGTTTTGTATTGGGACAGGAGTCTTTATAAGAGGGGATAAGCAGGGGATTTGTGGAAGGGGGTTGCGGGGTTTTGTAGACGGGGCAGTACAGGATTTGTAGAAGGGGCAGGACAGGTTTTGTAGGAGGGGCGGGGCAGGACAAGGATTTTGTAGGAGGGGCTGACAGCGGTTTTGCAAAGTTAACAAATTGTTTTTTTGGGCGGGGGGGGGGGCGGGGGTGTCAAGCACAGGATCCGCCCCGGTTGCCAAATGCTCTAGGTACGCCCCTGTTTGGATGAAAGGTAATTTGTCTTCAAATGTTCCTAAAATGCTTGGGGGACAATTCATTCGGTAGCAGCATATGAGAAAACATAAAACAGAGAGACCAATAGGGCAATTTTGATAAAAGATAAAGTGAGTGCTTCTAAAATTTATAAAAATGCCAACTCACATTTGATAGAATTATAACCAACTCTAGGAGAAACAGCATGCAGTGGTATTGTATCCCCACTTGCAGGATATTTTCAGGTAGTAGTTGGTACCAGGAAGATGATATGGGGGAATATAAAAAAGAAAGAAAGGCCAATAGTGCACTCAATTGAGGTAGGTATACACGCAGTAATTATGAAGTGTACTTACTCTTGGTGGAGCAGACTAAACTCTCTATGAGTTAGGCATGGATGCTATAATCCCCACCAATGATTCTTTGTATGGTTCAGTAGAAAGGTAAGGTGCCAGGTAATGAATAAAATAAAATTTTTAAGGTTAAAAAAAGTATATGGCTTTCTACAAATGGTAAAGGAGCAAAAATACTTTATTAAACAAAAGATAATATAAAACCATGATGCATTTCACCTTTTTGGGGTCTTTTTTCAAGTGGATTAGTGGCAGCAATACACTTATAAAGGGTTATGATAAGCACACATTTGAAGTTTGGCGCCAAAATTACCCCATGATCATGTGACCACATGTGTGATCACAAAGCTATAATAAGTTAACATAATACTAACATGCAATGAAATAAAACATAGTGGGATATAAAAGTATATAAAAGTATATTTTTTAAATCAGAACTTAGAGAGAGAAGTAAAAACTGAATTAAGGGTGTGTCGCTTAAAGGCTGTGGTGTATCGGCCACAATGCACACTGGGAAATGTAGTATGTGTGTTGCAGTTAGATTATTCAGTTAGGACCTTATTAAAAGTGTTAATTCCCCTCAAAATGATAATAGAGTGTGGGCAGAGGGACTGGGGAAGTCTCATAACAGAAAAGTATAAATGTAGAATTGATTTAAAAAAAACAAACAAAGTGGCTTAATCTGCCTAAGGGGAACTGGCAAAAAACCTTGGGAAATGTAGTTGAAGCTGATCTTCATAGCGATCAGCTATAGTGTATACAAAGAGAGTGTATAGTATAAAAAAGGGGGAATGCAAGTAATATATAGTACTGTGGCTATATAATAATATAGTAAGTAGCATCCATGTTGCTAACAGGAATTAAAAGTACAAATGTAGAATCAGAAAAAAAAGGGGCATGGTTTGATTGGCTCAAGGGAAACTGGCAAAGAATCTTGGGAAATGTAGTTAAAGCTGGTCATCATAACGATCAGCTATAGTGTAAAGCAAATCAATATAAATAGAGTATCATTTATAAAAAAGGGAATGTTTTAGTAATATGGCAATATAATAACATAGTAGATAGCATCAATATTGGTGGAGTAAGGAAAGTGACCATATTAAGAAGGGAAGAAAGTGGGTGGCCATATTGGTAGAGGAATTAATAAAGGATATGAAAAATAAAAATTGGAGAGATAATAAGGGGATAACAGTATATAAGAACCTATGGTAAAACAGCATATATAAAATACAAGAGAATAGTGGACACATGTATATAGACAATACCTTAAATAAAGACATATTTTTTAAAAAGTCATAAAAAATGTAAAAGATCAAAGTCTGCAGTTAGTCCATTTGAAAAACCACTCCATTCCTTTGAGTCCTAGAATGTTTTTTTTTTTTTATTTCTTTATTTTGTCATATAAATTTTTTAACATTTGCATGTGAGGTAGCCCAAAGGCAATCATCCAGCACATTGAGACAACCAGATACAGAAATAAATGTTAAAAAATACAACCAAGATTAAACAAACAAACAGAAAGGAAAGAAGAAAAAAAAAAACATCAATATAACTGCTAAAAGCATAGATAAGCTGGAAATATATTGTAATATAGGCAATGTGTAAAATTAAACACCGAATGTTTCCACATAAAGTACAGTATTTCCATTGAAAACCATCGTACACCCGATGTATATATCACGCTACATTTGTCCACTGCCAATTGCTATCAAAAGGAATTAACACCAGAAATTTCCAGGATATAATTGTCACATTGATAGACATACAAAAAGATAAATAAATAAAATAATAGTAAAAAAAAAAAATAAAAATATATAAAAATAAAAATAATTATAGTGCAAATAAATTACATTCTCTGGGACTCGATATGGGGGGAACCACAATATGTTATCATGAATTCTGTCTATTTGTCCAGGGTAACCATAATTTGGCCACATCTCGAATACCAAAAAAGGGGTTTGATTCCATCCTGTACTGATAATCTATTTGCTCCATAATATTGTGCCATATTAATGGGATAGAAGATTTCCAAGCCCTAGCTATACATATTTTAATGGCAAAAAATATATGGGTCAAAAGATATTTTTGATATTTATCTTGCGAAGGGAAACCAATGTTAAAGAGAAAAAGTTGAGGGCTAATTTCTTTTATCTCCTTAAAAATAGAATTAATAAGGCCAAACATTTGAATTTTTATATTATCAAGACCGTGACACTCCCACCATATATGATAAATAGTGCCCTCCTCATTTCCACATCTTCAACAATTCTTAGAATGTACAGGTGATATTTTGTATAGTCTAACCGGTACCATATACCACCTATATATTATCTTTAAATGTGTTTCATAGAGGGAGACGCTATGTATACAGCGCTTAACTAGGAGTGTAGCTTTGGTCCATTCCAGAAGTGGAAAGGATTCCCCAATATCTTGTTCCCATTTAACAAAGGAGGTAGCATGAGAGTCTTGTTCCATTGATTCTAACACCTTAGTAAATCTTGAGGTCCCTCCCTTCTTTTTATATAATACAATAAGGGGATTAACGTTGTGGTCCTTAAGTATAGTCCGAGATAGTAAAAAGTTCTTAATCCTTAAATATTGAAAAAGATCTCTAGGGGAAAGATTAAACTTTTCTTGCAATTGTATAAATGGGATGGGTTTAAATCCATCCCATAAATCCGAGATCTTCACTAGGCCTAGGTGTGTCCAAGATTGAACATTTATATTATCCATTATGTGTTGTAGGACCACTAATGGAACCCTATATAATAATTTATCTTCTAGCTTCAATTTTTTATTTAGGATTTTGGAGGTATTGATCATATCTATCAATATACGGTTCAAAAAATTCTTGGTATCCAATTCACCCAAATTTAACATACCCATCCAAAAAAGAATGAACAATTTATATCTAGGGCTATCCTCCTGTTCTAGGGTAAGCCATGATATACATCCCTGTTCCTTGTCTAGCCACTGTAGAAGATGAGTCGCCATACATGCTTCATGGATTTTATCGACATCTGGGAATGCTATACCACCCTTCTGATAGCTCCTCCGAAGAGTGTCAAAAGCTATCCTAGGTGGTTTATTTGCCCAAATACATTTGGAAATCAAAGTTTGAAAACGGTTAAGAATACCTTTCCCCAGTCTATAAGGAATCGCCCTAAAATAATATATAAGTTTAGGTATCAGAAATGCCTTGATCATATTTAATCTTCCTATCCATGAGGACTCAATCTTCCTCCAATTGTCTACCAGTTGTTTCAAATCTCTTAATAATTTATCATAGTTTGATTGTATCGTCCTCTCTATATCAAAGGATATTTTAATCCCCAAATAACCAATAGTATATTTTGCCCATGAGAGTTGGAAATGTGCAGTCAGAAGATCTTTCTGAGCCTCAGATAAAAAAGAGGCTAAAATTTGTTTTTTTTTCATATTGACCTTATAGTTGGAGAAACCACTATAGTTGGATATAACATCCAGTACCGATGGGATTGAAACCATCGGATCCGTCAAGGTAAGGAGGACATCGTCTGCGAAAAGGGAAACCTTGGTTTCCCCATTAAGAGACTTGACCCCTTTTACGTTAGTATCCTGTCTGATCAAGGTGGCCAAAGGTTCAATTGTAAGAATATATAACAGGGAAGCCAAAGGGCAACCCTGTCTAGTACCATTTTTGACCTCAAAATGGTCAGACTCAACAAAAGGGTTAATTATTTTAGCTGTAGAACTCCTATATAACAACATAGTTTTATGTCTAAACTGACCCTCTAAGCCAAATTGGCCCATGACAGAGTCCAGGAATCTCCTATTGACTCTGTCAAAGGCCTTCTCAGCATCGAGGGCCATAATAACAGATCCCCATTTATGCTAATTTATTCTATGTATTAAGTTAAATATCCTACGTGTATTATCTGTAGTACCTCTCCCTCGCACAAATCCAGACTGATCAACGTCAATCAGTTCTCCAATTACCTCTTTAAATCTGTTGGACAATATTTGAGAGAATATCTTTATATCTAAATTAATGAGAGATATAGGTCTATAGTTAGTAATAAGTGTTGGGTCTTTCCCTACTTTGGGTATAGGAATGATTGAAGCCAATAACATCTCATTGGGGAAGGGGGTATCCGCGGACGCCTTCGTAAACATCTCTAAAAGGATAGGGGAAATGAGTCTTGAAAAAGTTTTATAGAACATTGTTGAAAAGCCATCTGGGCCTGGAGCCTTATTCAATTTTAACTTATCTATTACTTCTGTTACTTCTGATAGTAAGAATGTGGCATTCATCATTTCCAACTTCCTTTGATTGATTTTTGGTAATTTAAGGTTACTCAAAAATGTATCCATTTCTTCTCTACTCTTCCCTATCTCCTTTAGGTTGTATAAAGATTTGTAAAATTCCGCAAATGCATTTCCAATATCATTTGGTGACACTAAATGTTTATCGCCTAAGACAATTTTTTAAAATAATTTATCTTTGAGATTATTTTAAATTTTATTAGAAAGGTCTTTATTTATTTTATTATTATTATGGTACCATCTTTGTTTAAGGAATAGTATATTTTTATTGACCATATCATAAATTCTATCTTTGATAGTTTCCCTTAATTTAGCTATTTCTTCAATTAAGTCTTTATTCACCATATTTTTATTTAGACGTTCCTTATTTGCCAATTTTATTCTTAACTCTTGCAAAGATTCTCCCTTCTTCCTTTTAGATTCAGAGCCAAGTTTAATCAATAGTCCCCTTATATAGCTTTTAAGGGTACACCATACCGTTACCGTAGAAACTTCCCCATTATCATCGGTAATCAAAAAGTTTTCAATTTCAGATGACAAAAAATCAATGTTGCACTCTGATTTCAAGAGGCTTTCATTAAGTCTCCACCTTGTCCTTGGTCTAAGACCACCTTTTAACTTAACCTTAATGAATGCTGGTGCATGATCTGATACAACTATGGATCCAATATTGGATTTAATAATAGAACTCAAAAACCCAAACTAGGATTCAAAGTCCTCCAACAGTCAAATAGAGAATTCCTATCTAGAAATTTAGAAAAATCAGAAACATAGGTATTTACAAATTTATAATCTCTAACATTTTTATGGCTTTTATCCCGTGCTGGGTCCAATACACTATTAAAGTCTCCCCCAATTATGATGTTACCACATGCTAATTCATTAACCTTTTCCATAGTTTTATCCAAAAAGTCCCCTGGACACCAATTTGGTGCATAAATATTAACCAAAGTATATATAATACCATTAATTTTTGTGATGAGTATCAGATATCTTCCCATTGGATCCCCAGTTAGATGTATCATTTCAAAATTAATTCTGCTAGAGATTATGATAGCAGTGCCTCTTTTTTTTTTTATTCCCCTCCATATTGGAGGAAAATATCAACGGGAATTTCTTAAACTTCCAGAGTCTCTCTGGGGGATTAATCCAGTGTGTCTCCTGAATAAAAGCAATATCAATATCATTTCCATTTAGAAATGTATAGACTGCTCCCCTTTTCTGTGGTGAGTTCAAACCCTGGACATTCCATGATATCACATTAAGTGCCATCATAACACCTATTGTCCTGATTACACCCCAAATCGAGTCTCAGAAAAGCAAAAAACAAAAAACAGAAACAAAAAAAAGAATACACATTTACATTGTAAGATACATAAAACATACAAAATAATTCAAGAGGGGGAACAAACCACCTCTTGGTAATCCAGTGGGGAAACGTGTGTATGTGTGTATATATATATATATATATATATATATATATATATATACACATATGTATATGGAGCCCCCTGAGCAAGACCTGCCTATAATTGCAGGAATAGAGACCCTGGCGAGAGGAGGAAGGCCTCAAAACTCTTCAGAAACCAAACGGCATTCCAAGTATCTAGCCCATAGTCGGTCAAAGGGCACTCCACAATGCTGTCAACCTTGACTGGGATATATGACCACACTAGCCCCTAGAGCAATAACCCAATGAATTACTAATCTGACATTACTTGATGTATTTTGCAGCTATCCATTATAATAGTACTAATCTCCCTCTCCTCTCCCTTCCCTCAGTCATTATAATTCCAAGATATAATATGAAATATGGAACGTATCCCAGGAAGAAGCAAAATAAGGAGACCTGTGAACTTATATCTACCTAAACGGACCTACCTATAATTACAGAAATAAAACACTAATAAGGAGAGAAAAAAAAAAAAAGAAAAAAAAAATTCTCCAGACCTCATCAGAGACCAAACAATATTCCAAAAATCCGACCTTTATTTAGTACTATACTCTTCAATAGATAAGTCTGTTTGTCTAGGATATAGGATCGCATTGGTTTAAAAAACCATATTACAATAAATTGCTATTCTAGTTCTGTTCAACATATCCCTTCAGCTCTTAAATATGATAGTACAAGTCCTCCCTCTCCTTTCCCTTCCTTTAGCCATTCTATCTACCTATTGCCTTGATATATATATACATGGTCCGACTCCCCCTATCTATTGTGATCTAATTCAACGTTACCTCTTGGATATTATCTTACTATTGCCAAATCGCTTCACCTACTTTGCCCCTTTAGAATGCATAAATAACCACAGTTATATCATATGTGAATAGACCCATACTATGAAATTGTACTACCACTCGTGTATACAAGAGAATAGTGGACAGATGTATATAGACAATACCTTAAATAAAAAGACATATTTTTTAAAAAAATCATAAAAAATGTAAAAGATCAAAGTCTGCAGTTAGTCCATTTGAAAAACCACTCCATTCCTTTGAGTCCTAGAATGTTTTTAATGTCTCCTCCATGCCAGGGAATAGTGCATTTCTATATGCCTGTAAATTTAAGACAATCTGGATTTTTTGGGTGTATTAAGAAATGTTTTGCTACTGTGTGATTGAGATTGCCATTTTTGATATTATGACAATGCTCTGCTATTTGTGTCTTGAGGCTTCTGAAGGTCATGCCAACATAATGGAGGCCACATGGGCACTCCAGAAGGTAAATCACATTTTCGTGTTGCAAGTAATAAAATCACTTATTTTTATATATATATATATATATATATATATATATATTTTTTTTTTTTTGTGTGTGTCTGTGATATTAGAGATAAAATCAGTGGTTTTATTTCGAACTAATCCCTGTGTTATTTTGCATGTAATACATTTTCTACAAAAACAAGGGAGAAGAGTCTGCGCTAGATAACAGGAATGTAAGCAGCAACCCTAAAAAGGGAATCCCTCAAGACCCTTAATAAGACTAGAAATGGGAAAAAATGGGTAAGGGCTGCGCTAAAATACAGTAGCCTATACTGTAAAAACCAGACCAAATGATCTAAATGAATAGACAACAACAAGTAAGCCTATATAATAGATAAAAAAGTCAAAACAACAGAAAAAAGTGTAATAAAACAAAGTCCATCTAAGTAGTAAAATGTTCAATAGAATAAAAATAGATAAAACATCTCACTGGCATAACTGGATAGAGTATGTGTACAATCCTCAGAAGTTGATCCGTCCGGGTTGTAAATAATCCGTATACGTGAAGACAAGAATAAAACACGACAAACTGCCAATAGTGAAATATTGTAAATCCAAATAATTGGAGCGGAGCTCCATGGGAAATGTAGTTAAATAAGGGAGGGCGGCGAACGGCTCGCTCGTAACAGTGGTAGCAAGCCACTCCCAGCATAGCAGCACGTGACCAGCATGATTTGGAGCTAAGCTCCATGGGAAGTGTAGTCATGCCAGTCATCGTGCGCATAGGAGGAGGGGCGGCTCGCGGCTTGCTCCAGATATTAATAGCCAGCCGCTCCCACAAGTGGAGTAGTTAAATAAGTGTGTCCAAAAGGGCCAAAATACCAAATGGCGGTAGGAAAATTGGTGCCGTCGGAATAAAATAAAAATATGAATAAGGACTCTAATTACTGCCCCAGAATTTATATAAAAAGTGCATATATATAAAAATCTATAGAAAATATACAACTTAATATGAATAAAGGGTAATAATGATATAAAAGCACAAAAGACATAAAATACATAAAAAAATATATATTTTAAACATATTGATGTGTTACATAAAAGACTTAAAACATACATATAAGAAAAAGAGAATAAAATTAACAGATAGGGAGTTCCATAATAAATTTGTGACAAATAGTGTTGATGGTGTGCATATTCATAAAAAGTTATACAGATCAAAGTCTGCATTTAAACCATGAGGTGTGAGGGTCTGTAACTTGTAGACCCATTCCATTTCAGTTTTTCCTAGGATATTTTTTACTTGTTTGTAATTGGTGGATCCGTTTTTTGGCGCCAATTTCAATCATTATATATTCTTATAAATACTGTTTCATGCCAGGTATACTGTTATACTACCATTTTTGGTTACCTTTTTTATAGGACCAATCTCCTATTCATTTTATTGTATTTTATATACACTTTTTATTGTTACTTTTCCTGGCTTTTTTACTGTATCCTGATTCAAGAAATCCATAGGTGGGGATCATTCCACCAGTGCTGTGTTAATAGAGCAGTATTTTCTGCTCTACACTTGTGAGTATATTTTATTTTATCTATTTTATTTATTTATTCCAACTGAGAGCACTATTGCTGTTTTTTATATATATTGTGGAGTACGACGTAACCAAGGCCGCACTGACAGACACACTTCTCCAGTATATCCCTTAGCGGGGATCATACCGCTAAACGCCCTCCATCCTAGAGCTGGCCTAAGCTCCTGTGAGTGTACTATCCTCCTTTTATTTATTTTATCCTTGGATTTACAATATTTCACTATTGGCAGTTTGTCGTGTTTTATTCTTGTCTTCACATATACAGATTATTTACAACCCTGACGGATCAACTCCTGAGGATTGTACACATACTCTATCCAGTTATACCAGTGAGACGTTTTATCTATTTTTATTCTATTGAACATTTTGCTACTTGGATGGACTTTGTTTTATTACATTTTTTTTCTGTTGTTTTAATAGAGATTTTTTTTATCTATTATATAGGCTTACTTGTTGTTGTCTATTCATTTAGACCACTTGGTCTGGTTTTTACTGTATAGGCTACTGTATTTTAGTGCAGCCCTTACCCATTTTTTCCAATACATTTTCTACATTTATAAAAACCTTTAACATTGGATAAAGTTGAACTTTAATTTTTTTTGTTTTTAGTAAAAAAATTTGTTAATGTAGATTTAAAATTAGGGGCACCTCTAAAAATAATATTTGGTTTGTTAGGAATAATTTTACTTAAGGTATCATCTTGTTGTAAGATGTGCCAGTGTTTATTTATTATTCTTTTAATTTGTTTATTCCTATTATTAAAATCAAATATTATAAGGATGGATGGTGCAGTCTTTTTTTTTTTTTTCTTTGTATGTTAACAGGTTGTCTCTGTCTATAGTGTTAACTTGTTTGATAATAGTATGTCGTTTTTCCTCTTTGGAATTTATTTTCTAAAAATGTATCGTTAAGTGAGGAGCTTTGTTTTTCAAAATCATCTTTGTTAGAGCAATTTCTTTTTAAACAAATAAATTGGCTTTTAGGAACGCTTTCGAACCAGTGGGCGTAGTGGCAGCTGGTCTGGTCTATGACCGTATTTGTGCATTCTTTTTTAAAAAAGGTTTTTGTGTAGAAATTGCCTTCCTTTATGTAAATTTGGAGATCTAAAAAATTTATTTTTTCTTTACTATATTCATGAGTTAAAATAATGCCACTATCATTTAAGTTAAGATGGTTTAAAAACACATTAAGAGAACTCTCTGAGCCATTCCAAAAAACAAATCATCGATGTAGTGGAAATATGACACTAGGTTTGCTCGCCAAGTATGATCACCACAAATAGCTTCGGATTCCTAATCATCCAAAAATAAATTGGGGTAACTTGGGGTGAACCTAATGCCCATTGCTGTACCTTGTTTTTGAAGATAGAACGAATCTAAAAACCAGAAAAGGTTGTTGTTTAAAATTATCTTGATACCTTCTCTAATAATATTAATTTTGTGTTCTGGTAACCTATTTTCATTAGTTAAAATCCTATTTTGTTTTATACATGTATTGCTTATTTTTGACTCTACCTGTTCCTTTGTCTGCTTGTCTAATAATAGAGGACAGGCTGAGGTAAGGGAAACAGAGTGTACATAAACGGTAGGCAAGCCAAATGTCAAGGGATAAATAAGTCAGAATAGAAAAATAAACAAGCCAAGGTCAAAAATAAACAAGAATCACGCTTTCGGATAACCACAATGAAACCATGACAGAGCACTGAGAAAATTTCAAATTAAGTTTAAATACCCTAAGAATTAATCCAAAAGGGATGATCAGAAATGTGCATGCAAACATGCCCTGACCATCACATCCATGTGGACATAGGAGTCTTAAAATCTTTTCAGAGCCAGCCACTGTCAGAGAGGGAGGGACCTGATGGGTGCCAGACAAGTCCGAGTCTGAGCGTGAACAAACTTTTTTAGTTTGTGCATTACACTCCTTTTTTTTTTTTTTAAATTAGAGTGAGGCTTTATGGACTATATTTCATTTTGCAAAATACATGAAAATAAAAATGTTTTAACTCAATTTCTGTAGTGGAGTGGTTAACAGCAGATAGATTCAAAATTGTCAAACAAAATAACATGCTTATTGTAAGGTTATGATGGAGTTTTATCTCTACTTTACTATTAATACGGTGATTTGCATTCTACTGATGACTCCTCCCCTTTCACATTTTAGCACCACATTTTATAACAGTACACCTTGATAAATCTAACTTTATATTTATTCAGCTGTCTTGTTAAGACTAAATTTACTAAAGTGGTCTAAGTATAAAGTAAATACTGATGTTACTCGTTCTGAAGGTGCTGTTAATAGATTTTAAATGCATATTCCTACCCAGAATTCTTAGCAGCAGAACAAAAACTAAGGAGGTCAATGTGGAAATTACAATCTGAAAATATGATGTCTGTATTTCATAGACAAATAATTTGCATATATTTCAGGAAATTCACAGTTGAATGCTTCACAGTAGATACCAAATTTACATTGGTTTTATTTTTACAAACATTACATTTGGATTGATGCCTCAATTGTCCCTTTAATATTATCTGTAAGTCTCAAATGTAAATTTTTCTTCTTACATTTTGCATGTCTCAAACACCTGTGCCAATCATACATGGTCACACACTTTTTCTTTTTAGAGGAGAGTAATGTATACCTTCAGGAGGAGAGCATATATGAACCAGTGGGGGAGCGAGAAAAGTCTCAGGATACCAGGTGGAAATTGCCAAACATCAAAAGCTGTGGATCAGAGTCAGGACATTCCTGGAGACAGTATTCAACAGAAACAGGTAGATTAATTGGAGTCAAGCCAGAGGTTTCTACATATGTTATTTGGCACATGGGCTGATTTAATATTTGTTCTACGCCTTGTGTGTTTCTCCTAATCCTCTCACCTCCTTGTTTGTATGCCCTAAATTCCTCATTCCCTTGTGTGTCTGTCCTTACTCACTCATTTTATTATGCAAACATCATGATCATTACTGTGTCCATTCAACCCCCTATCACTCTTTGCCACCAACACTTCCCACATAACCTGATTGCGGCATTGTCAAGTTGTACCAAGGATGAGGTGCATGCAATTGGTACAAGCTGTGAATGAAACTGCAAGCAGTGTGTGATTTGAGTAGAGATACGTTTTAATATAGCATTAATTCGTGTTCCAGTACCCACCACTATAGCCTATTGAACTGCCCCCCAAAGCTTCAATCCATGCACAGGATCATAAAAAGCCTCTTGTGTGGTTCTGCTCAGTAAAGTTACAATTCATAGATCATACCTCTCAACATTTCCAATGTTGAATAGACACTTCATTTTTAAGAGTGTGAGTGTGGGTATGGCCAGCGTGGAGCTATTCTGAAACATTTTGGGTGATTTACTAATAACAGTTTAAGCAAATAAAATATAATTTAGAAAAGAACAATGTATCTTATTTACACAGACTGATTTCTAAAAGCATTAATTGTAGTTTAATGATAACTGAGAATTATTGCTGTGCAACTCTATTATACACTGAGACAACAACAACAATGTGAAGCTCCTAGAAGAGGAACATGAGGATAGAATAGAGGGACAAGGGGATTTTGGACCAAAAAGGGACTGACCTTCCAAAGTATGGAAACACAGAAGTTTGATATAGGTAGGAGGTATCAAGTTGCACTGCGTGAGTGACTGGGTCGAAATGAGTTGTAAGGAAAAACTGGGTTGTTTTTTCAAATGTGAAAGTTTATTTAATGCAGGTATAGCAAAGCTGAATAGTTGGATATATAAACTAGGTTACAAGAAAATCAATGTAGATTACATTTTTATTTAAAGTAAACTAACTTTTCTCTATTACAGGAAGGTTACCAAGACTGAAGATTTTCTTTAGCGTTGTGTTTTTTTTCCTGGTGTTGCTGATTCTGTCTCTCTGTGGGCTGGGAGCCGGACTGGCTAAATGTACGCATTTACAATACAAGGCAAAAATGTACAGTCACAATCAGTTTTCCATGTTTATTAAGTAATTATTAGACTTGAAAATTCATTTTCGGAAGAACACATTTCAGTCCAATTGTTGGCTATTTGTCCAAAAGACAAATGTATTAGTATAAACTAAAACAAATAAAATGAAGACTGAATTGCTTGTTGGAGGAAATGTTGACTAGCAATTTATTCTTGGATTTTAGTCTGTTATATGGCAGGAGCTGCTTGTTCATGGCTCTCTCCTTGTAATATTTAAAAATCTCTTGTGCCCCCTTCACCCAATGGGTTTCAACGTGACCTACATATTAGTATAAGGGAGGGTAAAAAAAAAAAAGATTAAAAACCAAATAATTTGAAAATGAGTTATCTACCAAACAGCTACTTTATTTGGTATCCTGAAATATAGTGTGAATCCCACAAGGGTACTAATTTAGGGAGTTATCCATCAAAACGGCTGCAAGGTGCAGCCGCTGCACGAATGGAAACACATTCGTCAAAATGCAAATCCAATAAGAAAACAATAATACAATTTTGTTTGAAAATGAATTGACAAACTGACAAAATTTGAAACAAAGTTTGGTGGTGCCCAAGTCTAGTATTCATGTAAATTCTTGACAATTTAGCATTTTACTAACCATAAAAGTGGAAGCAGGAAGTACAAGTTGAAAGAACTATTATAGAGAATGGAGTTTTGAATGTTTGCAAACTGGTTTTCTGTTTGTTTGTTTTATTGAGTGACACAGAAGCATAGATTTGCTTAAAGCACTGTTATCATAATAGACACACACAGCAGGGTTAAACTCTAAAAAACACACTTTTTTACAGATTACGCTATGACGGCTGAAATAGAGACTCTAAAGAAGGATCAGAAGATAGTAGACTCTCTTGGTGAGTAGAGACCTTGATTGGGAGTTAGAGGACTTACCATTCTTAAGATATTTCAGGATGTGACAGTTACAAGATTTTGTTCTAAGCTAAGTCAAGGGTATTTACTGTTCAGTGAAGTTTAAGGGGGTTGAGCAAGTAGAATTAATAAAGGGTTATATTGTGGCACTGGATAGTATATCGTATGGGTCACTGGTTAGATAAAGCACACAGTTTCAATGAAATATAACAATAATATAGACATAATTGTTATTATAATTTGTGATTTTCAAGTACATCCTGAAGCCTAAATGTTATTAATACCCAATATAATGGTACTTACTTGATTGACCTCAGCAGGATGGAAGGATACACTATATAAACTGTCAGACTGGTGCAGAACTAAGGGGTTTAAGTTATTCCATTAGCACTCTAAATGACATATGCTACAATTAAAGGGACACTCTTAGAAATATATATATATATATACACACAAATTTAACTGAACAACCATATTTTTCTTTTCTTTTTTAACCGCAAATTGTGTTAATATTAATCGTGTGAAATTCCTTTCCACTTACACCATTTGTACAACTTCCTTTTTCTTTCCTCTCTAGGCTCTTTCCTTTTATATAATGAAGACCGCAAAAAGTGTGCAGATATACGTTTTTCATCTTTATCATCACATCAGCTTGAGATGACAGCCTCCATCTGCTCCTCTGATTCCCCCTCCCAGTTATTTCGTTGGTTCCCAGGTGGAAAGCTACTGAACATAAAAGCAAGACAATGTGTTGGTGTCAAGGGAACTCCCCGGACTCTTATTCCCTTGATAATCTTGCCATGTGATTCCCAAAATGTGTTAAGCTGGGTCTGTACTAATGAAACCCTTCTGGGAATTAAGCAACATAGTCTTTACTTCAACTACGGAAACAATCCACAGGGCGCAGTCATTCTGTATGGGGGTAGTGGCTCCTGGAGTCGCTGGAAATCCCGGGATATTGATGGGAAGTTACAGGCTGGAGGAGTTTGTGCCCAAACATGCAGGCACTGATATATGAATTGTACTAGTGCTGACAGTTTTAGCTACCAGTACAGGATTGAGGCAAGGTGTTGGCTGTAAAAACAAATTTGTATCTGTAACTCTCAGGAGTTAATTATTATTCCACAGTATTATTTTGTTTTATCAAAACAGACTGATCTATTAGAAAACTAGCCTGTGAATGTATGTGCAAAGTATAGTCCATAAAAGAGAACAAGGCAGGAAAGATATGTAAAGTGGAGGCAGCTTGTATTATTTTGCAGCTTTTTTTGTGAGCTTAAGAATTATTAGTTACAGTACATTCAAATTGAATTGTTTATTTAGAGAGTCACTTTTTTACATATATGTCACACACTCACTAATCTCAGGCAGCAGAGGAGCATGTATGTAAAACCTCCCTCTATCCCCACTCTAACACACTAAACGTTAACCTCTACAATACCCTAACATACTACACTAACAGAGTTATGCAGTAAAGTGAGAATCGCTGAAAATTATAACAGGGCTATTAACTAAAGTATGAATGGCCCTGTATTGAATTGGGCAAAACCGTCAATTATTGTACGTGGCCATCCTGATTGCAATATCTGGACAGTGTTCACGCTATTTAGCAACATCTGGATTTTGAACTGCAGGTGCAGAATGAGCCTGAAATTGGTCCATATTTAGCCGGACCGATCACTGCAGTACACCTGAAATCAGGGTGTTAGATTGTTAAAACTCAGGCCCATACGCTTAAAATCCAGACCAGATTTAAAAAATACGGACTATTTGCCCACCAAAATACGGACTATTTGTGAGTGTTAACTATGTGGTGGCTGTCTAGCAGGTGCTGGCCAGCTACCACATAATTAACTAATTACTAGCACTCACAGAAGGAAAATTATCATTCACTTGCAAAAAAATAAATTTAATTATATTTTTTTTAATCGGTGCTTTATAAATATTTTATACTTTTTTTAGACACTGTTCTGCAATTGTTGCAGATTCACCCAGTTTAACAGAATTCCAATTGCATTTGGCTTTAGTAAATATGTAAATTGGCATTCCCGTAGGTCTATCAGGACAAAAACTTGTGTTCAGTGACTTACCACGTAAGATTTCAAAGTGAATTCAAAATAGCCAAACTGAAAATATTCTCTATATCAACTATGTCTTTGGTCCAGCTAATCTGGTTTAAATTTTAATTTCACTTTGAATTCTCACTTTACTGAATAACCTTGATAGTGAATCCAAAGGGAATTTCAAATTTAAGATCAAAAAAGCCAAGCAAAAGAACTGAATTGACTTGACTTGATTAACTTGAAATAAACTTTAAATTCCCAGCAAATCTCACTTTAGTGAATAGCCCTGTAAATATTTCCCCCCACTAACATAAAAATCTCAATAGAAGAGATACATAATGCTAAATCCTTTATGGGGAAATGATGTCATCCCAGGGTTCTGGATAAATTTATAAGCATTCAACCATCAGTCTGGTGGTTTATTCTATTGTCTCAAAATGCCCTTAATGGCATTTGTCTCATTTCCTAGCACCCTGTTACTCTCTTTTCATATACATATACGCATCATAACAACAACAACAACAACAGAACTTGTCCAAATATTGCTTCTTGGCGCAAAAATACATAAGGTAAAAAAGAGCACTCCAAAAGATTAATCTTGATAAAGCTCCAGGAGGGTCAAAACGTTGATTACAATTATACACTTCTGAAAAATCCTTTGGAGTGCTCTTTATTTACTAAATATATAAGGATTTATTACTATATATATATATATATATATATATATATATATACACACACACTATATATATATATATATTATATTATTATACACTTTTGAAAAATTATTGGAGTGCTCCTTTTTTTATATATAAATAGTTTTAAAAAAAGAGCACTCCACTATATATAAATAGTTAAAAAAGAGCACTTCACTATATATATACTATATTTATATATAGTAAAAAGGAGCACTCCAATAATTTTTCTAAAGTGTATAATTGTAATCAATAATGACAAGTAAATATAAATAAACACAGTTTAGGTGGAAAAGACAGGAGAGTCCATCAAGTTCAACCATTCACATACTTGTTTCTGCTTAATTCAAAAGAAAATTGATAAACTAATTTTAAAGCAATTTTAGGATGTGCCACAAAATGAGTAAAATATTATTTTGAATCAAATGTCTCACCTGATCTACACAATGCATATTAAACATTATATCTGTGAAAACTCATGTTTATTCCTATAAAATGTCCAAACTTAAAAAAATAAAAAATCTACAGAATCTGATACAATTGCTTCTTTAGTTACACACTTCAATTTTTATTATGCTATCTTTAAAGAACTCTTTTGTATGTCTTAAGCAAACTCTCCTTGCCTCAACTCTAATTGATAACCTCTTTTTGTTTTGCACAGTCCTTTTAATGAACAGGTTACTGAAGAGTTGTTTTATCTGACCTTGCATATATCTGTGTAACATTATGATTTTCTTTGCATTTTGCAGAATACCTTTTTTTAAGTAAGCAATTTAAGGTTTTATAGATAATCTAATAAAAAAAATATTTTATTATCATTCATTTATCTACCCATTTTCCAGTTCCATGACAGCCTTCTTTAAAATAGGCACACCAAATTGCAAAGATATAAAATTGTACTTTCATTATGTAATAGCGTCTTATGTATTGCAGTACCTTATTGGTCTTTGCAACTGCTGACAAACTTTGTGCGTTGTTGGTTCATATGTTGTCTATAATGATTTTCAGTTCATTTTCTTTCTGAAAAAAGAAGCAGGCTGTGGTCTTCAAAAGTAACTTAGTCAGTTAAAAGACTGATCCAGTCCCATGCAAAATAGATCCTTTACCAGGGTCACAATGTATTGGTTACTAACCCTCAAAAACAGAGCTATGAGGCAGGAACTAAACAGGCTAAGGATCTAACAGGTAGGAACTCTAATTTTAGCTTTGATAGCTGCAAAGTGCATCAGGTATTGAAACATAGAAACATAGAATATGACAGCAGATAAGAACCATACGGCCCATCTAGTCTGCCCAATTTTCTATCTACTTTCATTAGTCCATGACCTTATCTTATATCTAGGATAGCCTTATGCCTATCCCATGAATGCTTAAACTCCTTCACTGTATTAACCTTTACCACTTCAGCTGGAAGACTATTCCATGCATCCACTACCCTCTCAGTAAAGTAATACTTCCGGATATTATTTTTCAACCTTTGTCCCTCTAATTTAAGACTATGTCCTCTTGTTGTGGTTGTTTTTCTTCTTTTAAATATAGTCTCCTCCTTTACTGTGTTAATTCCCTTTATGTATTTACATGTTTCTATCATATCCCCCCGTCTCGTCTTTCCACCAAGCTATACATGTTAAGTTACTTTAACCTTTCCTTGTAAGTTTTATCCTGCAATCCATGAACCAGTTTAGTAGCCCTTCTCTGAACTCGCTCTTAAGTATGAATATCCTTCTGGAGATACGGTCTCCAATACTGCGTACAATACTCCAAGTGAGGTCTCACCAGTGCTCTGCACAATGGCATGAGCACTTCCCTCTTTCTACTGCTAATACCTCTCCCTATACAACCAAGCATTCTGCTAGCATTTCCTGCTGCTCTATCACATTGTCTGACTACCTTTAAGTCATCTGAAATAATTACCCCTAAATCCTTTTCCTCAGATGTTGAGGTTAGGACTCTGTCAAATATTCTAGACATGGGGTAGGCAACCTTTTGGTAGTGGTGTGCCGAAGTAAACTTTTGACGTCCCTTGGTGTGCCGGCAATATAGTCAGAGGAATGCATGGTTAAGAAAGTTAAATGTTTTATTAATGATAACAACAAATGAAGAAGGTCAGTTTTAAGACAACTAATCGTATTGATTTATCTTTTTCTTTTTAATGTCATTTCATTTAAACTTGTTGAGAATATTTTAAAAACGTAATAACAAAGAACATACCAGGGAACTACCTGGTGTTTGGCTCAGCACAGGCTGCTTAAGGCGGGAGATCGGTTGCCTCTCCCTTCCCTGGTGCTCGTCAGGCCGAAATATACTCGAAGCCCCCTCCAGGACCGTGTCAGCCACAATCACTGTTTGTCGCCAGTCGGAGGGTAAACCCAAGTTAGAGCTACTGCAATATCGATTTAGAAAGTGGCAGGGCCCAGCAGGGTCCCCAAAAACAACAACCATAATAATTTCTATGTATCTAAGTGGTTATGTTGCCTGGAGACCGTGGGTGCCAGGATCCTTGTCACTACTAAATGGTTTTCTCACCAATTAGCAAAGCAGGTTGGTCCCCAGGAACCCGGCCTCCAATGATGATGCAGAGGAGACAGAACTATGCTTCCATCTCACGCCCAGGGCAGGCGCGTCCATAAGGTGGCACAGGCGGCCGCCTTAGGGCGCACCGGCCCGGGGGCGCAAATGTCCGGGTGACCGTCAGGAGGGAAGCGCACAGCGCCCCTCTCCTGCCAGTCACTTCTTGGAGCGTGGCCGAGCGCCAACCTGCAGTGCCGCGGACTGTGTGGAGGGGGCGGGGATATGAACGTCATATCCCTGCTCCCTCTGTAGCACACAGTGCGGCTGGTGTCCAGCAGGGGCGGAGCTACCACCGGCCCACTTTTTGTCAGCATGGGAGGAAGTCCTCCCAAGAAGACTAGAGCAGCAGAAGGCAGAGAGGAGGGGGGCTGGGCAGGACCAGCTCCTCCAACTCCCAACTACCTCAGGCAGCACTTGGATCCCAGGTAAGCCACCCTCCTGAACCTGTTGGTCCTGTGTGTGTATCCATGTCTGTCAGTGTGTGTGTATCCATGTCTGTCAGTGTGTGTGTGTATCTATGTCTGTCAGTGTGTGTGTATCCATGTCTGTCTGTGTGTATCTAATGTCTGTCATGTCTGTCAGTGTGTGTGTATGTCTGTCTGTTAGTGTGTCTTTGTGTATGTCTATCATTGTGTATGTGTGTATCTGTATGTCTGTCAGTGTGTGTGTGTATCTATGTCTGTCAGTGTGTGTATATATGTCTGTCAGTGTGTGTGTGTATCTATGTCTGTCAGTGTGTGTGTATATGTCTGTCAGTGTGTGTATCTATGTCTGTCAGTGTGTGTGTGTGTATGTTTATGTCTCTGTCCGTGTGTCTGTGTGTATCTAAATGTCTGTCAGTGTGTGTGTGTGTATCTCTGTCTGTGTGTGTGTGTGTGTCTGTATGTCTATCTATCTGTATGTGTGTATGTCTGTGTGTCTGTATGTCAGTGTGTGTTTATCTGTATGTCTGTCAGTGTTTGTGTGTATCTGTGTGTCTGTCTATCTGAATGTGTATCAGTTTGTGTATATGTATATCTGCATGTGTGTCAGTGTGTGTATCTTTGTGTATGTGTATCACAGTGTGTGCGTGTGTGGCAGTGTATGTGTATATGTGCATATATCTCAGCATTCAAACACCAACACTACACACAAATAAACACCTGCATGCAAACGTCAACACTACATACAAACACACCCCTGCATTCAAATGTCAACACTACATACAAACACACCTCTGTATCAGACACCAAAATTATATATAAACACACACCTACGTTCAAAAACCAACACTACACATAAATGCATGCTTGCATTCAAATGCAAACACTACATACAAACACACCGCTACAATCATACAAACATACTCCATACAAACACATGCTTACAGTCAAACACACAAATACTGCTCCATGCTAAATACAATCCTGCAAGCATGGGGAATCGGTAGAGCCCCAGCTTTCAAAGCATTGTTGAAGTTGCACGACAGATGGGGATCTATCTTTTAGCCATCCTGTGTACATACACAGACCGTCATACAGAGACATACAGTATGTATGTCTCTGTATGACTGTGTGTATGTATTCAAAAGGAATAAACGCAGGCAACACTCCAATAGTAAGGATGGTATATTTATTGATAGGTGAACCACCCCAAAGAAAGTGCGTTCGTTTCGGCTCAGCAGAGCCTTATTGCATGAGCTGAAACATCACACTTTCTATGGGGTGGTTCACCTACCAATAAATATACCATCCTTACTATTGGAGTGTTGCCTGCGTTTATTCCTTTTGAAGACTTTACTGGTGGATCCAGCGATGTCCGCCTGACACGGAGCATCCACCACTGTTGATGGCCGGAGCATTTACACGGTATCAGTGTGCAGGGTTCTTTGTTTGTCTGTGTATGTATGTCTCTGTATGCCTATCTCTATGTTTCTTTATGTCTGTGTCTGTATTTCTGTGAGTGCCTGTGTCTGTATGAATGTATGTCTGTGTTTGTATGACAATGTACCTGTATGTGTAGATTGTATGACTGTGTTTGTTTGTGTGCCTTTTATGACTGTGTGTCTGTATATCTTTGTGACTGTGTGCCTGAAAAATTATGTCTGTGTGCTTGTATGGTTGTGTGTCTGTATGTTTGCGTATTTGTGCATTGTTTATTTTTTTTTGGGGGGGCGCGTCAAAATGCATCTTCGCCTGTGAAGTCAAAAATCCTAGCACCGGCCCTGCTCACGCCATACCAGAGATTAGGACAGTGATTGATTGATAGTGCTCAGTTTACACGCTCAGCCTCTCACTGACGCAAACTATGTTATGGTGTGAACCTGCATTTACAGCATTTAAGTTTATCACAGGTCTCAAACTATGTACGGAGCGTATTTAATGTTTTCCAGTGGTGTATTTTGGATTTGTGCTGCCCTAGGCATGAGGAACTCAGGAACCCCCTAATTTAAATTTGCCCCACACCTTCCTGCCAAGGTGACACCTCTTCATGTTAAAGACTAACACACATTTTGACTGACAGACACACACTGACACACCCACTCACGGACAAGCACACACTCTCAGATACACTGACATACACACACACACTCACTGATTTGATACAATCTGACACACACAATCACTCTCACACACACACACACACAGACACACACTGAGAGACGCGCACACACACTGACAGGCACGCACACTCACTCAGACACACCCACATGCACTGACAGACACTCACTCCCTGACAGACACTCACAGACACCCACAAACCCACATTTACTGATTGACAGACACTGACATAAACACACATTCACAGATACACACAAAAGCATTTACTGACAGACAAACTCACTGACACACACACACACACATTCACTCACAGACACACACATTCGCTGACAGACCAACAAACACACACACATTCACTGACAAACATACTCATTCACTGACAAACACACACACACACACACACACACACATTTTCCCCAAACACTCACAAATTATTGTTATTTTTATTTTTAAATCCACCCAGCTTTCCCAACAGTAAGGAGGATTATTCACCTGGGGTCCAGTGGGGCTGCTGAGCAGACAGGCAGATAAGGTTGCGAGCAGGCATACAGGGAGGCAGGCAGACTCGCAAAGTAGGCAGCGAGGGAGCTGTGATCTTCTTGCTCAGCTCCCTCGCATGCCACTTAGTGATGCTGGCATAACTAAGCGGCACCTGCCTGGAAAACAACTGGCTGCCTGCCCCTGGGGGCCCGCAGCCGGCCAGCTCTTGGGCCCCGATAAAATCAAAGTGTGTGCATAATTTCATCACAGAGATCCACAGCAATAAAACCCAGTTATGTGGTTCAGATTGCATCAATGTTCTACTACTGTGTGTGTAATTATGTGGAATGTCTGTGTATTGTGTGGCTGAGTGTAGCTGTATGTGTGGTGGGAGTAGCTGTTGTGCATATGGTTGGCTGAGTGTGATTTGTGTGAGGGTTTTGGCGATGTGGCAGGACAGTTGAGCATGGCTTGTGTGTGTGTGGATGGTGGAGTTGGTCACACTTCATATCTGATCTCTCCTAGTCTCTCACACTGCAGGAATGGCTCCAAGAGCTTGCAATCTAACTCAAGCTAGCATTTCTGTTTGTATTTTTTACAGAAGTAGGAAATGATAACTTGACTTCAATTGCAAGTTTTTGGGGCCATTCCCTCAAGCCTTTACATATAGAAACCAGGGCATGTACAGCTTGCAATCTAACACAAGTTAACATTTATGTGATATGAAAAACTGTCTGTATCAGACAGTCCATTTATATCACAGTAAAGTTAACTTGAGTTAGATTGCAAGTTCCTGGGGACCATCCCTTTATGCCCTGATGAGCATGTATTTGTAACATAAATAGTGTGGCACTGGCACCTGGTAAATTAAGGCAATTTACCTGATAGTTCAGGGTCAGGGACTGACAGGCAGACACAAGTGAAGAGGTAGTAACAGACACAAGGGTAGTAGTAGAGGCAAACACAAGAGACAAGCCAATCTGATTTTGTGAGACAAGTCAGCAGACCCCTATGATCACTACTGTTTCTGATTGGCTCACATAAACAAAAAGCCCCACACAGATTTGCTTGGAGTGACCTGTAAATAACTCATTCAGGCAGAGGATGCTGCTAACAGAGTGGGAGGGCAGGAGGCGGGGCTAATGCCTGGACAGGAGGCGGAGCTAAAGTCAAGGCAGGAGCTGGGGCTGAGGATGCTGCTAACAGAGTGGGAGGACAGGAGGCGGGGCTAAAGGTTAGGCAGGAGGTGGGGCTAAAGGCTAGGCAGGAGGTGGGGCTTAAGGTTAGGAAGGAGGTGGGGCTTAAGGTTAGGTAGGAGGAGGGGCTGAGGATGCTGCTGACAGAGTGGGAGGACTGGAGGCAGTGCACACAGTGGCGGACGTAATTGGAGCCGAGGTAAGAACAGCCTAATAGGCATTACTCCAGATCGCAAGTTTTTGCGATGCTGGAAGTTCCGCCGCCGCGCAAGTTCGTCTCTGCTTTCCCCCAGTGTAGAGCGGGTGGCAGCCTTGCGTGCCGCTTAAATGCACCCCACGTGCCGCGTGTGGCACGCTTGCCAGAGTTTGCCGACCCCTGTTCTAGACCCTGCCCTTGGGTTTTTAAGTCCAAGATGCATTATCTTGCACTTATCCACATTAAATGACAGATGCCACAAATCTGACCATATTTCTAGATTACCTAAATCATTTGCCATTTCATTTGCCCTCTTGGAACATCAACCCTGTTACAAATCTTAGTATAATCAGCAAAAAGACATGCCTTACCATCAAGATCTTCTGCAATATCACTTATAAAAATATTAAAGAGAATGGGTCCAAGTACAGATCCCTGAGGTACCCCACTGGTGACAAGTCCAAGCTTCGAATATACTCCATTGACTACAATCCTCTGTCGCCTGTCACTCAGCCACTGCCTTACCCATTTAACAATATTGGATCCAAACTTAAAGATTGCAGTTTATTGATAAGACTTTTATGTGCAACATTGTCAAGAGCCTATATAGAAACAAACAGAAAAACGTGAAAAACACCCAGTATATATAATAAATTTGACACAATTTTGATCCCTGAGGAAGTCCTCCCATTGGATGAAACGCATTGGACTGCTAACTTTGGATCATTTTATGGACTTTTATTTTGTATGTTATATTTTATTTGTTTTAATTGCTTCTAGCTGGCTTTGTGAAGACTGCTGCACTGAATTCTGTTCCACAGTGTGTGGATATATGCCCAGATAGTCTAACAGCTTGTAAGTGCAACCTTTAATACATTTTTCTACTAATTAACTGTGCTTCACCATGTATGGCTCTCCTTTTCCTTCATACATTTAAGGAATTACTGAAGAGTGAACTCCACTGGCCTTCCACATCGTTATTAACCCCTGGTGGGGAGAAAAGCCTTTTTTCACCTATGTTTGTGAGTGCATCTCCTATACAACATATAACTTTTTTGATTGTACTGTATTACGCTATGTGATATTTATTATTGCAGATTTCACTAATCACTAGATTTATCCTGGTCTATCCTCCCAGGTTGTATCGAATTTATTATATATACTGGGTGTTTTTCCCATTTTTCTGTTTGTTTCTATATATGCTTTGGTGAACATCCAGTTCTCTATATCACACTTTTTTTCCTTGAGTGTGTATTCTTTTTCAGTAGTGTGTATATATACTTTTTACTTGTTTATTAGTGTCAAAAGCCTTACTGAAATCTAGGTAAGCAATGTCTACTGCACCACCCTGATCTATTATTTTAGTTACCCTATCAAAAATATCAATACGATTAGTTTGGCATGATCTCCCTGAAGTAAACCCATGTTGTCTCTGATCTTGAAATCCATGTTATTTTAGATGTTCAACAACCTTATCCTTTAACATGGTTTCCATTACTTTCCCCACTACTTAAGTAAGGCTTACTCCTATCTGACCTGATTAGAAGCATGACAACATCCTCTAAATGGACCACGTTTTAGAACCTCAGAGTGGGCCTCATGCTAGACCATCTGAGCTGAAAGAAAGAGTTGCCATACCACTCTCTCCCAGCTCTCTTGGAGAGGAAGTCATGTGTTAATAATCATAGTTATTTTTTTTAATCTCCTCCACATTATTCATCTTGTGTAGTGTGCAATCCTTTAGGCGCCAATCTTTACGGAAGTTATCGAAGGTATCATTATATTCTAATATAATCGGACTATGATATGACCATGTTATATCTTTTATCTCAATTTTTTTAGTCAGGTGGAGCATGGACACATTTCTCAGCATAAGTTCAATTCTAGAATAAGAGTTATATGTTCTAGAATAACATGTATAATCTAAATCTGAGCGGTGAAATGTTTATATATCTCTCAAATTATAGTTGTTCAATAGGTTTTGCATTCTGTTTCCGCTTGTAATCTTGTTCTTTCGATCTTTCTGGCTTTTCCTATCTTTCACAGGATCAATTACACAGTTGAAGTCCCCCATTAATAATACCAGTCCTTGTTTAATCTGTTCTATCTTCTTGAGTACTTTTGCAATATAATTTATTGTAGATTTATTCGGTGCCTATATGTTGGCTATTGTGAAAAGTTTTTTGTTGATTTCACATATTATCCATAGACGCTCTTATGATTGTGGGATATCTTAATGAACCTATTGTATTTTTATTGGCTTTTGTTCAGTGTGTTTCTTGTAGGGCACAAATTTGTACCCTATTTTTTGTTAAGAATTCTAAGATTGTCGATTTTTTGCCGGGTGTGTTGATCCTACGGGCGTTTATTGAAACTAGCTTAATTTAAATTAGCTATCTGTTCTTGGGGCTCTCTCTCTCCAGAATTCATTGTGAAGCTAAAAACAAGAAAATTATTTATATTTGTTTCAAATACTAGGTTGTTCAAAAGTTTAGGAATCAACCTAGAAGATTTTACCCTGCCATACGGCATCTCGAGTAGTGTCGGGCATTACTCGAGTATGGGTCCTACTTGTCTTGTGGGAAAAGCGTGTTGAGGGTCTATGATCTAGAGGGAGCCTCCTTTCAGGCTCTTTTAAGGAGAACGGTTTACCTGTTTTGATTACCTTACCGGACCTCCATAATTTAATCCACACCCACCTTTTGCCTTATATCTAATTGTAAGGAAAAGATTTATTGTTATTTAATATTTCCCTTATCCCTTTATTTCCTTTTTCCCTCTTTTAAATCTTTTTATATATTATTTTTATATTCTATCTTTGTGTGAAAACTTGTGTTCTTCCTAATCTAAATGGTCTATTTAAGCTTATTTTCCCCCCCTTTTTTTCTTTTACCCTTTATGTGTATTTAGATATCCTCGTGTGAATGTGTTTCTTCCTATATCATTATATCTTATTATTTTTGTATCTTTTTTTGGGTTTGTTGTGCTATTGTACGTTTTGTACATATTGAGTGTCTTTTTCTTTTACTTTTTTCTCCCCTCTTTCTCTTTCTCTTTTATATAGGTGATATATTTCCATGCGTGTGTTGTTTTCTTTAACTGTGTATTACATATTATCCTACCATATTTGTGAACTTTTCTTTATTCCTTACTTAGGGTATTTATTCTTCCTTTGTGCTTTCATTCTCTCTTCCATGCCAAAAATGTTATCAATTCAATATTGTATTCTTTCTTTTCTTCTTTTTTCCTACAGGTAGTTGAAGCCTCACTATTTATTGACGAGTGCTTAGGGCAACTTCCTATGTTGTTTGTTGTTAGCCAATTTTTTAGGTCCTCTGCTCGATCAATAGATATAGTTTTTTCTTCATGTGATATGATAATTTTTGTGGGGAATCCCCAATGATACTTGATGTTATTTTTTCTTAAGATTGTTGTACTGTTGGAGAAGGTTTTTATCTTCTGTCTGGTTGACCAGGAAAGGTCCTGAACTATTTTCGGGGTTTCGTATTCTGCCGCACATTTTTTCCTTCTTATGGCACTCATTATTTGGGTCTTAAGTTTAAAGGAGGCGCAACATATCAACACATCTCTTGGGAAGTGGTCTGGGACTCCTCTCAGTTTATTTGATCTATGTATGGCTCTAGATTTTTTGTGACTACTTGTTCTGATATTCCTCTAAATCTTAAGTTGTTCCGCTTTGATTTATCTTCTGAGTCTATCAATTTATTCTCCATTTCTGTCATTTTCTTTCCAGTGTCAGGTATTCCTCTCTATGTTTTTTTTCCCTGTATTACATCACAATTAGTTTTTCTTCTGTTCCTTGAATTTGTACATTAAGGGTTAGTAATTCTTTCTTGATGTCCCTGGTGTTGGCTTGCATCTCCTCTCTGAGTTTCTCAAATTGATTGTCCAGATGTTTGAGTAGGTTGGTTGTCCTCCTCTCTTGGTTGCCCTCCATGTGTCCCTTGTTGATATCACCCTCTGTTGTAATATTCATCACTAGGAATTCTTCCAGGTTTGTCTTGTTTCCTGGCTCTTGTGGTGAGAAAAAAGAGAGGCATTTTGCTGTTTTATTTTCAGGTTTCTTTTCTTTTCTTAAATGTTTACCATCTTGTATCTTTTTCGTGGCCATTTTGTTTTGCTCCCTCCTAGAGGTTCTTGTCTCCTTAATATCTTTAGTTTGTTGTTTTATCTTCCCTTAAGTCTTTTTCCACTTGGATCCAATTATCTTTTGCCCTTCTTATTCCTTTCCTACTTTTTCTTTATTCTCTCTTTCTTATCCTTCTTAACTATATTCCTTTGCCTCTTTTTCCTCCCTTTTAGTGAATTCCTTTTCCACTTTTCCTTCATTCCATTTATCCACTTTCCTGCTTACTTTTAATCTCCCCCTTCTCTCCCCTAGTCTTTTGTTTAATTTGTCTGTTTTTTTTTTGCTTAGTTTTAATCTCCTCCTTTTCTGCCTTTCTACCCCCTAAATGGGGGTTTATCCCCACCTGAAAAGAATTGTCTAACAAACCAGAGAAAATTGCAAAAGTTTAAAAAAAATGTTTTCCCCTCAAGGCAGCGTTATGCTGCAGACCAAAACTTTACACCAGACCCTGGTGTTGAGCACCAACGTTTGTGCAGTCACATACCAGGGCGCTGATGCAGCTACTGCGGATCCCAAGAGTTAGGTGATATGCAGACCTCCCAGGAACTGGATAGGGAGGCTCTGCAGCAGATATGTATCCAGTACAGAAACAAGGCAAGACTAGGACAGGCACCTAACAAGAAAACAAGACAAGACTAGAAGAACCCAGAACAAGAGCAGGACAGAAAGCAGAACCCAGAACATGTACACAAGACATGAGGGAAACATGAACAGGGCAGGACAGGACTGTACATGAACTGGGAATACAAGACAAAATAAAACAAGACCAGAGATGCTAAGTACTATATATGTAAAACACTGGAGATTTAGACATACATAAATGGCCAAGATGTATGCAGCCTACCACTGCGGCAAAGTATCTATCTAGTTATGCATGACTAAATAAACAATAATAAAACACACACAGCACTTACCTGCAAGAAAGGGGCAGAGGACTTGCAACAACTGCCTGCAGGAGCCAACTGAAACAAAAGGATTAATAGAAATGGAAAGGGTGTGGCAACATAAAACAAACATTTAAAGGAATCCAAGAGACTGGGAATTCCAGGAACGGAATACAGAAATGAACCCAGAAAACCCAGCATAAAGAAAACCAGACATAGAATAGAAAACCAGAAAAAAACAAGAAAACTAAACAAGAATTGTAAAAAGAGTACTGGATACCAGAAGCCAAGGTCAGACATCTCCGCAGAACAGGACAGGATGTGACAACTACACAATGAGGAGATTTTTTTTTTTTAATGTATAATTATTATTATTATTATTATTTTGAGTGTGCTCAAAATGTTAATATAATTATAATAATATTTTGAGTGAGCTCTATCAAACTGTTTGTATTTTTATACTATTGTATTCCTCTTAATTCTTTTTATAGACAAATGTTCCTACCGCCTTACCCATCCTAACCTCTTCCTACTTATCAAAATATCCACGTTAATAACTATATACTTTAATACCCATCATAATGATACATTAACTAACCAAATATCTATTTTTCAGATGTTTCTCTATAAATCATTAATTAACACTTTTTTCTAAATATTACTGTACATTGTGTTCATTATTTTATTTTTTTTTCTGTATGATTTTATGCATGTGTTAAAATGCTGTAATTTTGGGGTCTGGAATGGATTAATCAAATTTACATTAATTCTTATGGGAAATATTGATTCAGTTCTTGAACAAATCAGAACTCGAACAGCCTTCTGTAAAGGATTAAGTTTGAGTTCCGAGGTTCGACTGTACTAGTGTCCATTTACAATCAGTTATATTGGTGCAGAAAATTCTCAGAGTGAGTTAAAAAACGCATATAGAGAAACGCTGAAATAACAATGAATTTTATTTGTTAGACAGCCTAAGCAACTAACGCATGGAAACTGAATACATTTACGCCAGTTGCTGCTATATCTGCATATCCGTAGCTACTTGTTACTGGCTAGCCATTATTTGTTAATGTACCTTTCACTACTTTGAACAGGTAGCGGCTGTTAAACGTCTGCCAGTTTCACAATTAACCACAAGGAGTTATAAGCAGCCGCTACTAAAAAGCCAAAATACAAATTAAATAACAGCTCACATACAAAAATATAGTTTAAAATTTTACAAGGATACTGAAAATCACTTATTTCAGAAAACAAAAATGGGGATTCAATTCCACCATTAGGTCATATTGTGTCCCTACCATGTCACAGTACCCCAAATAGCGGTGGGTCCTACATTAATATTAACATGGGAGACAAATGAAATAGTGCTAGATGAACTAAAGTGTATTAACTTAATCTGCTGTAAGAGCTTTGTAAATATACAGGTTGGCCCAAAATCAGGCGTACAGTTGAATCAATGAAATTCATCACAACAGATTAAATGGGTACACATACACACTGGCTGCAACAGGTTTTTGCAGTTATCTTTTGGGTATTTCAATATCAGTGTTACAGTTGGAAACAATGGTAGAATGTAGCAACGTTAATGGAAGACATATGCAAATAAACTATACTGTAGAACTACTTTTGGGCCACCTTCTATATCATGTAACATTCATTTAATAAAAAAAACACAATTTCATAGTGCTTTTATATATATATATATATATATATATATATATATATTTGTGTACGGCACATTACGAGGACATAAGGCAATGATAGTAAAAGAAGCTGTAAGAGAAGTAGCAAGTCAGTTGAGGTGTGCGGAAACTGACGTGAGGTTTAGGCCTGTAAAAGAGGGCCCACCTAGTATAAATGTAAATGAATTGAGGGTGCGGTGGGAGGGGCACTTCCGGGAACGTCGATGACAGGTAAGCTGGGTTTGTTTGAAGTTTATATAGGGCTACAATGTACCTCCCACAATTCCAGGCCAAGCCTTCTATTTGTGTACGGCACATTACGAGGACGTAAGGCAATGATAGTAAAAGAAGCTGTAAGAGAAGTAGCAAGTCAGTTGAGGTGTGCGGAAACTGACGTGAGGGTTAGGCCTGTAAAAGAGGGCAAAATAATTAGAAGCGATACTCAAAATACATATAAACTTATTTATTAAATACAAACATTATTTAGACATATCATGGAAAGCCACACGTATTTCTTTTTCATGGTTAGGAATGTACCTATTGTAAGCAGATGATTTCCATCTACCCATGTTTTTAATGATGTGTGTAGGTACTTGGTTACCTGAGGCAGCTGAGGCGGCACCAATGCGAAAGGAATGACCTGTGAAAGCATTTGGGTTATGTCCTAGCCGAACCAATAATGTACGGATGTAATACATAAACAGTTTGGTGGTAAGGGGTTTACCTTGAATAGCTAGCAGTGGAGAACACGGATGAGAAGAACTTTAGGATATCAGTAGTTTATCTAAAACTAGGATAGGACACCATTTGGTAGAGGTAGGATAGTATTTAATTTCTACCGGAGGCCCTGTTTGGCTTGTCTTGTTATGGGCAATAGATAAGATGTAGTGGTCTTGTTTCTTGATTAGGTGTCTCTTTTGGAGGCAAAGTTTAGAATCGGTTGTTTTTTCCACTGAAAATTCTTTGGGTCTCAAAAACCCATAGAAAGCTAAGTAAGCTGCTGATTTAATAATTAGGTTTGTGATGTGTTCAAAAGGGGAGGTGTCGAGGATATCGGAAATACTTTTAAACAGTTCACTGTCTATGGGAAGTCTCTTGATGGGGACATGTGTAGATAATCTGTGAACGCCTCTTAAGACACTTTTAACTGGGTAGGAGGATAGGAATGGAGATTTGTTGGGATGGCTGGTTAACATGTAGTGTTGAATGCCTGTTAAGTATAGTTTGATAGTGTTGTAAGCTAATTTAAGAGAAATATGGCAAAAAGTTGTAAACGCAACAATAGTTTCAACAGAAAAAGCATTTATTATATGATAATCACGAACAAAATCCTTAAACAAATTGTAAGCTCTAGAGTAGGCTTTCCTAGTGTTAGCGGACAAGCCTGCTTGCGTGAGAGATCTACTTTGCTTTAACAGAGAACTTAAGGCATTATTAGTTCTGTGAAGCTTGGAGATCCCCTGGGTTGAGGGTTTGCTGATGGATGAAACTTTAAAAACGCCTGCAAATTCAAGCATGAGAGAGCATCAGCAGCGTTATTTTGAACACCCAGAACGTGAAAACATGTAATGCTGAATTGCAGGTTAGCCGCTAGCCAAGTCAGTCTCCTTATTAAATTCATAATAGTTAGGGACTGAGAGCGACCTTTGTTTACAATATCACAGGTAGCTATGTTATCCGAAAAGCATCTAACTGACTGTCCTCTCCACTCTTTACCCCAGACGTGTGCGGCTGCCACTATGGGATAAATCTCGAATAGAGCCGAGGTGGTATTGAAACTGTCGAGTGAGAGGGTCTCTACTGGCCATGAGTCATATAGCCACTCATCCCCAAAAATTGCTGCATACCCTAATGCCCCTGAAGCGTCGGTCCAGATTACAGGGGAATCGTCAGAAATTGGTGGAACAAATAGCGACCTGCCATTCCAAGAGGATAGGAACAGCTGCCACATTTGTAGATCAGCTCTAGCTGACTCGTTCAGGGAAGTAGTGGAGTCGTCGTCGGGGAGGCCGTGTAGTAGTGAGAGGATTCTGGATATGAACGACCTTCCCTGAGGAATTATCCTCATAGCAAAATTTAGTGAACCAAGTAGTGACTGTAGTTGTTTCCTTGTGCAGGTGCCTTGTGATGTGCAAGTGTTTATGTATGACAGTATCCGGTCTACTTTCTCTTGAGGCAGGCTGGCTTGCATAGAAACTGAATTAAGTGTAATACCCAGGAATGTGATGACAGTGTTGGGACCTTCAGTTTTGTCTTGTGCCACAGGGACCCCTAAGTCTTTGAAAAGAGTGAGCATGTGCTTAAGGCTGTGGGGTGTGTGCTGATGGGGTTCGATAGTGAGGAAGTCGTCTAGGTAATGAATGACTACTGGACATCTGCAGGAGTTGAGTAGGAGCCAGGTTAAAGTTTCGGCAAATATATCGAACAATTTGGGGCTACTTTTGGATCCGAAGGTGAGTCTTGTCGCAAAATAGTAGCTTCCTTCCCACTTAACTCCATGCAGATGCCAGAGTGACTGGTGGATGGGAAGTAGTTTAAATGCATTTGTGATATCGGACTTGCTTAACCAAGCGGCCTTCCCGGTATGAAGGATTGCTTGGATGGCATCGTCAATTCTGGCGTATTGTAGGGAAAAGTCAGCTGACGGGATCAGAGCATTTAGGCTGGGTGTGGAGGATGAGTGTGGTGCAGAGAAGTCAATAATCAGTCGCTTTTTATTGTTATATTTACCTGTGGCGATCCCTAGTGGGTTTGTTCTCCAGGAAGTGAAAGGAGGAGTGGTGAAAGGGCCTATCATAAAACCATTTGTGAGTTCCTTCTGTAATAGTTCGCGTATGCTGTCTGGGTCTGTGACTGCCGACTGTAAGTTGGGGCATTCTAAGACGCCTGTAGGGAGTGACACAAACCCTGTATGGAACCCATTAGTGAAACCATTTGTGAGAAATTCAACCAAATGAACAGGAGGATGATTAGACAGGTAGCGTTGCAACTTAGGTACGTTTATTGTTGTGGATGATTTGTTAGGGTACAGTCTGTTGGGGCACATTGTTTTGGCATGTGCTCTAAAACACATAGAGCATACGTGCAACAGCCTACAAGCACTATAGCTGCATCCTCCCATATTAAAGTTGTTGCAGACTTGTGCTTTACCAAGAAAAACAATAGGCCTACCAAGTTTGTCCCTCACTTCCCTCTGTGATGTATTTGATTGGTATCCGGTATTGGCGCTACTGGTAGAAGAGGATGCTAGGTTTTCGGGACAAAAGTTTACCGAATGAGCTGCAGAAGAGCATATAGCACAGGACGGGCTTTTAAGGCCTGCAAAATGCATTAGAAATAATTCTGTATCTAGCTGAGCCCAATCGGTAACCGTATTATACTGGGAGAGAGATGCAGCGGATCTGGAGGAAAAAGACTTATGATAGTCGTAAAATGCATAGCCGCTGTACTTGTATGCTAACTCAACCACCTTATGCAGATATAAGTCAAGTTCCTCTCTACGGAGAGGGAAGGTTGTACAAATGACATCTCTGTACAGTCCGAATGCGATGACAAATTCGGGAATATTGAGCTTTCTATTTAGTCTAGGGTCTCTAGACTTCATCACTACCGACAGATCCTCGAAGGTATAGGCTCTGTTTTCTACCACGTCTTGAGAAGCAATCAGTAGTGATGCTAAATTTATGTCTTTCCCCTCAGTAATGTCCCGTCTTAGAGCCTGAGGAATAAGATGGATGGGGTTAATGATATTAGTAGCTCTAGCTCTAGCTGGTGGAGGGTTATCTTTACCTCCTGAGCTAGTGGTAGGCTGAGTAACTGTTACTGGAATCTCTGGCATGGTAGTGATACTGTTTGACTCCAGATTGTCCAATCTATTATTAATAGTTGCTACTGAGGAAACGAGGGAGGCCATCATGCTGTGTAATTCTGCCATTCTATTTTGCACGTTGAAAGCAGAACTGGGGCCTGGCCTTTCGCTGTCCTCAGTAACATTTAACAATCTAAACAGTTCGGCTTTCCTTGCTGTCGCTGGGAAAGGAATATTCCTCTTTTTAAGTTCAGAGGTGATCTTAGGGATAGTCCAGGAACGATAGCTGGAAGCCGGGCTTGGTGGACTGGTTCTTCTCTGTGAGCCTGATCTTAGTGGGGTGCTGGCCACCGACAGATCATCTCCTTGTGTAGATTCGTTAGACATGCTACGGAAGTGAGTTAGATGGGTAATGTTAGTATGTTACCATATGGAATGGTATTGACTCAGCTTACTATGCTAGTGCCTACTGGCGAAATTGTATTAACTAGTTCAGGTTGGTGACAGGTGAAGCCCTGACTACTTGCCAAGTGGCTATGAGAGGCTCTATCTATGATTTGGCTCGTGGGGCCTTTGTGCCACTGAGGTGGGTGGCGGGGTGTTGGCCTCTCGGTGATGTTTAACAGAAAAAATAACGATTGGCCGTGACTGGTGAGGCCCTAACTGAGAGTTGGTGCAAGGCTCTACCTATGAACTGGGACGATTGGCGCGGACCTCCGAACGTAACGGTTGAATAGTATGCCTTGCGGGACACTTGACTGCTAGGCGAATAAGCCTATGGGATGTTACCTAACTTGACGAGAGTTTAAACGCTACTGGTAGCCTTGCCTGGGTTTGAACAGTATACATACCTGATAAAGACTTGTCTGATGTATACTGAAGCTGAGAACAATCCTTATAAGAACCTAAAACATTTTATAAAATTTAATTATCACCTAACCCTGGAAGCATCTGTTACAAATGATTATTTGTTAAGCAAAAGATTGAAATACTAACCGTATGCGTTTGAAAAGATTTTGAAGATTTGGCGGGTGATCGCCTGAACCTTTAACACTGTAGAAGATGCTTTTAACCAAAGCCGATTGTACTTAGTGTCGTATATAGTGTTTCTTAACAGAGAGGAAAAAGGATATATATGAAGCAAATGATATATAGACAATATTGTAAGGTGAAGTAAGTAAGACGAAAAAGCACGAGACCGAGAACCTTTCCGTATAGAGGCTTTCCGTATAGAGGCTAGAGACACTTAAGTACCTTTATTGATAGTACATAGTAATGAACCTATGTATGTAGCCACATTATAAGCCTAATTATAAGCTTAATTAATAGAACACCAACCGTTGTGAAGTGCATGAAGGTAGTGCAGGGGTTAAACATGGGTTTTAAGTGCATTGAGACTTGCAACTCGCGAGTAGGTGATTGAATAATCCCGATAGTAGATAGCGCAATTTATGACAGCATAAGTATGACGATGAATTAAGGTAGAAACTGACTGTCGGCCGGTGGGCAAGTAATGTGCTGACAATTAGTATGGCATTCTATACCCTCTAAAACACAATGAACTCAACAAGAATTGTAATTATGAAAGAGTAGCAGAATTTCCATCATAGACAGTTTTAACAACACCTTTTATTAGTATATTAATATAGCTTAAAATGTATAGATGCACAAATACATTGTAAACCATAAACTTAATGAATGAAACCAGCCATAACGAATGCAGCCACAAGGTGGCGATATTTAGCCACCCATACTGACTGAACGGCATACCAAGAGTTAAACAGCCTGCCTGCGGGAAAGCAGCGTTTTGAACTGAACAGCCGAGTGCAGCCCTGAATATAATGGTGAAACAGAGCGCACGTAAGTATACCTGTGTGTGAATGGGAAAAGAAATTCAGAAGCTGGTATGCTGAAGTATGAGAGGGGACGCTATATGTGCCGTGCCCCCAGTGAGTATGTGGGGGGTCTTAGTAACCGCTCGTATGCCGGGGAGCCTGAGGGGCGAAGGGGTTCCCTGATTAACGTTTACACGTGTACAAGTTTACAAGTTCGGTACACAGCTTGATATCACAGGAAGCTCAGACAGCACTTGGTAACTAATTGTAATAAATTGACTGAGCAGTTTCGGAGTACCCACGGCTTCCGTTTAACATGGGAGCATGAATGAAAAAAAAACAATTAACCCCTTCTGAAAGAGTGGTCACATGGCTCCAATAGTTGTCCATAGTGCTGCCAGCAGGGGAACTGCCTAAACTGTTAAAAAAGTTAAAAACAAGTTTAAAATAAAAAATTAAATAATGTTAATAAAAAAAAAAAAAAATATATATATATATATATATATGAGATAAATAAATATATATATACACACACACACATATTATATCTATATATAATATATATATATATATATATATCTTACATATAACGTCATACTTAAATACATATATTAATATAAAAATACACTTAGAGTAAAATTACACACACACATATATATATATATATATATATATATATAATAACTATATATATTGTGTATATATATATATATATATTATAAAAAATAAATAATTCATTAAAAATATATATTTTTTTAAATTTAAAAAAGTTAAAGATTATATATATATATATATATGTAATTTTATTCTAACTGTATTTTGATATTAATATATATATATTTATATATATATATTTATATCATAATAAACTTAGAATGAGAAAATATATAGACTTATGCATGTATAAATAAAATAAAAATAATACAAAATATATAGATGTCCATATACATAATTACATAAATAATTTAATAAATATACATGTAGACTTCAAATATATAAATATGTATATATATATGTAAATTCCATGTGCATATATATGTAATATTTTTACATAATTAAGTAATTTTATTGATTGCAATGTGGGGGACCTGCCTGACAACCCAAGCCGAAAGTCCAGAGAAATTAATTTGCTAGCACTATATTTAACCATGTACCTTTCCAAGACACCTTATGGACATAACCATATTGAATACCCTGGGTTGTCTAGTTTTCAAAAATATAATTTTTTGATGGGGTAAATTACATTGGCCGGGTTCAAAAATGGCCCAAATAGGACATGGGTGCATGATGACCAGCTGTGAAAATTTGGAAAGTTGGAAAACTGAAATGCACACCCTCCAAATAAGGTCTTTTAGCCCCCAGAGAACCCGACACACCTAGACATGGATGGTATCACTGTACTCAAGAGACATTGCTGAACACATATTGGGGTGTTTTTGGGCAGTAACCCTTTTAATTTGGCATAGGTTGGTGGTAAAATGGTTGCATGAAAAGAGTCAAAATACCCAAACTTTAATACCTTAGGTTGTCCTCTTTTAAAATATATATATATATACATGTGAAGGGTTATTCAGGGATTCTTGACAGATATCAGTGTACCATGTAACTTCTGCCTCCCGGAAGAAGTTGTACAGGAATCCAGCCTTTTGAGTCCTATGAAGCCTGCATTCGATGCAGGGACTGGATAATACATTCATCGGAGGAGAGAAAGGAACACTTGAAAGGGGATTTACCTGCCTGGAAGCAGTTTTTATCCATTTGTGACTAAAGTATTATTTATCTTCATCCACACTCTCAAATCTGCACATTATGCAAAAGATGCCATCAAAGTTCAGAGCAGACTTTACTGCTCTATATTTGTGAGTGTTTCAATCTATTTTTTCTTAATTCTTTTTATTCATACATACTGCCCTATTGCTTGTCCCTGTTTTTTTCTCTTTTTGAGATATCGTGTTGGAACCTGGAGACAAGTAAAGTGGGAGTCTCCTTAGTGAGTAATATAGAGTAAGATTTTTTTATCACTTTAAACATTTAAACATTGAAATAGCTTAACACAATGAATGCTTCAAGTGGTTTCCCCAAATTCAACTGAAAATGCAACTTAGGGTTTTTCGCAACCTGCCTTCTCAGAAATGTTTTCAGCCATTGATAGCTTCCTTTTTCTGCACAATCCAGATAGTGTAACCACTGTCCCTTTAACTTTGAACTTGTGAAATGTGCTTCCAATGAAATGAAAATAGAATTTGGTTGGACAAGGGGGTAGGCGAGAACCCTGTGGGCAAGTTTGTGCATAGGCACGTGGTCTATTTCATTGGCACGAACGTTTATGCAAGCTAAAGTCTGTAGGGCACTAGGTGTTAATGATTATATGTTAAGTTATGGATTATTTATGTATTTATCTCTGGTTATATAATTAAATGATAAAGTTTAATAAATGTTGGATGAGTCCTACAGTCTTATGTTATAATAAATGCTGTGGCCTGTTTCATCCAAAGTCGGTGTCTGTCATTATTGGGGGGATATTTGAGGTAGGCCCTGTTATTATTATTTGCATCCTATTTCCCGCTACGTCCATACATGTGCAAAAGGCAGAGCATATATATGAGTTAGTGCCAGGGAGTCAAACACTTTTCTTTTTGTTTTGTAATAATAAGGTTCTCTGTTTCTTCTATATATATATATATATTTATATATATATATATATATAGCTTATTACTTCATGCAAATGCAAGTTTTTTATCATTCTACAAATCAATGCAAGAAAATGCGTTTATTTTTTGTCTACCCTCAGTTTTCTTTTTTGTTTTTTTTTTAACATGCTGTTAGCTTATTTGCATATAACAAGGTTTCACAAAACACGTGCAAAATGGGTCTGTGGAGCTGTTCTCTTGTGCAGATACCCTTATATGTAATAATATTTATTTTTGGGTATGCTGTGCCTGACATACACACGGTATAGTTTCCCTCTGTTATGACACAAGTGAGCTAAAACTAAATTGAGAACTGTATAGGATTAATAGGAAGGCAATCTAAATGCGTTTTAGTCTGTTCTCAGTTTTCTATTGTATCAAGTTTTGTGATATTTACATAAGCATATGTTCAACATCATGGAAATGTATATTCACAGGCATGTGCAGCACATTTAATTTGGGGTGTGCACCCAGGACTATTTTCCCTTTGTTACTTTTTTATTTTACTATAAGGTATAGTCAAAGAAGAATGGATTATTCAATTTACTGAGCGGTCCAACACATTGTGCTTCCCATATAAACCTATACTATAAAACTGTGATGAGATTGTACATATTACCTGCAAGATTCTCGCACATCAAAGTTGGGGGGGGCCCTAAATAGGTTATAAACAGGATGTAAGTAAATAATAAGAAAACCTAAAGATAAAAGTATAGGTTGAAATAGAAGGACAAATAAAACAGAACAGAGCAATAAGGTTTCACGATACACAGGAAAAGAAGAACTTTAGTGAATCAGCCCGCTGTTGGAAGGAATACCGATCAAGTAGAAAAATAACACATTGTAATATTACTTTGTAGCAAAGTCCAGATTGGTGTTATACAGGTTGGTATAATGCAAATAGTTATGTTGATCAGGGTGGTATAAATAAGGTTGGCAAGATAAAGCAGGCTGGTATTGAGCATGTTTGGAAATAAAGCAGAATTGAAGAGTGGTTCAAGCTGGTATGGAGCTGGTTTGTATGAAAAGGTTGATAATATTGATCAGGTTGGTTTACAAATAGAAAGGTAGCAAGAAGGTAAGTCCATAGGAACGATTACAGGAGCCAGGAACAGAAGTCTTTCTGGATGACCATCAACTTTCTCGTAGAGGCCCTGTTGTGTAATTAATCCAGGCAGGTGAGGATGATGAAGATAAATTGCAGAACTAGAGCAAGGGAGGCCATTAGTGGTAAAACATAGTCAGTGCAGGAACTTTGTTTTAAAGAAACAGAATAAACAAAGCATAATTCTTGGTTGTCGGGATAGGATCCGGACAACTGCATCCTTAAGATGCAAAAGAACTTGTCAAAACCATTGGGACAGCCTATTGTTTTCACTAATGGTGATATAATTGAACTGATATGTGAAGAACTCATCCTTAAAAGACGATGATCCAATAAACTCCTGCCCCTATGCCCCTGTTCCCTAACTGAGAAATCAGGTGTCCAGGCACTATTAGTGGGACCAACCTAAACTCGCCTTTGAACTCCAAGCCCGCCACTTACCCCTGGTTTTCCAGGTCATTTTAGAACTCAGGTTTTCCTCATTTTCCCAATGGCCTAAGAAGGTGTTTTTTGGAGGAAAACTACTACCCCTTAGGACTAATAATCACTACGTGTAACCACCAGGGAGCTACATTGCAACAAGGAGATATAGCCCTTGGTAAATCACAGAGGAAGGACCCCAACCGCATGGAACTCTTTCCGGCTTGACCTGTTACAGAGGTCGGTCGGAATTTTGACACAATGGCATTTGGACAATACCCCATGGATAGGAGATCTATTCACAGAATGAGTGCTCTGGTCAAGACCTTTCAGGGGATATATAACATTTGGGGGTTTGTTGTGATTTCTTGTATGATTTAGGGGTATTTTGTGTTGTGACCTCTGTATCATATAGATAATTAATAAAAGGCTAACTGATTTATCTACCAGACACAGAAGCACCTTGGCAAGATTAAGATACAATGAATCGAGACCCCATCCTGGGGCTCTTGGTATAAATGTTTGTGCTTTTTGCTTATAAAACCAGTTGTTGCACCCTTCATCAAGTCTCGACTGATGTTTGTGAATATAGGAGTTATAGTCACACTTCACTGCGAGACCTGGGAAAGACTAGACGGAGGTAGCACTCTTGATACAGGCACTCTGTTACATCTGGTGGAAGCAGTGTGATACCTCACCCAACTGAATGAATAAAATGAACAAGGAGAAGCAGTGAATGGACAAGCAGTACCAGTTCCTAAAGTGAACTACGCTAAAAGACTTACTAGAACCCCCTTTATTTGGCTTAACAGAGTGGCCAGAGACAACCCTAGACTTTTGAGATGGAGGCTGACCCTCCATCCATATAATTTTACCATGCAATACAGGCCAGGCAATCAGAACAGCAATGCAGATGAGTTGTCTCGGCAAACAGAGCTGGAGAAGACCCGTATGGGGGTCCATGAAACTGGGGTGGAGCGAAGATGTAATGGAGCGTCTGGATACCTTCACTGTAGTCTCTCCCAGGTCTTGCAGTGAAGTAGTGATTATAACATTCATATACCCAAACATCAGTCAATACTTGATAAAGGGTAGAACAACTGGTTTTATTAGAGAAAAGTACAAACATTTAAACCCAGACCCCCAGCATGGGCTGTCGATTTATTGTACCTTAAGCCCATCCAGACGCCTCTGGGGCTGAGAAATAAATCAGTTAACCCACCGTTAAACTAATTGTTATATATCCCCCGAAAGGTCTGAATTGAGTGCCCATTCTGTGGAAATAGTGCTTCGATCTATGGGATATTTTCCAAACGCTACTGTGTCAATTTTTTCACCCACTGCTTTAACAGATCAGGCCGGAAAGAGTTCCATGCAGTTGGGGTCATTCCTTGTGATTTATCAGGAGCGATATCTCCTTGTTGCAATTAGGCTCCCTGGTGGATACAGGTAGCAATTATTAGACCCAAGGAGTAGTAGCTTTCCTCCAAAAAGCGCCTTCTTAGGCCATTGGGAAAGCGGTGGAAAACCCCAAGCTGACCCATCTGGATCTAGGCAGGTATGCTGATCCATGGAACTGGGGTGGAGTGAAGATGTAACGGAGCGCCTGTACCCAGAGTGGTACCTTCATTTTAGTCTTTCCCAGGTCTCGCAATGATGTAGTGATTATAACACCCATATACCCAAACATCAGTCGAGACTTGATGAAGGGTACAACAACTGGTTTTATTAGAGAAAATCACAAACATTTATACCCAGACCCCCAGTATGGGGTCTCGATTCATTGTACATTATGCCCATAGAGGCACCTCTGGGGCTGGGAGATAAATCAGTTAACCCTAGGTTAAACTAATTGTTATATAACCTCTGAAAGGTCTGATCCGAGTGCCCATTCTTTAAAAATAGTGCTTCGATCTATGGGGTATTGTCCAAATGCCACTGTCTCAATGTTTTCACTAGACATGTGCACCAGTGAAATTTTAGTTTTGTACAAATTAATTCGTCAAAAAAACATTTTTTCAGACATAATACGGTAAAAAAATATTCATTTTCGTCAATTAGGACGAAAATAACACTGCGCATGTGCAAAAAATAAAAAAGCAAGGAAGGAGCCGGCAGTGCTACCAGCTCCCTCCTTGTAATACATTTTAACAATTCCTACCATTCCTACCCCACCCTGCATTAAAACATGTGTGGGTCACTCTGATCCTCATATTTATAAAAGGGAGGTTAAATCCACCCGCACGCCCCTACTCGCGGCATGGTTACCTCCGCTACTTCCTTCCTTCAGCCACTCTGGAATCATTAACACCAACAGACATCCATTCCCCCAGTAACCAGACAAAACATAGTTCTGTAGCGTTACTTGCCTTATCCAGGGGCCGGCCGCGGTCCTCTCTTCGAGCCGCGCGCGGTCCTGCTGCTGCACGAGCCTCGCGCGGCTTATCCGACGGCTTCAATAGAAAGGCGGGCAGTGACCGCGAGAAGCGGTCACGTGTCCCGCCTGAATCGAAGAGCGCGCAGCGAGTCGCGGGCGCGCTCTTAAAGAGACAGTGGGAGCCTAAATTGTTAAAAGGCTCCCATTGGCCCCTGTCATGCCACACTCCCCATACACTTACCTTTTGGGGGTGTGGATATGACAGGAGCCAATCACATTAGTTTAGAAGCTATTTAAACTTACCTCTCCCTTTACTCCCTGCCCTATCGTGGTTTCTGTTTCAGTTCCCTTTAGCGCTTGTTGTGTTCAGTTGTGTTTTCTTCGTATTGACTTTGGCTTTGTTTCTGACTACGTTTTCTCTTTATCCTTATCTGTTCTGGTTGTCAGCTTGTTGTTTACTGTGTACCAGACCCCGGCTAGTCCTAGTTTACGCTGTCTCTCTGTGCTCTTGACTTCGGATCGTTCCTGACTCTGCCTCCTCTCATATACGTCGAGTCCGGCCATTCTAAGGTCTGGTAGACGTATCTCTCCTCTGTGTTGTCTTCTGTTTAGCTGAATTCTGCGTGTTGGGGTATAGTCTCATTACAAGTTCTGGGAGTCAACTGAGTTTATTCAGACCACACACGGCTTTTATGCCCAGTCCCCTACATGGGGTTTACAGTACAAAAAAACAGGGGTTTTAATCCCAGGATCCTCTCTGCCTAAGAGATAATTTCGTGAGAAAACCCCTCTAATCTAATTATCTCTTGGGTACAGAAAATCCAACAAAACACACTTTACTCAGTTACCACACAAAAAGTACATTCCCCGATCTGAGTGTATAACATATCCAAGAATCACTCAGATTGGTTCGGTGAAACGGGAATGCCATCGGGGTAAAGTTTTGACTGACCCGGCACAAGGTGCTAGCCCAAAACAGTTCCAGGAAAACAGGTGCCCTTGCTGGTCTCCATTCGTGAGGTTCCTGTGCGAACACCATGCAAGGGAATCTCTTAATTTCAGGATAGGAATGCTCCCTTTGTTTGGTAGTTCATATCTCCCGAACGTCTTTCGTATAGGTGGTCGGGAAATAGAAAGGGTCGCTGTCTAAGTTTTTGGGGTTCGCATGAGTGCCTAAAAAAAGAGTTACAGGCACCAAGTACCGATGCCCACGTTCAGGAGACAAGATGCCACTGTGTCAAAGTTTTCGCCCACTGCTTTAATTATATTGATTGATAATCTCTCCACATATGTTAAGCAGCTTTGACTATGCTTATGGGCATAGTGCAACTTGCAATCCATTTTTATATTCTCTCATTTTATTAATAAAAAAATAATATTTTAAAGCTATATTTTATATACTTAATATGAATAAGAAAGCATTAATATTTTTAAGGCAGCTCATAGAAACTTTTTGAAAAACAGGAAGGAAATTGCATGGTTATGGTTAAAAATAAGAACAAACTTGATTTTCAGGCACAGTCTCTCTTTGTTTAATCACATGAGTAGTCATTAAGATCTTGAAGGGTAGTACAAAAAAAAAACGATTGCAGGGCAGGCAAGACAAAACAAACAAACATACAAACAGAGAATATGTATAAGAACATAGAAAAAACTGGTAAGATAATTGAACAGGGTACTTCTAGTAACAAAATCTAAAACAACAATGTAACAGAGCAGCTGTACCAAGAGTGGAACCTCAGCTGTAGAGTCTCCCAGGTCCAGTAGTATAAGCAGTGATTATAACTCCTGCAAACCCAAACATTCGCCGAGACTTGATGAAAGGTACAAAAATAAATGGTTTATTCAGCCAAAAGCTCACACATTTATACACGGACCCCCAGCATGGGGTCCCTATTCAAGAACACTTAACCCTTCCCAGGCATCTCTGAGTCTGGGACATAATTAGGTTTATAACCGGTAAACTAGGATACAGAGACCCGAACACAGAAAATATCCCCAAAACACACATTAAACATTACATATCCTCACACATCATATATAATTTTAAAGTGGAGATCAGAGTGCCTATTTTGAAAACAAAAGCGCACTAATCCATGCATAATTGGCTGAACGCCACACAATGTAAATTTTGCACAACCGCTGCCATTATCTTGGCCGAAAAGAGTTCCGTGTGGTCTGGTTAAATCCTGGGTGATTTGACGGTGCCCATATCTCCAGGGAAAATGAGAGATCCCTGATGGTTTCAGCGAGTGATTGTTCACTTCCCTGGACAAAAGCTTCCCTCCCAAAAGCACTCTTTGGAGTCGCTGGGAAAGTGTGAAAAACCTGCAACACGTGGCTGGTTCCAGAGCAGTTGAGTCCGGCTCATAGCATCTGGGCACTCCAGCTCTCAGTGCATGGGAAAAAGGGAAGAGCTCAGTGGATCATAGTCTTTTAGGAGTGAGTTCATCACAAACAAAATCCAAAACAAAAACATCTCCCTGTATCAAGATTAAAAACAGGATTCATGAATGATCTATTTGCAGCATAAAACAACATATTTAGGTAGAAGTGAACCAAGCATTAATTCCTAGCAATGTCAAATCAGTCTTTCGTCCTTTCGAGGTAGAAAAAAATGAGCTCCTTGAAATTGGGTAATGCAAACCTGTAGACCCTGTAATATATATTGAAACTAATGGCTAGCTAAATGTACCTTACCTGGTTATATACTTTATTATTATTAATGATATTTTTTTTACTCTCACACAATGATTTTCATCTCTCTCAGATACAACAGGTGGAAATATGATCATGCATGGAATGCTTATGTGAGTAATGTATTTTATGAATGTTGTAGAAGTGCATGAAGACACACAGTTGAAATTACAATGTATGATATGCTCAGATCACTGCACAGATCCTCATTTCAAATAAGAAAAACTAAATTAAAAAAAATCACTGGAATTTATTATACATACAAGAGATCTGGCTAAATACAGGGGGATCTGGATAAAATGAGGGACTGGGCATGCAAGTTTCATATGAGATTTAATACAGATACATGTATCTAGAATAAGGAACCCACAAGTCACTTACACATTTAATGGCATTGCCTTAGTGATAATATTAAATAAAAAGGACTTGGGAAAAATTATAGATAACAAACTAGGCAATCACATGCAAAGCCAGTCTGCCATTGCAAAAAGTAATACGTTGCTTTTGTGTATAAAAAGGGGTATTGTTTCCCGTTTTGCCACTTTACAAATCAATGATAAAATGCCTCCATGAATATGTTGTGCAATTTCGGGGTCCAGTTTTAAAGAAGGATATTGCAGAATTTGAAAAAGTGCCGAGGCGAGCTACAAAATTAGTAAGGGGGAAGAAAACATTAGTTCTGAAGAAATGCTAAAAGGAAATGCATTTTTTTGTAACCAATCTGGTTGCACCATATCGTCGTTAGCCCAACAACAATTCAAAGTACCCCAATATGAGTAAGTCCTGCGCTATTTTTACATTGAAGATAAACATGTGTAGTGAATAGTTACTGCTTAACCCCTTAAGGACTGAGCCAAATGTACACGTTGTGAAGAAAACAGAACGTAAACAAAACCTGGCATTTGCGCTATGTCTGTCCAACCATAATTCACCCCTTTCATATTAAATGCATTCACCCTTATTATATATCATTTTATTCAGGGGAAACAGGGCTTTCATTTAATATCAAATATTTAGCTATGAAACATAATTAGTATGAAAAAAATGGGAGAAAATAAGAAATTCGTTTTTTTTTTAGTTCTACATGACATTTTAACTGTCAATGTCATAATACTGTTTGCTTTTACTGCAATAAAATACACATACTTGTATTCAGCAAAGTCTCATGTGTAAACTAGTACCCCCTATGTACAGGTTTTATGGTGTTTTGGGAAGTTACAGGGTCAAATATAGCATGTTACATTTGAAATTGAAATTCGCCAGATAGGTTACGTTGCCTTTGAGACTGTATAGTAGCCCAGGAATGTAATTTACACCCATAATGGCATACCATTTGCAATAGTAGACAACCCAAGGGGTATGTCCAGTCTTTTCTAGTAGCCATTTGGTCACAAACACTGGCCAAAGTTAGCGTTAATAGTTGTTTGTGTGTGAAAAATGCAAAAAAACGCCAATTTTGGCCAGTGTTTGTGACAACTAAAAAAACAAGTGGCAAATAAAAAAAAAAAGACATACCCCATTTGCAATACCTTGGGTTGTCTACTATTGCAAATGGTATGCCATCATAGGGGTAATTTTCATTCTTGGGCTACCATAGGGTCTCAAAGGCAACGTAACCAATCTGGCGAATTTTAATGTGAAAAAAAATGAAACACAAGCCTTATATTTGACGCTGTAACTTTTGAAAACACCATAAAACCTGTACATGAGGGGTACTGTTGTACTTGGGAGACTTCGCTGAACACAAATATTTGTGTTTCAAAACAGTAAAAAGTATCAGAGCAATAATATTGTCCGTGTAAGTGCTGTCTGTGTGTGAAAAATGCAAAAAACTTCACTTTTATAGTGATATATACGTATATATTTATGTATAGAGATATATATATTATTTTGTTCTATTTGTATTTTGATATAAATATATATATATATATTAATATCACAATACAGTTAGAACGAAATAGCACACATCTATATATTTTTTAAATTATTTATTTAAAAAAAAAAAATTTTTTTAACGTATTTACATATTTTTTATACTATATATAAATATATATATATATAACAATAATTATATATATATATTTAATCAGTATAAGTCTACGTGTAATTTGATATTAATAGATTTATATATATATATATATATATATATATATATATATATATATATATATATATAATTATATATAACAGGGCTTGCACTCCTGGTTAAATTCTTAATGCCCGGTGCAGGTCTGGCAAAATCATATAAATATAGTAGAAAGGACCGCACTCCAAGGTCTTTGTGATAACTTTCAAATAAAATTTAACTTTTATTTAATCCATATAAAAGTCAATGTCTCAGCCCCCACATAGAGCTTTCATCAGGACAAGAAAGGTATATATGTTAATAGTAAAATACACCTAGACAGTGTATGTGTGTTTGTATATATATATATACTTAGATCATATATATATATATATATATATATATATATATAAAAAGATGATAGCTTGGCACTCTCCTTGAAAAAGAAAAACAGTGTATTGCTTGCCTGGGTGCAAATCTTAGGCGTCAATTATATACCATGTATATCCATGTGCGGTATACAACAAAAATCAATCGACGTTTCGACCCTGCCGGGTCTTATTCAAGATCATTAGATGCATAACAATCAAGTGTATATATATTAAATATAAAAATGTATAAATGTGCACTTACCCAATAGAGCAGTGAAGTGGAAGGTGTCTGCCCGTTAGAACCCGGAAGTGATTGGAAGCCGCACGGAACGTCACGTGATCGGGATGTGGATGGGTTCTGCCTTTTTTTCAAGTTGATACAGCATGGAGGATTTTTTAGCAAGATCAGGAGCTCTAGCGGATACGGCTGAAACATTATCCATTAGTGATGAACATGATGAACATGCTTTATCTGTTTTATGGTCTCGGTCTACTAAAGATCTCTCACATACGAATACACCTAAAGAATTATATAATGATTTACTTAAGCTAAAAAGACGTGCGATAGATCTGGACCTGCACAGAGTTTTCATATCGGATTATTACCGTGCCAAAAGAATCCCTAGGGGATTCAGAGTCAGAAACGCCCCTACTATTGGGAGACAGAATCCAGATATTTGTAAACGCTGGATGAACATTGCAAACAAGTGCTCACTAGATTGGATGGTCATAGTAGTTGAGGAGGTCGGGAAGGAGTTAATCCAGGTGAAGAAATCCATTCAGGAGTTTGAAGCAACTAATGTCACCTCTTTACAAGCACCAACAACGAATAAGATGTTGATTAAACTACAAGATGACATTCATAAGTATCAGAATGATCTAATTCGTTTTAAAAAACAAAAACTAAGTAAAGTTAACCACGACTATACACACCATCAGGTGTATAGATGGCTAAGTGGTATGGACATGAACACTAGGAATGCTCCTCCCAGATTCAGACCTCGTATCTCTAGACCTTCCTTACAGACGATCGACATTAGTTCAGGGGAATCGGCTTCTGACGCAGAGTCCAAAGACACCAGACATCAGTCTAGACCTGAACCTTTTTTAGGAGCTGGCATCCATCATCAGGATCCTCCAGGTATGAGTACAGAAGCCAGCGGCACAGAAAAAAAGAGACCACCCAGGCGAGGAAAAAGGGTCACCAGATAGTAGTATTTAACCATTCTGATAAATTACTGACTGAAGCACATCTCAGTCTTCTTAATAAAGGTTTAACGTTTATTCCTGTTAAAAAACCTCAGGCATTCTCTGTTGAAATTGATATGTATAAATTACAACGCACCCTGTATGCTAATGAATACAGAAAAGAAAGTTCTACACATCAATCAAGTCCTTTTATCACCAAAGATAAGAAAGATATTAAATCTAATAATATGACTATCAAAACTTTTGTACAGACCATACACAAAGATGCGTTAAACATTATAAAAAAAACCCATCTAAATACAGACCTAATTTAACTCCGGATGAAAAAGCTGCACTTCAAGATCTTCGAGAAGATACGAATATTGTTATTCGCCTTGCAGATAAGGGTGGAGGTGTTGTGATCCAATCTTATCAACAATATAAATGTGAAATTATGCGCCAGCTAAATGACACATCTACATACCGAAAACTTACTTATGATCCTGTGCAGTCATTCCAAAAAAAGATTCAGCAACTTATTGAAATTGGCCTGCAAGCTGGTTATGTGGATTCAAATACAGCGAAGTATCTACACGTTATTCATCCTATACATCCGGTCCTGTACACTTTACCTAAGATCCATAAATCCAGTAAAAATCCGCCTGGAAGACCCATAGTGTCGGCTAGGGGTGGCCTTTTAGAACCAATTGCCAAATATGTGGATTACTACTTACAAGATTGTGTCAAAGAGTTACCATTTTGCCTTAGAGATACTCAGGATCTCCTTGATCAACTCAGGGATCTTGAAAAGGATACACAGCGCATGTTTATATTTGCTACCTTGGATGTACAAAACTTATATACGGCAATACCCCAGGTAGAAGGCATAGAAGCCGTTCGGACCACGCTCTCCAAATCCTTGGTGTATAAAGGCCCGCCTATTGAATTTATTTTAGAATTACTCACAATTTCATTGTCTTGTAATTATTTCAAAATTGAAGGCAACTTTTATTTGCAAACATCGGGGACTGCTATGGGGGCGGCTATGGCTCCCTCATATGCCAACATCTTCATGTCATGGTTTGAACAACATTATATCTTTTCAACATATGCGGAGAAAATATTGAAATATTTCCGATTTGTGGATGACATCCTTCTCTTATGGACTACTTCACAGCAGGAATTGGAAGAAATGGTACAACAATTAAACATGTTACCGACGACAATAAAATTCACTCTGAATTATAATTGTGATCACATTCACTTTTTGGACGTTCTATTATATAAAAAAACAGGTGAAATCGGTTATACCTTACACCGCAAAGAAACTGACAGAAACACCATTTTATTAGCTACTAGCTTCCATCCTCAACATCTAAAAGACTCTCTTCCTATTTTGCAGTTCCTTAATACGCTATAATAGTGACATACCTCAAATGAATCTTCAACTGGCTGAAATGAAGCAACGCTTTATGGATAGGGGATATGCCCCACATATATTGGACACTGCGGAACAGAAAGCTAGAGAACGCCTTTGTTCAGAGAAAAACATCAAATCTATGAAGACACAGCTATTTCTACCTATGACCTATCATACAGCAACTGTAAAAATAAAAAATACTATACAAAGACATTGGGATATGATCCAAGCAGATAATAATCTCCCTTCAATTTTTCAACAACGACCTATAATCAGTTATAAAAGGAACTGAAACCTTAGGGACCTATTGGTCCGCAATGATCCAACACAATGTTACAAGAAAAAAACATGGATTATAAAGAAAGGCTGCTTTAAGTGTACTGGATGCGTGACCTGTAGCCACATGCTAACTAGTACCTCCTTTGCCCATCCGCATACGGGCAAACGAATACCGATCAGTCATCATATTACCTGTACCACGGATCATGTCATCTATATGGTGACATGCCCATGTGGACTATCCTATGTCGGCAAGACCGATCTCACTTTACGTGATAGGATCAGAGGACATCGATCTGGGATCATGACGGCATACCGTGACCAGACTACCGAAAAACCAGTGGCCAAACATTTTTTGGCAATGCAACACCATCTACCCACGCTTAAATTTATCGGTATCGATCATGTTCCTCCGCTGGATCGAGGAGGAGATAGATCCAAAACTCTCTTACAGAGAGAGGCTTATTGGATCCATTATTTGGACACAGTAACCCCTAGAGGTTTAAATGAAAACATTGTGTACTCTATGTTTCTGTGATTATAGTTCCTTATTTAGCAGCAGCATTGGTTACACTATGTTAGTTTTATGGCAATATAGTGATATTACAGAAAACGTTTTTCTTCTGCCGTTGTGCAAATTTTCATTTTTAGTTAGACAATTTATTTGGTCTATAATAACCTTTTTTTCTTTTTGGGCTGTATGCGTATAAATTCCTGATGTAGATAGTTATCATATACTACATAGATTAGAGTGGATTCGTTTATGTAATCTACTTAGTGATTAACTATAGATATTCTTTTTGTTTTTACTTAGATGTGTTGTTCATCTATTTATCTGATGTATCTATATGCCACCAGCTCCTTGGTATAGTTGTGTTCATTATATCAGACATGATGCCTCTATGTCTATTCTTTTTAGGCCAGTAAACTACACATGTTTTGTCTCTTATTTTGTGATAGAGCATGCCTGTATAGAGCTTTGAGCTTTTTTCTTTAATTATCATTAGAGTATTATATTTTTTCGTATATGTGTTATTACTATATAAAAAAAATTTTTCTCACCTTTAAGGGATTAGAGTATCATCTCTTTTTCTTTTTCTATTAACACATTGTGACATGAATATGTTGGAACTCTTGCTTTGTTTTTAACTCTTTTGATGCCATGATTTAGATTTGATGTAATAGACTGCACATTTTGTGTGGATTAGTCTTTTTTCACTTATGTGACACTATCACTTTATTTGCATGTTATAACACTGGTTTTTTTTCACTCTATCTACATCTATCTTTGGCATCATTGATCACTTTATTATGCTGATAGTTAATACTATCAACTTTCCTTCACAGCAGCTTGTGTCACTTGCGCTCGGCTAGTGTTTTACTCTGTATATTTTCACCATGGTAACCATTTTCCTCCGTCGGACGTCCCGATCACGTGATGTTCCGTGCGGCTTCCAATCACTTCTGGGTTCTAACGGGCAGACACCTTCCACTTCACTGCTCTATTGGGTAAGTGCACATTTATACATTTTTATATTTAATATATATATACACTTGATTGTTATGCATCTAATGATCTTGAAAAAAAACCGGCAGGGTCGAAACGTCGATTGAGTTTTGTTGTATACCGCACATGGATTAATAAAGCACCATTTTTTCGTATATATCTGAAGACCTGTGAGTGCATCTTGATTCTTTTAATTTTATATATATATATATATATATATATATATGATCAAAGTATATAAAAACATTTTTTAATACTGATTTTAACTGTTGTTTATTTGAATTCAGCCAGCATGGGGACTAACTGTCATTACAGGCAGTCCCCCTGCTGGCAATGCAGTAGCTAGCTAACCTGGCCATGTGATTGTGAGGTCCTCGCAAGGACCTCACTCTCACATGGCCGGGGGTGTGGTCGGAGGAGGCAAGATCCGTTGCAGGGGACTCCCTTGCATCCCAGGTGAATCTCCCCAACCGCGATCGCCGGTGTGGGATCGCCGGCGCCCGTTAAGTAACAAAAACCGTGTGGGCGTACTATTACGCCCTGCATCATTTAGAGCCGCTATGAATAGGGCATAATAGTACGCCCTCTGGTTTTAAGGGGTTAAATTGATTTTTAGAGACTCTGCTCAGTTTTTGCTTTTCTGTGTTCACCTCTATAGGGAGACCTGGATGTTTTTTTTTTATACCACCAGACAGTCTCAATATTGTATAGTTCTTTTAAGAACTATAAGAGACAAAAAAATTCCCTTACTTTTTGGATATTGTTATATTTTAATTTACATTTTTGATTATTTTTTTTTTGTTTTGTTTGTTTTTTAGGCCACAGTTTTCATTTTCATATTTTTCTATCTGTTTGTGCAATTTGTTTTGTATTACATGGGTTATTTCCACAAGCAATATACGATTGATTGGCTTTGCTGATAAACCTGCATCTTCTATAATGTGATTGTGTCTTTAATTTCTTTTACTTCTATCTAGAAAAATCTAATGCCAATTTTATTGGAAAAAGCTATGATGAACTACTCTGAAATCCTGTTTGCTTAACCATCAACTGATAGAGATTAACATTTTATAAATACCATAGAAAACTAAAAGGTTTAACTAAAAGATTTAAGAGAGGAAGATGAAACTCCTTCCTGAACTTATTGGAAGTATTAAGGCCATATAGCCGTAGTGTGTGTGTGTGTGTGTGTGTATGTATGTGTATCTATGCAGGTGTATATGTGTGTGTCAGTGTGTGTATCTGTGTGTTAGTGCGTATCGGTGTCACTGTGTGTGTCTAGATATGTGTATATGTGCTTAGGTCCCAGATTTCACATTCAAACATCAACACTGCATACAAACAGACTACTGTATTAAAACACCAACATTATACACAAACACATCATTGCATTTAAACACCATAAATTACACACAAATATACCCCATCATTCAAACATATCCTATAACACACCCCTGCATTCAAACACACACCACACAACTACACCACTGCTTTCAGGTGAAAAAAGACAGTACATACAAAAACAACTAGATAGATGCCTAAGTTCACACACACATACTCTAAACAAAAGTATGCGTACAGTCAAACATACAAACACTATTCAGAAATACAATCGTGCAAGGATAGGCAAATGGTAGATCACCATGTGTGTTAATTGACAGATGAAAATCTACCTTTTCGCCACCTTTGCATTAGAGGGGGTGCCAAACATTTTTTTTGCTTTAGGGCCCTCTCTACGTTAGTTTCACCTCTGGCAGCACTAGATCTTCTTGTCTGTCATTCATTGGCAAGGGTTCAGCTTTGTCTGAGGGTGTGTAACGTCACATCCTCATGTTAAGCTTTGCCTTCACAGTTGAATTACATCAACGGTTTTCTTTGATTGCCATTATCTTCTATTTACAGAATTGCTGAAAATGTACTTCCTCATTTGAAGATATCTTACATTTAACATACTTGCTGTAATACACAAAATATTTACTTAAGCTGAGCCTGAAGATGGTAGATAAGATACACTTTTGCAGTTAACATTAAATATTGTCTTTTGTTTGTTTTAAGTATTTTAATTCACCTGTGACACAGACAGTGGAATTCATTTCCAGGGCCAATAATTCATTTTATAATCAATATGGATTAATGAGAGGGTGTTGGGCATGACCCAGCTGCCATAGTCTGTGTTGGTACCAATAGCAAAGTCAGTGAAAAATAGAAGGTCCTAAAGAATGTGTGAAGGAATAAACCCATCACTTGTTTTGGCTTGTTTCATGGGATTTATATTCATTTTATTTTGTTCATTTCCACCTGGCTCAGTTCCCAAACGAGGACCACCCCAGCACCTCATTAGAACTTGGAACGTTAAGTATCCGGTACAAAAACCGCAAAGGAAATTATTAATAGAATGCTCCACTGGGTGACCGCCATTTCATGCAATCAAATGCACGTGGTCGAGTCAATGGATGGTAGCCATCTTGACTCCCAAAAACAGGCAGCGGGACTTGGTCATCGAGTGCCTGGAACTGATTTCAGTCAGTCATTCCTGCGTATGCCGGTGAAGATAGACCTGCTGCTCATTCAAGTTTCCAACCACCTACACGAACGGCATTCGTGAGTTATAAACTACCAAACAAGGGGAGAATTCTACAAGAAAAGATTGGCTATAACTTACGTGGTTTTCATATAAAATCCTGCAAACGGAGACCAGCCATTGCCACAATTTACCTGGAACAATTTTGGTTTTCAACCTTGTGGCAGGGCGGTGAAAACTTCCCAGCGATGGTGATTAAAAACTACCAAACTGATCTGAGTGATTTTTGGATATTTTGGAACAACAAAGAAATAGGTAGGTACTAGAGCCTTTGGTAGAATAAACAGAATAAGTAGAATTTTCCGAAGGTAATTACGGGAAATAGCAGCTAAACACCAAACGTGTAACTTTTCCAAAAAACACAAACAAGTACTACAATAGAGAAAAAAGTGAAGCGCTTATTAAGAAAAGCAGTAATTACCTTTTAAAATAATGGTCCGGGTACTATGTGTAACACCTCGGAAACCTATAGATATTAATAAGGCATAGTGCAGATCATACAGAACAGAAATTATTTAAAAGAATGCTGTATTTAGAACACTCACAAATGGGGAGCTCTAAACCTAGCTCCGGCGTGGATAGCGTCCAGGCCCGTTAAGGCGACCCACCCCTGTAGGAGATGTATGTTCATTCCTAGGGGAAGTGTATAGAACAGAAAAATAGAGTAGCACAGTACAAAATAACAATGTAAGTTCAAACACCAAATGGGTATTTACAAACATAGAGCCCCTATGGCTGTGCAATAGCGTGTTGTGCACTTTATTTATTTATTTATTTATAAAATATTTTACCAGGAAAGATACATTGAGATTTCTCTTGTTTTCAAGTATGTCCTGGGTCCACAAATCATTGCATTGTTACATTAGGGTACAATAAAATACAAAAACAATATTAATACACAACTAGAAAAGCTACAATTTCTGGGGAAATTGTGTGAAGTGTTCTTGCCTCCACCAGTAGTCTACAACTGGAGTGGGCGGAGTAACTGTTATCATTTATATAGCACATTTAATTGCAAGGTTGTTGCACAGTTACATTAAACCATACAGTTATAAAAACATTAGCAGGTGTTCAAAAGGCCCTGTCTATGACATCACTTGCTGCTGCAGCTTGACACAGGTCAGAGTATTTTGGCGGCTGCCATCTTCAAACGGTCGTATCTTAAAAACTATAACTCCTACAGTGAAGAGCTTTATATTGTGAAAATCACAAGACCCAGACCTACATTTTGATGCATAGTATGTCTCTGAAGTATTAAAATTGAAGGCACAGTCGCAGTTTAGAAATTGCACTTCAATTTGAGCTATGCAAGAACACTTAATACTAGAAAAGCTACAATTTCTGGGGAAATTGTGTGAAGTGTTCTTGCCTCCACCAGTAGTCTACAACTGGAGTGGGCGGAGTAAATGTTATCATTTATATAGCACATTTAATTGCAACGTTGTTGCACAGTTACATTAAACCATACATTTATAAAAACATTATCAGGTGTTCAAAAGGCCCTGTCTATGACATCACTTGCTGCTGCAGCCTGGCACAGGTCAGAGTATTTTGGCGGTTGCCATCTTCAAACGGTCGTATTTTAAAAACTATAAATCCTACTGCGAAGAGCTTTATATTGTGATGCATAGTATGTCTCTGAAGTATTAAAAATGAAGGCGCAATCGCAGTTTATAAATTGCACTTCAAATTTGAGCTTTGTAGAGTGAAGTTTCAATGAATGTCAATGGATGGCGTTAGTTGCAAACAAATGATTATATTGTGAAAACTATCAGGACTATGGCTTAGCCGTTGACATGTTTAGTGGCAGCAGGGATAGCTGAACGTTTTGATATAAGATTTGTGTAGGTGGGTCTGAAAATGAGGGAGTGGTGGCAGTTTAGAAATCATGTCCTGATTTTTCAGCTTTTGCCAGCTCCCACTCTAACTTTGCCATTCATTCCTATGGGACAAATTGCGCCACAAGAACGACGATATTCCGTGAACCATTCGGCGAAACATTCCACAAAGTAATAGCAATCCGATTGGGAACAATCTGCACGTTTTGGTAAATTTTTGTCTATGTAGTGTAAAAACTGTGGGAGGAGTTAGGGTGGCAAATTTGGCTATAATAAGAATAAGAATAATATATATGTGAGATAACAATAAGTGGTCTTGCTATGCAAGAACACTTAAATATATATGTGAGATAACATTAAGTGGTCTTGCTATGCAAGAACACTTAATAAATATCTCCAGCAGCACAGAAACAGAACAACCAATCAGAGAAAAGTCAGATGGCACATAAAAGGCCCTGACAGTGACATCACTTCCTCTTTCTTTGCTGCTCCAGCCTGGCACAGGTCAGAGTATTTATTTCTCCTAAGATTTATTATTCATATGTAATTCTTATTGCTGTTTTCCCGTTAATTTTACTATTAATTCTGTTCCCTGGTTCTCCCCTTGATCCTGTCCTTTTTATTTATACTTGATGTGATTGTAAAACCGTTTTATTTTCTGTTTACTGTATTCCCAGCCTAAACCCTCTCCTGTTTTTGATGCTTCCATGCCCTCTCGGTCCGCGGGTGTCGCGGCTTCGCGGGTCAGTTAGGGCATATTTCTGTGGGGCCAGTTGACTTGGTGGGTCGGGCTGAGGGGACGACCGGGGCACCCTTTCGTGTTTTTGGCGAGCTCGCAATCCGCAGCCCTGCTTTCAGTTGCGCTATAGCGGCGGCCATCTTGCATCTCGCGAGTACCGCGAGAGTCATGGTGGCCATTTGCTATCTCTATTCCAGATTGGGATAAATACTGTCCAATGTTACAGGGCCTACTACACTGTTTTTTCCGCTCCACTTACATTGGACACTAACGGAAGGTACTTGATTACTAAATATTACTGCTTTGCTCTGTCAATTCAAAACTATTGCTACAAGATTCACATGCTGCCAATGGAATTAATAAGTGGCTAATTTATGCACTGAATGTCCCTCTGTGTCGCATTAATCTGAAGTGATCGTGGTTTCAACTCTGGGTACAACTGTGGTACACCCAGTACATAAGAGACTCTCAGGTCTCCGCTATATTTCAAGGGTATCTCCTTGTTCTATCAGGTGAGAGGGCCCTCCCGCATTGGCACACACGACTACTATACACTCACGGACAATAATAATAAATACATATTTTTTTGAGTCATTATACCCTGGGCTCACCCAAGTTGTACGAGGAGGCTGATACCTCTATGTGATTGCCCTGCCACCATTGCACCTCACTGTCCGTCCCTGTTTCACACACAGGACAGTTCCAGACATGGAAAACACACAGCAACCGACCCAAGACTTCCAGACGATGATCAACGCTGCGGTTGTGGCCTCAGTAGACAAGGCTCTGTTACAAGCACTACCTCTACCCCAGGGAGACACAGGCCTACCTGATATGACGGAGGCCTCGGGCTCTGAACTATCGAAGTCCAAATGACACTGGAAGGGTACAAGCCGGCCAGCCTCTAGAACCAAAGGCAAGGCACCGGTTAAATGGCCCAAACATGTGGAACAGCGGGATCTCGTTCCCCCTCCACTACCTTCCTCAGATGAGGAGGACTATGACCCACAAGGCGACCTTAACATTGTGGATGAGTGGCACGAAGACACCTCACTTTTGAATGAGGACGACTGGCAGGACCTACCGAAGTCATCCTGAAAATATGTCAAAGAGACCGTCCTCAGGGAGATGGACAGACACAAGTATGCTCAGAGGGTCCCAAAAGCTAAGACGGCCGAAGATGGTACCTTCTTGGAACATTCGCCATCCCCGATCATTGGAGTGGACCCTCCCCGACTACCTGACAAGCTTTGTACACTTTTGGTTACGCAAGCCCCTTGAAAGGGAGGTCCGAGCATGCCTCAGGGCCGAAGGCCCTAGACCACTCCTACCGGACAAAGTAGCCTGTACTCCAGAATTCAACGCCACGGTAGTGGCATTCATGTCCCGTTCCGGGCAGGACCCACGCAAGGGCACCGAGATGGGGCTGAAGGCTGCACAAGACAAGCTACTAGACTTGCTAGGCCCTCTGACCAAAATCCTCTACTTTGCAGACCTGGCACTCTCCCAGGACACCCAGCTAGATCCGCACACCATTCGTGAATGGGCCCAAGGAGCCATATCCCTGCTGGGGAATTCTAATACAGCATTATGCACCGAACGGCGCAGATTGGCCTTACTCTGCATCGACACAAAATTATTGGACCTACCAGCCAAAGAACTTGGGCCAGAAGCCAAAGGCCTACTGTTCGGAGAAGCCTTCATAACCGAACTCAAGAGACACGTAAACCACTCTTAACAAGGCAAAAGCGTCCTTGAAACAGGTCTTCTGTTTTTGGGCGGGCTGGTCCGGAGTCCCAATAAAAAGAGGAAGTGATGTCACTGTCAGAGCCTTTTATGTGCCATCTGACTTTTCTCTGATTGGTTGTTTTGTTTCTGTGCTGCTGGAGATTTTCAGTAAAGAGAGTTATGCAAATACTCGCCTCCTGTCACTAAAATTAAGATTATTAATACACCAAAGCTAACATAATCTTCAATTCTTTGCTCTTTTGTTTGCAATCATTCTCATAATTTGTAATTCATAATTAATCATAATTTCTCATGCATACCTAGTGCAATTTCACATTAAACATTATCTTAGGTTATTAAACCCTCAGTGTACTTCCATGTTGCAATACACATTTCGCAAACATGCTGTATTATTATTATTTGGTATTTATGTAGTTCCAACATATTCTGCAGTACTGTACAATACCATCAATAGAGAACCGAATACAGAGTAATAGTGAACATGTACTGATAAGGAAGGAACAGAAGACACTGATGGTGAGCTTACAATCTACATCTTATTCCATGCTGTAAAAATCTTTATGATCCATTAGCGCAGAAGAACAATACATACATTGTAATCTCTCTATATTTCTTTAATATGTTCTATATCATTCCATTTAACCTTACCAACTGTTTTACACAAAAGTTCTGCACAACTTGTCCATTTAAATGTAGGCTGCTTGGTTTTTTATTTATTTTTATTTTCTTCTCTGATGACCAAACGCAATGACAGGATGGAAGTGGTAAACGATACCCACAATTGCTGCCTATCAGGCATAACATATTAGGATGACTGCATGGTCTTCATGCTGCTGCATGTTCCTGCCATAGCTAGCAAAGTAGATCTGGTATAAAAATGACTGACTTCCATGCTTCATTTAATAACCATAATGCAAGCAAACTGATCAACATAGTAGAAAAGACATATTTGTAGGAATGTGAGACTATTATGATGATCAGAATGAATCTGTGAAGCACACCGTCACTGTAGGTTTAAAAAAAAAAAAAAAAAATCATTCATATTCAACATTATTGTCACTGTACTATGCACATACATGGTAATGAAACACTGTTGGCCTCTGGACAGAAATGCAGCATTTATAACCTATTTTTAAAAAGTACTTCCAGTGGAGGCTTTTTCAATCTATACCTAATACCATGATTCCCTAGTACTTAAGATTACAATCCTTATTCATTAACACCAATTTCTAGCTTAAAAATATATCAACATTATACAATAGTGCCACCATATAGAGATTGACAAGTGCTTATTTCTTACAATTTAGTATGTCAGTTTTCTGTCAGTATTTCTGTCAGTATTCTCTATAAAAATTGCTCAGAAGAATGCAAAAAAACAAAAAACTGTTATTTTTGTAAATTAAAGGACCACTATAGGCACCCAGACCACTTCAGCTTAATGAAGTGGTCTGGGTGCCAGGTTCACCTAGGATTAACCCTTTCTGCTGTAAACATAGCAGTTTCAAACTGCTATGTTTACTTTAGGGTTAATCCAGCCTCTAGTGGCTGTCTTATTGAGACCTGCTAGAGGCGCTTCCACGCTTCTCACTGTGATTTTCACAGTGAGAAGCCATCAGCGTCCATAGGAAAGCATTGAGAATGAGACTATGAGACTGGCTATGAGACTGGCTCTTACCATGCATTCGCATTCAGCCGATGACGGGGAAAGGAGGAGGAGAGTCTCCAGCACCGAGGGAGTCTGGAGCCAATAGATTGCACCCAGGGCCGACGCTACCTGTAAGGCGACCTAGGCAGCCGCCTAGGGCGCAACTTAGCAGGGGGCGCCGGAGCCCTGTGCCCGGAATCACCGGTGTGGCTCCTCATGCTGCTCCGCCTGAGTGCTCTTGCAAGCCTCAGGCGGCGCAGCACTGCTGTATGGAGGGTGGCTGGATTTGAGTGACCGGCAGGAGGGAAGCGCAGAGTGCTCCCTCCTACCGGTCTCTCAATGTAGCATGGCCGGGCTGAGTGAGCGCTTCCCTTCAGTCCGCCGGCGGCTGGGTACAGTTAGTTCCTGTCCCACGTTCCGTGCCACCTGGCCACTCTACATTGGCAGGAGTAACAAAATAAGAGGGAAGAGGAGGGTATAGACCACTGGGGAAGGTGGTGGGTGAAATAAGGAGGACTGGGGAGAGGAGGAGGAATAAGGACAACTGGAGGAGGGGGGGAGTAATGACCACTGGGGGAGGGGGGTAGGGACCACTGGGGAGGATGGGGGAAGGTCTACTAAGGGGTTTGGGAGAGGGAGGACCACTAAGGGAGGGAAGAGGGGATGGACCACCAAAGGAGGGGAAAGACCACTAAGGAGAAGGGAGGAGGGTAAGGACCACTAAGAAGGTAAGGACCACTAAGGAGGGGAAGAGGCTAAGGACCACTAAAGGGGGGTAGGGGAAGAGATTAAGGACCACTAAGGAGGGAGGACCGCTAAGCAGAGACATGGAGGGTAAGGACCACTAACGGAGGGGGGGAAGTGGGGAAGGACCACTGAGGGGGGAAAGAAGGTAAAGACCACTGAGAGAGAAAATGGGAATTACCACTAAGGGGGGAGGAGGGCAAGGACCAATAAGGGGTTTGGGAGAGGGAGGACTACTAGGGGGAGGGAGGACCACTAAGGGGGAGAGGGGGAGTGAGAAGACCACCAAGGGGGACTGCAGAGGGACAGGGGGCCAAGGAAGAGCACTAAGGGGGAGAGGGGGTGAACACTGAGGGACAGGAGGGAAGGGGAGATCACTAATTGACAGGAGGGGAGAGCACTATGAAATTTATTTAAAAAAAATAAAGCTGCTCCCCTCTCAGTCCCTATCCTACCCCACAAACCCTCTCTTTCACACTACACACATACACAATGCATCCCCCCACAAACACACACAGAAAAATACAATGCATCCCTACTCAAACAGACACACCCGAAACACACAATGCATCCCGTATACTCACACACAAACTCATTCTCTTACACACAGAAACAAAATGCATCTCTTACACACTCAATGCACCCCTTACAGACACACACTGCAATAAATTACATACACAGAAACACACCTTGCATCCCTTACATACACACACATACACACACCCAGAAACATACAATGTATCCCCTATACACACACTACATCCCTTACACAAATTGGTATCCCTATACACTACATTCTATAAGAACACACACACATTACATCCTCTACAATAACACATCCCCTACACACATACACTCCACTCCCTGTGAGAGAACGCATGGGTAGGCCATGTAGGTGGATTTATGGGTGGGCATTGTAGGAATACTCACGGTCAAGCTCTGGGGGCCCAGACCTTGAGATGTGTAAGGGGACCCAAAAAAATGGAGCTGCTTCCTGTTCGTCTCCAGAGAGCCTCTTCTACACCAGACCTGTGGAGCCAGACTGAGCCCATCATCAGCCTCATCTGGTGGTAAGTAGGCAATCCAATATATCATTAGTGGCACTTCAGAGCATATGGGCAGGGCATTGTGATGTCACATGGTGGGCAGGACATTTTTTTGCCTAGGGCGGTAAAAATCCTTGCACCAGCCCTGATTGCACCCATGAGGCACTATATTAAAAACCACAAACACTTCCTCTCTCTCCGTGTGCAAGTTGTTGGCTATAAATTCAATACATTTTGAATTAATGTCAAATTCCATTTTGACCAGCCAATTCGTTTATCGTTCAGATGGTCAAAATTAGAAAAAAATTGATGCTGAAGCTAGTTGATAATTTTTGACTGGGTTTTTCAAATAATATTAATTTTTGACAATGTGTCACATTAAAAAGTTATATTTTAGTAATAATTAAAGAAAACTCGTAGGGTGAGACTAAATGGAACTGTCAGAGCAAATGTAAAGAATACATGCAGAACGTTCCTATAGCTTACACTAACAGAGATCTAAACCTCCTATACTCACAGTAATAAATTAATAAACACCACAGCCACTCTTATAAAAAAAGCCAGATACATTGCCATTTCACCTATTCTGACTGCTCTAAAGGAATGTTGATATCAATACGAGTGTCTGCAGAATTTCATTATTAGTAGGAAACACGGCTGAACTGACCACTCTGGCACATCGGTCATGGACCTAGGTCCCGTGGCAGTAAGGGCTGGGGAGATAAGAGAATCTCCTCAACCAGTCCAGCCTGAAATAAGGCAGTAATGCAGTGTGAGACCAGACTTACCTGCTCTTTGATAAATTCCCTAGCGTGAGAGTTCTATGTTTGTATAAGAGGAGGGAAATGTCCTCCTCCCTCAGCCCCTCCCCTCTGTGGAGTAAAAGTTGCACCCCTACGGGCCCCTGTGAGCATCTCCCATGTGGAGCACAATCTGCAGGGGCCAGCAGCACCTAAGCTCCATACCCAGCTCCAACCTGGCCTTGCTGTAGGGAACAGCTCTGCATCCACAGCAAATGGTGAGTGACAGTGCGCTAGTGATCTTCTGTGTGCATGTAGTGAGTATGTTCCTGTTCACAGCGAGGGAGATTTCTGTTTTAAAGTTAAAAATGTGATTATGTTCATGCTAAATGAAATTGCACATCAAGAATTTGCATAAAGTGATGTTAGTATCTATTAAGAGACAATTCCTAAAAAGTTGGATAGGTTAGTGTGGGTTAGGTCAGCAGCAAATGAGACGCTGGACTCTTGGCTGCTTGAGACCTTCACTTTTTAACACAGTAAAGGAGTTTAAGCATGCGTGGGATAGGCATAAGGCTATCCTAACTATAAGATAAGGCCAGGGACAATTTAGAAAATTGGGCAGACTAGATGGGCCGAATGGTTCTTATCTGCCGTCACATTCTATGTTTCTATGTGTGTGTGAGTGAGCTTGTGCGTAGTGAGCCTGTTCATGGTGAGCTTGTGTGTGTGTGTGTCTGTGTGTGTGTGTCTGTGTGTGTGTGTGTCAGTGAGCTTGTGTGTAGTGAGCCTGTGTTTAGTGAGCTTGTATGTAGTGAGCCTGTGTTTATTGATCTTGGGTGTTTGTGTGCCAGTGAGTCTGTGTTTAATGAGCTTGTGGGTGTGTTTAGTGAGCTTGTGTGTGTGTTAGTGAGCTTGTGTGTGTGATTGGTGAGTTTGTGTTTAGTTAGCTTGTGTTTAGTGAATATGTATGTGTCAGTGAGCTTGTGTGTGTGTATTTGTGTGGGTGTGTCAGTGTGCTATGTGACTTTGTGTGTAGTTAGAGGTTTGTTAGGAGCTTATGTATATCAGTGAGCTTTCTGTTGTGAGCTTGGTGTGCATAGTGAGCAGTGTGTAGTGAGTATTTCTACAGTGAGCTTGTGTGTGTGTGTGTATGTGTGTGTCAGTGAGGTTTCTTTAGCGAGCTGTGTGTAGTGAGCGTGTGTGTGTGTGTGTTTGTCAGTGAGCTGTCCATAGTGAGCTGTGTGAGTTTGTGTGTAGTTAGAGGTTTGTAGTGAGCTTGGATATGTCAATGAGCTTTCTGTAGTGAGCTTGGTTTGCATAGTGAGCGTTGTGTAGTGATTATTTCTATAGTGATCTTGAATGTCTGTTGGTGAACTTGTGTGAAGTTATATTTCTATAGTGAGCTTGAATATCTGTGGGTGGGCTTGTGTGTAGTGCTTTTTCAGAAGTAAGCTTGTGTATCTGTGAGTGAGTTTGGGTATGTGTAATTAAGCTTGTGGGTAGTGGAATTGTGTGCATGTCAGTAAGCATGTCAGTGTGAGTTTTCTGTAGTGAAATGTGTGTAGTGAGCTTATTTTTGTGCATGTATCAGTCCGTCCCTGGTAGGAAATATGAAAAGGTTTACTTCGTAGGGGTGTGTTCCCATATCAAAGCTTATCAAATCCTAAACTTATTCCTTTTAAATTGCCCTGCTTTGAGATAATGGGCTAATATATACCAATGAGTTGGACATGTGAGCCTAAACTGTGTGCAGTTTTATTTTTAGAAGTATATGTCTTAAAAGGCAATCTTCTATTTAGTGAATTAAGTTTAAATAACAGAATATGACTGAATCATTTATCAAAAGAGACAAAACTGAGCATTTTTAAGAAAATCTTTGCCCTTCTGTCCATATGCTTTTCTTATACGAATGGAATAGCACACAAGAGGAGAAAACCAGGGAAAGGAAGGATCATTAATAGTTAATATATGCCTTCTACACAAATGGGTAGGAGTTTAACAGACATATACTTAATATATATCGGTTTGTTCAGGGGAAACAGGGCTTTCATTCCATATCAAATATTCATATATAGAACTCCATTTTATATGAATAAAATCTAAAAAAGTTTAAAAAATTTCGAAATTTTGATATTTTTCAATTTCTGCATGTCAATTTAACTGATAATGTCACAATACTGTTTGGTTTTACTGCAATAAAACATACATATTTATATTCAGAAATGTCTCATGAGTAAAACAGTAACTTCCATGTATAGGCTTTATGGTGTTTTGGAAAGTTACAGGGTCAAATATATGTCTTGTCTATTTATTTATTTTTTACATAGAAATTTCACTGATTGGTTTGCTGGGCCCAGGTTGCCTTTGAGACTGTATGGCAGCCCAAAAAAAACTGTACATTTATTGATAATATTATTGTCAGTATATAGTTTACTGCCCTGAAACACTCCTAGTTCTATTCAGTGATGTCTCACAAGAGCCACGGTACCCCCCATGTATAGGTTTTATGGGTTTTTTGAAAGTTACAGGGTCAAATATATATGGCTTATCCATTTATGTTTTTTCACAATTAAATTTGTCAGATTAGTTTGCTGTGTCTAGGCTGCCTTTGAGACCGTATGGCAGCCAAGAAATAATAATTACCCCTTAATGGCATACCATTTGAAAAAGTAGACATCCCAGGGTATTCAAAATGGGGTATGGTCAGTCTTTTGTAGTAGCCACTTGGGCACAAATGCTAGCCAAAGTTAGTGTTCAGGTTTTTTTTTTGTATTTTTCACATAAAAACTGTACTTTTACTGATAATAATATTGTCAGTATATAGTTTACTGCCCTGAAACACTCCTAGTTCTATTCAGTGATGTCTCATGAGTGCCACGGTACCCCCCATGTATAGGTTTTATGGGGTTTTTGAAAGTTACAGGGTCATATATATATGGCTTATCAATTTATGCTTTTTCACATTGAAATTTGTCAAATGAGTTTGCTGTGACAAGGCCGCCTTTGAGACCGTATGGCAGCCACAAAATGAAATTTACCCCCATCATGGCATACCATTTGAAAAAGTAGACAACCCAGGGTATTCAAAATGGGCTGTGTCCAGTCTTTTGTAGTAGCCACTTGGGCACAAACCCTAGCCAAAGTTAGTGTTTGTGGTTTTTGTTTTGCATTTTTCACATAGAAACTGTACATTGACTGATAATATTATTGTCAGTATATAGTTTATTGCCCTGAAACACTCCTAGTTCTGTTCAGTGATGTCTCACGAGCACCACGGTACCCCCCATGTATAGGTTTTATGGGGTTTTGGAAAGTTACAGAGTCAAATATACGCTTGTCCATTTTTGGTTTTACACATTGAAAATTGGCAAAGCGATTTTCTGGGCCTATCTCGCCTTTGAGAGAGCGTGGCAGCAGGGGCGTACCTAGAGCATTTGGCACCCGGGGCGGATCCTGTGCTTGGCACCCCCCTCCTCCCCCCCTCCCCCCAAAAAAAAAAAAAACCTGTAAAAAATTTTAAAGGTTCTCTTTTTTTTTTTTTTCAATTTGTAAACTTTGCAAAACCGCTGTCAGCCCCTCCTACAAAACCCTTGTCCTGTCCCTCCTACAAAACCTCTGTCCTGTCCTTTCTACATCCTGTACTGCCTCGTCTACAAAAACCCCGCAACCCCCTTCCACAAATCCCCTGCTTATCCCCCTTATAAAGACTCCTGTCCCAATACAAAACCCCCACATCCCTGCAGCCCCACACACACATTTACAGGCAGACAGTCACACACTCAGTTACAGACAGTCACACACTCAGTTACAGGCAGACAGTCACATACAGTCACAGGCAGACAGTCACACATACACATTTCCTCCGTGCGGCCAGTTTATCAGCTGTTTGCTTGTGTGAGCTGTACTGGCCGCACGGCACCCTAACTACCATGGGACACTGTGCGGCCACAGCTCACACAGCTCCCTCCAGCCAGGGCTGGTGCAAGGATTTTTGCCGCCCTAGGCAAAAGTAAAGTTTGCCGCCCCCCCCATGTGACATCACAATGCCCACCCATATGATTTGCCATGTTAACTAACGCCAGTGCTGCAGTGCCGCCGTGTTTACATTAAAAGGCCTGCAGGGACAGGCTATAGACACCAGAACCACTACATTAAGCTGAAGTGGTTCTGGGACTATAGTGTTTCTTTAATGTGAGGTAAATTAGAGCTTAGTGCCACGAATAATATACTAGATTGCCTACTTACAACCAGATGAGGATGATGATGGGCTCTAGCTGCAGTCTGGCTCCACTGGTCTGGTGCAGAACAGGCTCTCTGGAGGCGGTTTGTAACTGTGGTCACAAAAATCATTGTTCTGGGAGAACGGGAAGCAGCTCCATTTTTTTGGGGTCCTTTACACAGCTCAAGGTCTGGGTCCCAGGGTCCACCTTCATGTTCCACCAATGAGTTTGTTCACAGGGGGTGGAGTGTGTAGGGGATGTCCTGATATGTGTGTAAGGAATGCATTGTGTAAAATTGTGTTTGTATGTGTAAGGACTGCAAGGTGTGTTTCTGTGTATGTATGGGATGCATTGAATGTGTGTAAGGGGTGCATTGAGTGTGTGTAATGAATGCATTGTGTGTTTCTGTGTGTGTAAGGGATGCACTGTGTGTAACGGTTGCATTGCTTGTGTATGTGTGTCTGTGTGTGTAATGCATTGTGTGTTTTTCTGTGTGCAAGGGGTGCATTGTGTGTATGTGATGAATGTAAATCTCTCCTCCAGCTCCAATTTCCTTCTCCTCCTCCCAATTTCTCTTTCCCACCCCCCCTCCTAATTTC
>OW240914.1:50696353-50715348 GCA_933207985.1 Pelobates cultripes
GCCCATGATCCTTAACGGTAAGAAAATTGAAAAACGGTCTGGTCAATAAGGGGTTAAACAGCAATTGGATAAATACTTGCAAAGACATAACATACAGAGATATTGTGAAGAAAGTACAACTTTTGTTTCATTCCCCTTTGATTTTCTTTGTTCGGTAGATAAAACTACAAAACTACGTCTGTTTTCTTCTTTTTTTTTAATAATAAAAAAAAAAAAATTCATCAATATTGGCATTTACCTGCCTCCCCAACACACAATCCTTACAAACACACACATCACCCTCACACAGCACCCTAACACACACATCACCCTCACACAGCACCCTAACACACACATCACCCTCACACAGCACCCTAACACACACATCACCCTCACACAGCATCCTAACACACACACACATCACCCTCACACAGCACCCTAACACACACACACACACACATCACCCTCACACAGCATAACACACACACACACACACACACACACAGTACCCTACCACACACAAATACCCTCACACAGCACCCTAACACACATTACCCTCACATAGCATCCTAATACACACATACACACACAGCACCCTAACACACACACACATCACCCTCACAAAGCATCCTAACACACACACATTGCCCTCACACAGCATCCTAACACATACACACACACACACACACATCACCCTCACACAGCACCCTCACACACACAATCATCCTCACATACAGCACCCTAACACACAGCACCCACACACACTGCACACCTCACACACAAACACACTGCACACCTCACACACAAACACACTGCACACCTCACACACACAGCACCCTCACACACATACTGCACCCACCACACATAGCACCCTCACACACACACACACACACACACACACACATTATACTCCTCACAAATGCACAGTACACCACTCACACATACACACTACACTAGCATACTGCACCCCTAAATACATTACATTCCAGACAAACACTAGATTCCTTACCCAACTCTGGATCATCTACAGATATACACACACTCTCTATATACACTCTGAATCCTCTATAAACAAACACTCACTAGACACACTCTGGGTTCTTCAAACACACACTAGATCCCCTACACACAGATGCTGCACCACCTACACAAACACTACATTTCTGACATACACACTCTGGATCACCTATGCACACACTAGATTCCATGTAAGCAAACACATAGTGTCTCCATAAATGGGATACAGTGAGTATCCCAATTATGGAAACCCCTGAGACAAGTTTCAAGCAAACACAATCCAAGCATGTTATTAAATTTGCTTGCGTTGTGCAGAACAAATACAGGGCCCTGCCCTTTTCCCATGCCCTGGAAGAGGATTGAACCAACATTCACTTTGAGATGGGGCGTGCTTGTCATTGGGGATGACAAAACACACCCTATCTGGCCCCGCCCCCTTTCAGTGGGCTGCAATGAATAAAAAATGCCCAGGCCGAATTATTTCCCCAGTCCAGACCTGCCTGAGAGCCAATGTATCTGCAGAATGTATTTTGTCATTGTCCCCTCTCAGGTCCAGTGGGGAATGCCGCTGGAATATGTCAACGTAAACCCTGTACATTTGTAACTGCACATAAACCAGGCGGTTAGCCTGAATAAAATAGTCCAGTTGTACCCTTCATCTAGTTTAGGCTGATGTTTGGGTATTTGTCTGATTTGCTTGGGGAATATACTTGGATGCTGTACTTCGTCGGGAGAACGTTCTAATCAACACGCGAACTGCAAGCTATTATCACTCAGTCTCTAGCAGTTCGGGAGGAAACAGACGAATGGGTAACTGCAATACCAGCGTTTGTTACAGATATAAATTCTAATTAGTGGAGTAATAGCTGCTTGATCTAAGGAGATATCTGACTGTCGTTTTGGGGTCAAGAAGGAATTTTATTAAAGACACGGAGGCTCCTATTATGCTTCTCTTTCTTTAATTTTCCCTCAGCAGCGAAGAGAGAAATGAGTAAAAAGAGAAAATAGCATATCATTAACATATATACATATTCAACAGTGCTACATAAGGGAACCTGCCCCTTTCAGTATATAAGGTGTAGCACTCTCTTCCTCTTCCTCTTTCTTCGCTGCTCCCTCAGACCAGCTAAGTACCTTCATTACCTACATGCAAATTATCTGTCATTTGTATTTACATTGGCTATCCCTGTATCTTCAGGGCTTGTTTATGTTTCTTTTCTACCTGATATTCATTCCTACTATACTCTATTCCCTTACTGGGGTGGGTTCAGGACCCTCTTTTTCCCCTTTGGGCTGACTGGCCCCTGTCCTTTATTAGACTGGGTCCCTGGGTCCTCTGGGTCCCCCCGCCCGCGTTCCCTCAACCCCCCCAGCCGTTTTTCGGCACCCATAGACCCCCGCCGGCGTGTACTTCCAACTCCGGTTCCGCCGCGCGTGCGCTCTGCGCATCCGCGGAACATGCACGGAGGCCATTTTGTTGGTTTCTTGTTGCCGGATGTGCCGGCGGCCATTTTAAATCACCTTACTCGGCGGTTTTTGTTGCTCCGTGGAGGCTGCATGCTCCCTGCTCCTGCCATCCACACTATCCCGTGTATTTCTCTCTCCTGCTCTGTTCTGTGCTTGGGTTAAGCAATCCAGCACCTACCTCTCTATTCTATACTTTTATATAGTCTTTTCTCTGCCATCATGCAGCTTGCCAGTTGTGTTTTAGCTGACCACCCAATTCCCCCTAGGGGCACCACAGGCTCTGATTCCCAGGCTGACCCTAGCCTCATAGGCTCTGAGGAGTTCCAAAGCCTCCTGGACGCCACTATGTCCAACTCCATTAGCAAGGCCATCTCCTCTGCCATGGGAGCTATGTCCTCCAGTATCTCTCAGTCCATCTCCCAGGCCCTTAGGCAGGCCCTCCCTGCCCAATCTGGGCCAGGACTGTCTCCCATTTCCCCTGAAGGGACTACCGCAGGACGTAAGGCGCTTGGCAAGCGCAAACACGATACTGACCCCCCCCCATGCCCAGGTAAAGCCTGGTTTAATTGACATGCCTCAGGCTGTCGATGATGGCGTGCAACAACCGCGCAATAGAGCTACTGGCCGGGCTACGGCGGCCAGAGAATGGAAACGGGCACGGGCCCATGATTTATTGTCTGATTCAGACGAGGATGGGGAGGAAGGGTCAGATGACCAGTTCTCAGATCCCTACAGGGAAGAGACCTCAGGAGACGAGGACCTCCCGGGAACACAATTCCCTTCCAGACCGGCCCAGACCAAAACACTGTCAGGGGCCCATGAGACAGAGCCATCCCGTGACACTAAGGATACCCTGGCATTTGACCCAGATAATCTCAGACACCCTCGCTCAGCTGAACGGGAGCCCACTGAGCACATAGCTCAATACCTGGCCCTCAGAGTCCGTAAATCCCTCTCACAAGAGGGTCGTAACAAACTGAGGGCGGAATTCCCCCGCCCTATCATACCCGATGCAGTGGGTGACCCTCAAATTGTGCAGTTCCTGGCCAAGACGGGTTGGAAACCCAAAAAGGGCCTAGACTACTCGCTGCGCAATTGTCAGGACAGGTTCCTCGACACCTGGGCCCAGTCACCAAGCTGTATGAATTGCTGGAAACAGCTCAATCGAGCGGGGCACCCGTAGACATCGAAGTGGCGTTCGGATGGCTCCAACGCCTGGTATGCCTGATCGGCAACGCCAATACGGCTATGTCGACAGAGCGCAGGAAGGCCACCCTGCTAAAGATTGAGCCGAAGCTCGCGAGCATGGCCCCCAATGAACCCGGTGCCTCTGCAAAAGGCCTACTATTTGGAGAGTCCTATGTAAAGGACCTGGGATCCTATGTCAAGACCTTTATGGCTTTGGACAAAGCCCAATCCTCCATCAAACGGTATTTAGCCAGAAGGTTTTTGGCGGGGCCGGTAGAGGTAGGAGCCGTCTACCCGGCCGCAACCCCCGGGGCTTTTCCAGACCGGGAAGAGGCTCCTTCAACCCTCAGAGGCCGAACCAGGCATGGTCCTTCTCCCCGTTCTTCCCCTCACGAGGACGGCCTTGGCATACCCGTGGCAGTTGAGGAACACCCACGGGAAAATGCCCTTCTGGTGAGTACCATTTTTCCCCATTCTTCCCATATACATTTGGGGGGCAGACTGGCCCTGTTCTATCGGGCTTGGACTTTGATCATGTCCGACAGTTGGGTGTTACAGACGGTAGAGGGTTACCACCTAGAGCTGACTGCTCTCCCCATTCAGAACACTCCCCCACGGGCAATTCACATGCCAACTACACACCTCGATCTCATCTCTGCGGAGATCAGAGAATTGCAGACAAAAAAGAAGGCCATAGAGGAGATCCCTCTAGACACCCCAGGTTTCGTGAGCAAATTATTTTTAGTGCCAAAAAAGGGAGGCGGGGTCCGTCCGGTTATAAACCTGCAACCCCTAAATGCCTTCATCCAATACCGGCACTTCAAAATGGAAGGCATTCATTGCCTCAGAGACCTGCTCCTCCCCGGTGTCAGGATCTTACCTGGGTTGGGAGTCTGTAGCGCAGATATGTTGCTCACCCTTGCAGATAGCCACAGGCCAAGGTGGTCAGGTAAGAATTCACCCGGCCTGTGGGTCTGTGCACGGGGGCTGTGCAGGATGAAGTACCAAGTCGCAGGACAGGCAAGGACTCAAACAGCAGGATCGTCAAAGGATAGCCGAGGTCAAAGGATGCCAGAAGACAGGAACAACGAGGAGTAGCCGAAGTCAAGGGATGCCAGAGGTCAGAGTAAACGTAGTCAGAAGCCGGGGTCAATAACAAGTAGCAGTTCAAACAACAGGAACACTGGTACAAAGCACACAACAGGATCAAAGACTTGATCCTGATCACAGGGCGAGGCTGAGTTTAAATACCCTGCTAATGTCTGATCAGGTTCAGGTGCAGCACAGCCAAATTCAAGGTACAGCCCCCAGAGTGATAGACAAGCCAGGATGAACAGGACCGGAATGACTTGCAGAATACAAAAGCTGCTGTGGCTCAGAGGTAGGAAGCAGGACCAGGACTGCAAAGTTCCCCGGTTCAAGTCCCTTGTTGGGATCTCCACGGGTGACCACGTCTAGCCGTCTGTTTGATGTGGTGAGAACCGTGACAGTACCCCCCCTTCAAGAACACCCTCTGGGTGTGATTAGGTTTGTCGTCATAACAGAACACCTCTTCAGGTTCACTGTCAGAATCAAGCGAGTCCCCATAGTCAAAGTCCTCAGTGAGGAATCCCTTTACAGCATGGGACTCCTTAGTACCAGCTTCTGGTACGGCTGGAGAACAATCTTTCAGGATCTGGGTGCAGGTGGTAAGTACTTCCGTTACTTCGGCTGGAGCAATGTTCGTGGCTAACAATGCTTTTTCGAACATTTCAAGATCTTCTGTACGGACTGTAGTGCCATTAGAAGCAATGGCACAATCCACAGGTACATCTTCTTTGGGCGGGCAGGAAGTAGTGATGGTATCACAGGAAGTAACTTCGGGAGTAGATACTGGAGCAGGGGGTTTTCTTGTGGAAGCCAAGCATGGGCAAGAATAACGGCTTCTATGTAGCATTTTAGGCTGCTGGCATGCAGTGTATACAGGGTGGAGGAAAGAAGTACCCAGTCGGAGAGCTGGAGGTCTAGGAGGACGAACAGGGCAAAGTGTGATGAAATGCCCTCTTTCTCCACAGTAGTAACATAGGCCATGGCTTCTCCTTCGGTCGCTTTCCTCAGGTGTCACTTTGCAGTGAACAAGTCCTAATTGCATAGGTTCCTCAGGGTCGAGTGGCACACAGGATACCTCAGGAGTTTTCCTAGGAACAGGAGCATAAGGAGACATCACTGGGGAGTAGTGGTGGTACTGGGTTTCTTGGGTACGAAGAATCTGAGATTTTTTGGTACGTGGAGCTGGCTTGATCACAGTGGTCTTGCATTGTGAGTCCATAGCAGTACTGAAGGATTCCCAGCTGACAAGGACAGGACTCTTTGTCTGCAACATTTGGTGAGCCCATACTTTGATGCATCCAGACAACAGGTTGATAGCCGCTCGGACCTTGATGAAATCTGTGGCATATGTTCGAGGCTTTAAAGAAAACAACACCTCACAATCCATTTTAAAAGACTGAAAGGATGTGCGGCCACCATCAAAACGGTCGGGCATGATGACAAACGGTTCAGGATAAGCTGGTTCCGGGGCTGGATGTACTGCGCCTTTAAGAAATAAAATTTCTTGCTGCAACTCCAAAACAGTCTGGGCCAGGCTGGACACTGGTGGGGACAGGGGTGAGCACATCTCTGCAGACTCCATATTGATCAAGTCTTATGTCAGGATCTTACCTGGGTTGGGAGTCTGTAGCGCAGATATGTTGCTCACCCTTGCAGATAGCCACAGGCCAAGGTGGTCAGGTAAGAATTCACCCGGCCTGTGGGTCTGTGCACGGGGGCTGTGCAGGATGAAGTACCAAGTCGCAGGACAGGCAAGGACTCAAACAGCAGGATCGTCAAAGGATAGCTGAGGTCAAAGGATGCCAGAAGACAGGAACAACGAGGAGTAGCCGAAGTCAAGGGATGCCAGAGGTCAGAGTAAACGTAGTCAGAAGCCGGGGTCAATAACAAGTAGCAGTTCAAACAACAGGAACACTGGTACAAAGCACACAACAGGATCAAAGACTTGATCCTGATCACAGGGCGAGGCTGAGTTTAAATACCCTGCTAATGTCTGATCAGGTTCAGGTGCAGCACAGCCAAATTCAAGGTACAGCCCCCAGAGTGATAGACAAGCCAGGATGAACAGGACTGGAATGACTTGCAGAATACAAAAGCTGCTGTGGCTCAGAGGTAGGAAGCAGGACCAGGACTGCAAAGTTCCCCGGTTCAAGTCCCTTGTTGGCAATTATTGCCACGTCTAGCCGTCTGTTTGATGTGGCGAGAACCGTGACACCCGGAGACTGGATCGTCAAGCTAGACTTGCAGGATGCATATCTGACGGTCCCGGTAGCGGCAATACACAGGGACCTACTCCAGTTCTGCTGGGGAGACAAGAAGTGGCGGTTCACATGCCTGCCCTTTGGTCTGTCCTCCGCCCCCTGGTGTTTCACGTAGATGCTCAAACCAGTGGTGGCCTTCCTCAGATTACACAGAGTCCACCTCATCATCTACCTGGACAACATCCTCATACTCTCTGGGACACGGTCCCTGCTGCTAGAGCACTTAAGGTGAACCCTACACCTCATCCAGAACCTGGGCTTCCTTGTAAACTGGAAGAAATCGGTTCTAATCCCCTCGCAACAAATGGAATTCCTTGGATTCCGAATCGACTCCGTCCAACAAATCCTTTTCCTCCCGGCGGAAAAGATGTCCAACATCAAAAAGGAAATAAGGAGACTTATGCACCGACCAGACATATCCCTACAACAACTGGCACGGGTCATTGGCCTGTTGGCAGCCTCTATCCAGGTGATTTTCCCAGGCCCGCTTCACTACAGAGCATTACAGCGCCTGAAAGCGACCTGCCTACGAAGTGGCCACTCGTACGAATCTCACGTTACCCTGGACATAGCTAACCCACATGGAGGCATGGAACAGCCGAGCGATCTTTGGGTCCACCCCGGATCTGGTGATAGAGTCGGACGCCAGCTTACATGGCTGGGGCGCACGCTGCGGCTCTACATCCACAGGAGGCAGATGGTCCACGGAAGAGTCCTTCTTACACATAAACTCTCTGGAACTGCTGGCGGCCTTGTTCGCCATTTGCAGTCTCTCACCCAAAGGCATCTCATGCTCGATCCTACTCAAGCTGGACAATGTCTCGGAGGTGCGATACATAAACCATTTTGGGGGGGGCAGATCCCGCATCCTAGCAGTTTTGGCCAGAGACTTCTGGAATTATTGCTTACAGAACAGTGTGTCCGTTACCGCGGAACACATCCCAGGCCTGGACAACTACACCGCGGATTGGAACTCCCGCTACTTGAGGGACTCAGGAGATTGGAGACTGCTACCGAGCGTGTTCCACAAGATCTCATCCCTATGGGGACCTTTGAGCATGGACCTGTTTGAATCCAGACTCAACACGCAACTACCGAGGTTCTGCAGCTGGCGACCAGACCCGGAGGCCATGGCGACCGACGCTTTCCTCCAAGATTGGTCCAAGGGCAGGGCGTACGCCTTCCCGCCTTTCAATCTAATAGCCGTTGTCTAGCGCACCTCCGACACTTCAAGAGCTCATTGGTCCTGATAACCCCATGCTGGAGATCCCAACCTTGGTTTCCACACCTATTGGAGATGGCGATAGACCACCCAAGGCTACTCCCAGACCATCCATCTCTGCTGACCAACCCGGACGGGGAGAGCCACTCCCTAGTGGAACAAGGCCTTCTCTGCCTCATAGCATGGCTCCTTTCCGGGGACCCTGGAAAATCACAGAGGTTTCGAGCACAACTATGCAACTCCTGGCAAACGCATGGGCACCTGGAACACGGCATGCATACACTGCGGCATGGAGACAGTGGGCCAATTGGTGCTTGGAACGATCGTTGGATCCGGTATCAGCCCCTGTGAAGTCGGTGTTGGACTTCCTAACGCACCTGTTCGAGTCAGGCAAAGCCTTCCGCACGGTCAACGTATTCTGTTCAGCCATATCAGCTGGACATGACCAGGTGGACGGGCTCCCACTGGGACAGAAGCCTCTAATCTGTCGCCTGCTCAAGGGAGTCCACTTCTCACGTCCCCCTACATCCAGATATGGATCCTTCTGGGACGTCAACTGTGTGTTCAGACTCCTAGATGGCTGGCCCTCTAACATAGAGCTGTCCCTTAAACAAATATCGGCAAAGCTACTTATGCTGTTCTGCCTATTATCCTGTAAATGGGTATCGGACGTAAGAGCCTTGGACTGGCGGGCCCGCACGTTCATTCCGGAGGGAGTGTCGTTCGATATCTCACGGAGAACTAAATCGGCTACTAAACAGGTTTTCTATCCGAGAATCACGAGTTTGTCAAACTTATGCCCAATAGAATGCCTGAAGGAGTACGAGTCTCGCACCTCTACGCTACGTCCGTCCAATGACGGACCCCTGTTTTTTCTCCCTGAAGAAACCTCATCTACCTGTATCTACCCCGACACTAGCGCGATGGATCAAATGGCTGCTAGCTACGGCCGGGATCGATGTCTCAGTTTTCTCATCCCACTCTGTTAGTGGCGCCATGGCCTCAAAAGCATCGGCGGCTGGATGTCGCTTGGAAGACATTTTGAAGGCTGCGGATTGGTCTACGGAATCCACTTTCCGGAATTTTTACTTTAGACCTATACAACATTTTTCTGATAAGATTATAGCTCAGCTTTAAAATAGCATAATAGGAGCCTCCGTGTCTTTAATAAAATTCCTAGATTTTACTATTAACATGATGTAAAGTCATGATTTTATTAATGACACGGAGGCGAGTATTATTCCCTCCCTCCCTCCCTGGGTTAGAAGTGGTGGGATTTTTGCAGCCATTTAGGTCTAGACCGAGTAGACCGAGTCAGGACTTACCCTCATACTTACAGGACGGGTCTTCCCAGCCCCACTTTTCTTACTATACGCCTAGCCTAGTTGACGTTATCTGTAGGGCATTGTGACACTGTATTTCTTTCAGATGTAGATGACATTAGTTTGAATTATGGTTCTACCTGTTACCTATCGAGTTTTATGTCAGAATGCTATGACGTTTATATTTTCTTTCAGACGTGGAGGACAATAGATATGCTGGAATATGTTACAACCAGTTATCAGTAGAGATTTTACCATATTTCTCCTCTTTTTTAGCCTGATTCCACACGCCAAAGGGACTAAAAGGAGCTTCAAGGTTGACTCCACATTTCCCTAGGAAGAGATGTTCAACTTCCCAAGATTACAGTTTCCAGTTCAGAGTTTGGTTTTGACTGGTCTTCGGATCGCTACAGAAAGAGGAAGAGGAAGAGAGTGCTACACCTTATATACTGAAAGGGAGAGGTTCCCTTATGTAGCACTGTTGAATATGTATATATGTTAATGATATGCTATTTTCTCTTTTTACTCATTTCTCTCTTCGCTGCTGAGGGAAAATTAAAGAAAGAGAAGCATAATACTCGCCTCCGTGTCATTAATAAAATCATGACTTTACGTCATGTTAATAGTAAAATCTAGGAATTTTTTCCTAGTTTGTTGCAAAGTTGGAAATGCTTCAGACTGGGTTATTTACCTTCTTTTGGATCAACAGCAAAAACACATGTGAGAAAGACTGAACTTGATGGATGCAAGTCTCTTTTCAGCTATATAACTATATAGAGAAGTCTTGGAAGTGAGCATAAGAGTATGAAAAGAGGATAGACGCAGGTCTTCAGCAGAGCGTAGAGGCCCAGAGAGGGCATCAATTCTTCTCATATATTTTAGTTGTGTTAAAATTTTAATCAATTTTCACATCTACATGACATTTTCATAAAAAGTGGAAGTGAAATTGTAAGCGAATTACAAATGCTTTCTGAAACAATAAATAAGGAAGGATGTTAACAGCTGAAAACATAGCTTTTACAAAGAAATGTTAAAGAACTGATTATGCACAATCATGTAATAAGCAGTTGCAAACCAAACCATAAAGAATGAACCAGGGAGCAAGAATGCAGATTAGCATGGAAAATGTTTATGGAAACGTGGAGCGATTTGGTAAGTTATTTACTAGTACATTCTATTTTAATGACATGTAATGCAAAGTTAATGGAGGAAGTCATTTATTTCTATATTTTACACAGGATTAGTAAATTAAGTATTTTCAGGAATTCAGCATTTTATGCCATAATAGCCAAATTTTTACAAATGTAACTATTCAGCTTGGTTGATTTTGCTGTACATTGATGTAACAGTCTGCATTTTCATTAACACTGTCTTTTCTCCAGAATATATAACATGAAGATTTTATTGACTTGTTAATAGTACCGTATATACTCGTGTATAAGTCGATCTCATGTATAAGTCGAGTGCAGTTTTGTGACCAACAATTGTGAAATATGCTATGCCTCGTGGATAAGTCGAGGGTAAAACTTGGGGCTATGAAGTTCTGTGATTTTTATAATTATATACACACACATTCATACAAACACACACACTGCATTATACACACACACACTCATACAAACACACACACTGCATTATATACACACACTCATACAAACACACACTCTGCGTTATATACACACACACTCATACACACACACACTCTGCATTATACACACACACACTCATACAAACAACCTGCATTATACACACACTCATACAAACACACACTCTGCATTATATACGTACACACTCATACAAACACACACTCTGCATTATATAATGCAGAGTGTGTGTGTGTTTGTGTGAATGCAGAGTGTGTGTGTATATAATGCAGAGTGTGTGTTTGTATGAGTGTGTGTTTGTATGAGTGTGTATACAATGCAGAGTGTGTGTTTGTATGAGTGTGTGTTTGTGTGTGAACTGGGTGGGGGAGGGCATTTTTACTATTTTTAATTTTAATATTTTAATTATTTTTTTTGTAATTTTTTTTGTATTTTATTATTTACTTTTTTTAATTTAAATTTTTTTTTATTGTAATTTTTTTTTTATTATTTAATTATTTTTTTCGTCCCCCTCCCTGCTTGTTAGCTGGCCAGAGAGGGGGGCTCTCATTCCCTGGTGGTCCAGTGGATGGGCAGTGTAGGAGGGGGGCTGGCAGAGAGCTGTTACTTATCTTTCCGGCAGCTCCTGTCAGCTCCCTTCTCCTCTGGTCCGGTCAGCTTCACAGTAAGTCTCGCGAGAGCCGTGGGGTCAGAGCGTTGCCACGCTCCGCGCGGCAGTCACACCGCGAGACTTACAGTGGAGGAGAAGGGAGCTGACCGGAGCACAGGAGAAGGGAGCTGACTGGAGCGCAGGAGAAGGGAGCTGACAGGACCTGCAGGAAAGGTAAGTAACAGCTCTCTGCCAGCCCCCAACAGGACTGCCGGGCTTGTAATGAGCCCGGCGGTCCTGGTCTGTATTATGGCAATGTAAGTTGCCATAATACAGACACTAACTCGAGTATAAGTCGAGTGGGGGTTTTTCAGCACAAAAAATTTGCTGAAAAACTAGACTTATACTTGAGTATATATGGTATATAAATTGTGTTTATTTTTATGTTTTGTATATGCAGGGGCGTACCTAGAGCATTTGGCACCCGGGGCGGATCCTGTGCACCCACCCCACCCCCAAAAAAAAAAAACCTGTAAACATTTTTAAAGGTTCTCTTTTTCTTCTTTTTACAATTTGTAAAGACTCCTGTCCCAATACAAAACCCGCCCCTTCTACACAAAATCCCTGCAGCCCCACACACACATTTACAGGCAGACAGTCACACACTCAGTTACAGACAGTCACACACTCCAGTTACAGGCAGACAGTCACATACAGTCACAGGCAGACAGTCACACATACACATTTCGAAGCACTAACTACCATGGGACACTGGCGCCACAGCTCACACAGCCCCCTCCAGCCAGGGCCGGTGCAAGGATTTTTGCCGCCCTAGGCAAAAGTAAAGTTTGCCGCCCCCCATGTGACATCACAATGCCCCACCCATATGATTTGCCATGTTAACTAACGCCAGTGCTGCAGTGCCGCCGTGTTTACATTAAAAGGCCTGCAGGGACAGGCTATAGACACCAGAACCACTACATTAAGCTGAAGTGGTTCTGGGGACTATAGTGTTTCTTTAATGTGAGGTAAATTAGAGCTTAGTGCCACGAATAATATACTAGATTGCCTACTTACAACCAGATGAGGATGATGATGGGCTCTAGCTGCAGTCTGGCTCCACTGGTCTGGTGCAGAACAGGCTCTCTGGAGGCGGTTTGTAACTGTGGTCACAAAAATCAATGTTCTGGGAGAACGGGAAGCAGCTCCATTTTTGGGGGTCCTTTACACAGCTCATGGTCTGGGTCCCAGGGTCCACCTTCATGTTCCACCAATGAGTTTGTTCACAGGGGGTGGAGTGTGTAAGGGATGTCCTGATATGTGTGTAAGGAATGCATTGTGTGAAATTGTGTTTGTATGTGTAAGGGCTGCAAGGTGTGTTTCTGTGTATGTATGGGATGCATTGAATGTGTGTAAGGGGTGCATTGAGTGTGTGTAATGAATGCATTGTGTGTTTCTGTGTGTGTAAGGGATGCATTGTGTGTAACGGTTGCATTGCTTGTGTATGTGTGTCTGTGTGTTTTTCTGTGTGCAAGGGGTGCATTGTGTGTATGTGATGAATGTCAATCTCTCCTCCCGCTCCAATTTCCTTCTCCTCCTCCCAATTTCTCTTTCTCACCCCCTCCTAATTTCTCTCTTACCCCCGCTCCTATTTTCTCTCACCCACCTTCTTTTTCTTTCTCACCCACCCCCCTTTTCTCTCTCACTTATATTTTCTCTCTCCCCCTCCTTGTTTCTCTCTCCCCATATCTCTCCTCTCTCACCCCCTTATTTCTCTTTCCTCACCCCCCTTATTTCTCTTTCTCCCCATATTTTCTCTTTCTCCCCCCTTGTTTCTCTTTCTCCCCCTTGTTTCTCTTTCTCCCCCATATTTCTCTTTCTCCCCTTATTTCTTTCTCACCCCTTATTTCTCTCTCCACCCCCTTATTTCTCTTTCCACCCCTTATTTCTCTTTCTCCTTGCCAATTTCTCTTTCTCACCCCTTATTTCTCTTTCTCACCCCCCTATTTCTCTTTCTCACCCCCCTCTTATTTCTTTTCTCACCCTCTCTCACTTGCCATTTCTCTTTCTCACCCCTTATTTCTTTCTCACCCTCTCCTCTCCTTATTTCTCTTTCTCACCCCCCTTATTTCTTTCTCACCCCCCTCTCTCCCCCTTCTTTCTCCCCTCCCCCCTACCTCCCTGTAGCGTGGCCGAGCCCTGTATAGTCCGCGGGTACAGGGAGCTTTTGTTTCCTGTACCCGGCCGGACTAACAGGAAGTGCACACTCAGTGTTCCCTTCCTGTTAGTCCGGCCGGGTACAGGAGACAGCTGCTCTCTGTACTCGTCGGACTAGCATGCTGCAGTGAGGGAGCTGACAGGAGCGCTCCCTCCTGTCAGCCTCTCCTCAGGCTGCGCCCGGGCGGTGCGGTCCGCCCTCATGGACGCACCGCCCGGGCAAAGCTGCAGCCGCCTGAGGCTCTTCACAGAGCGCTCGGGCGGCTGCAACATGGGGGGGGGCGGGGCTGGCCATGGCACCCCCCACCCGGCTGGCACCGGGGGCGGACCGCCCCCCCTTAGTACGCCACTGCCTGGAATAAGAGGAATGTATTAAACTGCTAGGGAGTGTGTGACCCTCGTGTAGATCAATCTTTAAAACATTCACTTAGTGTAGACATCACTTTGCGGCAGTCCCTTCGTGTTATGGCCATTCTCCAGACTGTTAACCCAGGATTCTCAATAAACAAACAGCCTGGAGGTGCTGACTGATACATTGCAAAGGCTCATAATGCTCAGTGATCCAAACGCCATTTATATAGAAATCGACATCTCGCAGCCACGAATAGAAGTGGAATCCCCACTGGTACTAAGGCTTCGAAATGCTAGACTACGCTAACCTTGGCACTCCAGATCTTTCGAAACTACATTTCCCATGATGCTAAACTTGAGTTGTGGTTTGAATGATGTAGCGTTTAGGAAATCAGAGTTCCCTGTTTTTAACCCTTCATTCCACAAAACATTGGCAAATAGAGAGGCTGGGACGTGCCAGTGAGGCAGGTGGGGTGGACACGTCAGCCCTGACCCTGCGCGAGCTGAGTGTAGGTGGCTCTCTGTAAGACCACAAAAATGCAGGATGGGGGTGGGAAGGGAGGTATCTTACTAGTACTGTAATTTTAGTCCTTAATAATACTTTATCCTTTGGAGATTAGCCCTGAAAGTGTTGCCCAGAGCACCTGCCCTTGGAAAGACTTCTCATTGAGCTGCAATGGGAAGTCTGTGATTGGACAGTTACAGTAGTCTGGGCGGGGTTTGAGGGGGAGGGCTTGCAAAGGCTACTGACAAGAGATCTGCAGCTATTGCAAGCTATTTTCAGATACTCCCTCATTGAGAAAAAAATATTATATTCATAGATGTTTTCATTGGGGGTATATCTACTAAACAGTAATTTATTGATTTTTTTGAGCGAGCCATGGAGTGTTCACTTAACTGAGGGCAGCAGGCCTGAACACCCACACCATTTACAGCAGTATAGATATCTGATGATAATCTGTGTGTACACTTTATATATGATGTTATAGTTGAAATGATTCCCCCACATCAGTTGGGACCACCTTCTCTGTAACAAGCTAAATACCTGCACATGTAATTCTCCATCTACAACCCCTTGTTGTCATTTTCCATAATTTGAGATTTGTCCTCCTGAAATGGAGTTACTGTAAATACAACGTAGACAAATTGGTGTAATGTGAAGTACAACGGGCCGGGACTGAGATAATGTAAAATACCTATTGTGACGAGACCAATCTCGCCACATTGCTTTGGAGGAGCCTGGTTGCCCGCCTGCTGCCTTTGGATTATGGACCAGCAGTTAAACGGTTAATTTTACTGTGCAGAAAGATTTATTCCTTCCTTTCTGCACAGCCGTTCGGTAGATTCTATCTACCGAACAAACAGACTTCTACCAGCCACCCCAGAGCCGTGGGAAGTCGAGCGTGTGCCGGCAATTGACCACCCATTGACACAATGGCGATGTTCTGGAGCTCCCCGGGCAGCCAGCGCTTTTCTGCCCGGCTTTCCTATGCCAAATCTGGACACTGTGTCAGCTAAGCATCACTGAGCCCCCAGCCCCTGGTTCTAATTCGTACCAATTTAACGAATGTTGTTGGGGGAATGTTTTAACCCAGATAGCTATGCCATGGAGCCTATTCTTGTAATTAAAGACTTTGGCTCCATGGCAATTAAACTGTATTCGTGTGGTCTGAGTGCCATTCACCTAATAATGTGAACTCAGACCTGAGCTATCTGGGGATATGTTACATGTCTGTGTTTTATGTAATAAATGTTACTTTATGTATTTTAAAGTATAATACTGGTTTTGTGTCCCCATATGTGTAATGGAGTTTTGCCTTTGTCTTGGGAGATAATTGAATTACTTCCCAATTATCTCCCAGGGCAGAGGGGAGGAAGCCAGGATGCATTGTGGGAATATATTGTGACTGTGTGTCCTATTTGTCCACTTGTCTGTCTTTTGTCACAGTCTCCCATTTGGTTCCCTAGGGGAGTGTCCACCAGGTGGGAGACCTGCATAAATACTGGGCAGGTAGCCCTCATTAAACAGACCACTGCTTGACCCTCAACACGGAGCCTTGTTTTGTCTTTGGGGAGATTTACTGTATGCTGTTAGAGACTGATTGCTAGGAGTGTAAGCTGCTTGGGTGCTTTTCCTGTTCGTCTGCCAGCAGCTATTCGTGAGGTTCCAGTTCGGGTGTTTGGAGCATTCCCTTGTATGCAGTTCGAGTGTTTGGAGCATTCCCTTGTATGCAGTTCGGGTGTTTGGAGCATTCCCTTGTATGCAGTTCGAGTGTTTGGAGCATTCCCTTGTATGCAGTTCGAGTGTTTGGAGCATTGCCTTGTATGCAGTTCGAGTGTTTGGAGCATTCCCTTGTATGCAGTTCGGGTGTTTGGAGCATTCCCTTGTATGCAGTTCGGGTGTTTGGAGCATTCACTTATTGGCGGTTCGTGTGTTTGGTGTTCTGCAGTAGCTGTGCCTGCATCTCTGGAAAAGGGGCCGATCGCCTAAACGTTTTTTCCCCTTTTGTGCAAAACGGTCCGTTACACCTATTAATGACTTCCTAAACAAGACTCATTGTGAAACAGCAAAGGCCGAGGAAGAGGCCTAAGCTGGGCGCAGCGATTGTATGTGATAATGCACATGATGCACTGCTTGATAGACATGATCTTACTCTTTATTTTCATCTTCCTAAAATACCTTAAATGTGGCATAATTGGCGCTGTCACTTTTAAATTAGTGGCTTATAGAATGACTAATTGTTTTTTTTTTTGTATTGGTCATCCGGTGCTAACATAGGCCTGCACATGATATGTTTGGCAAAACTTTTTAAATCATTTTATATTTTTGGATAAACTTGTAAAATTGTTTAATCTTCTGAAAACTTTTACTATTGCAATGTTTTGGTTGGTTTTATTATTTACTGATATATATGATACATTTCTTGATATAGTAATAACATAAAAAAAAAAAAAAAATTTTTTTTAAAGGCTTAAAAAATAAATAAAAAATTGAGACCATAGTCTGAATAGTCTGAAGAATTGATTCAGGGCTCTAACGAGAAAATGAGGACCAGACATAGTGGTCTATATTTTGAATCTACAGACCTTTAATGTATGTATTTGTTAATAGTGTCACTAATTAATCCTGTCACCCTGTTTCATTGTACAGCTGACAGATCGTCAAGCTTACATTAGACCAATGGCCTGGCTTTCCATTATAAGACGTGTAATTAATGACGCTGTTTTTTTTCCCCCCATACAGGGACGCTGTCCTGCTACAGAAACGGATAGAATGCAGTGGGCTGACGCCATCAGAGCTGCTTGGACAGCAAATGAGCAGTCTGGCAGCTCCGTTACCGCCCGATAAACAAGGTAAGGGGCAGAATGGCAGGAATGGGTAGTACAAGCAGTTGGCACTGCACGGCACTCCTAGTTATACAAGAAAAGTTTGGATTGTGCAATAAGCTCTACCCAGATCAGGCTTTCAATGCAATGAGTAAAATCAAGGTGAGCTCATGCTACACGTCCTGGATTATTATTATATTATTTTATTACTTATATAGTGCCAGCAAATTCCGTTGCACTGTACAATGGGTGGACTAACAGACACGTAATTGTATCCAGACAAATGGACGCACAGGAACTAAAGGATTGAGGGGCTTGCTCAATGAGCTTACGATGAACTTGTAAACTAGCAACAAATGACTCCTACAGGTTGAGGACCGTGATATTATTATGGAATAAATTTTAGCAAGAAGTGCAAACATTGTTGCAGCTATTTACCGCACATGCTGAGAACCCCCGTTGGAAAACATGATTTGGGCCACAATTGGCTGAGGATACTCAGACAATTCCTGGTTTCCGTTGTGATATACAGGAACAGACAGTGTCTGCTATGCTGACTGTGGCAAAGATGTCTCTGCCATGAACTCCTGGAGGAGTCCGCTGGGTAGCCTCCTGCCCAAGGACTATGGGCCCTGTAAAAGACATGCTAAAAGACTTTATTTGTGGGATTTCCCTGTATGGTTCGGGAACCGAACAAACCCACGAAGGACCACCCGGATGCTTGTTAAGCCCTATTTACACCTTTTAAACAGTGTTCTATGTGTTCGTCTGGGTGGCCACCGTCTGTATGCACGAACACGTGGTGGCGGCCATCTTGTTCGCACAAACACAGGCAGCAGTGTTTGGTCATCGAGTGCATGAAACTAAAATCGGACACTCAACCTTGCAAACACTGCTGAACTTCCATCATTGCCTGTGTTCGGTTCTTTACATCTTGGAAAGACACTGGTAGAATCGTTTGCATGGATTAAATGAACAAGCTCCACTTTACAACTATGGACTACGTTTGATAGTTTGTTTGTTTATACACTCCCGTAATTGACCGACCACTTTTCTTATGGAACTATATTAGGCAGGAGCCACGTGTGTGGTCGGTCAAAATTTGACTACCGTGGAAAATCCGACCACTGAACCGATCTGAGTGATTTTTGGACATGTTGGTCACTCAGATCGGGGCTATCCGAGGATATGACTCTTGTTGGGTTTCCATGGATTTTGGGGATACTTTTGGGGTGTTTGAAAATTGTATGTTTTTCTGTACCTGGAGATAATTGAGTTAGTACAGTTCCTGACTCATTTATCTCTCAGACACAGAGGAGGAGTTTGTACTTGTATAAATTATGTGACTGTGCTTCCATTAAA
>OW240914.1:50715448-50746937 GCA_933207985.1 Pelobates cultripes
ATTACATACAGACAGTAAACATTAATTACAGGCAGCACACACTGTGACGGTAGTCTCCATCACCAGGAGCTTCAGACAGACTATTTATGTAGGTCCCTGGACTATATATTATGTTTCGGTCACCCTGTGCCTATTATAGGTGCAGGGTGTGTGTAAAATACTTGGTGTTCAGTGTTATGTGTTAGTGTGCTCTCCGGTCTTGCTAATGCTTGCAATCAGCCAGGTGGATTTGACTGTGGAGCCTGTACAGCGCCAACTGTTGGTTGCAAGGAAATAGCCACAGCTGTATACACTACGTGAATAGCAAGAATTGCTAATGTGCATATTCAGGTAGATTTGCATATTGTGAATTCTGTGTTAAATATTGTCTTCCCCACCCCTTTATAAATATGTCATTGTATTATAATAAGTTGTTGTATGTTGTCTGCTATGATGTGGTTATTTGTATTTTAATAAAGTTGTCACAGTAATCTAAGTCTAATGAACATATGGGCTAGTCAGACCTGTTGGCCTGAGAGCTTGAAGCTCTGGGACACGGCACTCCTGTTTAAGAGGATATATTGCAACTGATAATGTCCAACTACAAGACAATGAGCCAAGGTTCAATGAAAGCAACCTCAGGAGGAATGGTTATTCAAATTGAAAATGCTGGTCCAGGAGGAAGTGAAACTGGACAACTGGTACCGTGCTCTGTAGTGGCACGCAGAGCAGGAATATTTATGGTTGGAGAGTGACTGGTTCCCGGAGGGCCATGGCTTTGGCTGCCCAGGACTATTATGGGATAAACTCCAGGATGTTGACTTGTTTACAGAAAGGAGGTACTATTCGCTGTGGAAGAAACACAAACATAGAGCACCAATACTTGATCATGTGCAAGCCCTGATGTGTGACCTGGATTATCTGGCCAAACAAGAGTGGAAGAAAAACACAAATATATGTGCACACAAACCAAAGGTGCAATCAGTGCCAAATAAGGTACAAGCAGATAAAAACTTCCCTGTACAAGATGATGCTTTCAATGGTATCCCCAAAGACTTCCTCCTGTCTTCCATTAAATATATGCAAAAAATAGGGGATGATCGGCTAAACCAATTGTGGCAAACCTAGATATTTAAGACTATTCTTTTATGTATAATGGTTGTCCTGGAGAGACTGTGTGATATCTAGCTTATTTTAAGTGTTCGCTTAAATATGGGATAGAGGGCATTCGTATGCTAGTGGTGCGAAAGACGCTAGCATTCCAATAGTAGTTTCACGAACAGTGACTTTCAACACTGTTCGTGAAACGAACAAAGTACCGAATGGGAGACCACACACAGGAGGTCATGTGGCTCCCATTAACAGATTGCAACAATGTATCTTTCCCCGGTTAATTGATTCGCAGGGTGGCCGCCGTTCAGATACCAACCATGCGGCGGAGGCCATCTTGGATTCACTTGTAGCCCAGCTCTGTTTGGTAGTAGAGTGCCTGGAACTAAAATCAGCTACTCGACAGCATGAACACCGCTGGACTTCCAGACCGTTCAGGACCACCGGTCTTTCGGTACTTCCAATCAAACTGTTTGTTCGTGTGTTTTCTTATGCGTTCATATTAAAGTATATTTAATGTGGCATTCAGCTAATTGTGCTGGGATCTGAGCGGTAGTTTCCCGAAGTATGCGCTCAGATCCCAGCTATCTATCTAGATGTCATTTGGTTAAATAGCAAGGGATAATCCACTTAACAGGATATTCTTATGGGAGTATCCCTCTCGTACAGCAGTGCATGGTGGGAAAATGGTCCTGTATGTTCAGTTCCCTATGTAGTCCCCTACTGTACAACCCCTGTAAAGTGATTAAGGAAACCCCTTGCATGGGGAACCATATAAATACTGTGACCTGTGAATAAAACTTCAGTTGACTCCTAGAACTGTGTTTCGTCCGGTTACTGTGGAAATTGGGATATTGCCTTCATTCAGCGCTTTTCTTGGATTACTTTATTTTACCAGCGGAGATATTGGGATTTAATATTGCAGCTCCGCTACACCAATAACAAACAAAAAGACTTAGCGTATAACTGTGTATATGAATTAACTGTAAGTGCTGCGTTTCGCAAATGGCCACTCACACTTTCACTGAAGTAGAACTGTCTAAAGTATAAAATCCTTCCAGGGATTCAATCTTCAGTCTGTATTCAAATCACCACAGGTTGGCTGGAGTATATGTCCTCTAGAGAGAGAAAATAAAAGTTGTAGTGCACAATCGGGTATGTAATAAAAAAAGAATTAATCATTTACATCAAGGTTAAAAACAATGGGTGTAGTATCTCTGAGTCACCACCAGGGGTCCTACGCTTTTCGTCCCTCTGCAGGACTTCCTCAGGGTATTTGACAGTGTGCAGTAACAAGTTTCAAGTACAAATTGATATTCAAATGAATAAGTCCCTGGCCTTATCTTAAATCTAGGAGCGATACAACTTCTTTGGATGATTTGCACCTCAAAAAATATAAAAACAGAGAAAACACAATAATAGTGAAGACTGTTTACACAGAATAAGAAGCAAATGTCTTCCCACTATATCCCTTTGGATCTTCATTTACAATGCTTAGAGCCTTACACCTGGCTCCAATTTATATGCCTTGGAGTCTCTTTTTGAGGGACTTCTTTCCTCTTGTCTCTGGTGATATTGACTTCAAAGAACAAAGATTGATAACAAGATCTAGTGCAATACATCCTGACAATATAGCAGTATAAAAGATATAAATTACCATGGCACTCACATGTTATAGAGCCTTTCAATAGGCTATGCAATGTGCCTGATTCTGAGGGGGGCGCCACGCTTAGGTTTCGATGCAAGCATTCTCCACCAATCCAGATGCAGATAATGGATATTTTATTAAATCAAATGATTAAAAAAGATATACTTTTAAAATTTGCAATACATGAATAAATCAAAGTCAACGTGATTTATTGCTAATTTTAAAAATATATCTATATATATTTTTTTCTTTCTTTTTACATCAGAACATGGTATTAGTTATTTAATTTCTTGCGGAGTCATAGATAGAATAATCGAATACCAGATCATCATATGTATTGTTCATTCTCTCTTACTCTATCTGTCCTTATATAGTTAATTTCTATTTCTTCCTTTTATTTCATCTTAATATTATTACAAGTCTTTCTTCCTTTCTCTTTCCCTTTTTTTTTTTTTAATACCTTCAAATACATGACAAACTAACAAACTAAGTGGCACACATACATAAAACATTTGCTCGATTCGTGGTGCGAAAAATTAAATAAAAAAATAAAAAATTAGATATATACCACAGAAAAAATCCGGCTAGAGGGGAGCCTCACTATCTAGGTTCTATTCTTTTAATCCATTTATCCCAGTATGTGTATTGAAGTCCCTTATTTGGTGCAAAATTAGTAATGGTCCTTTCCATTTTACATTGGGTAATACTTTGCACATGTATCGTATCCCAATTATCTACCATACAAGATTTCCAATTCCTAGCTATTGAGGTTTTAACAAATAATATATATTTTTTAATCATTGGATTTAATAAAATACCTTTTATGTGCATCTGGATTGGTGGAGACTGCTTGCATCTGAACCTAAGGGTGGCATGCCTCTCAGAATCAGACACCATGCAGCTAAAATAGAGCCTATTGAACTTTCATACTGCTATATTGTCAGGACGTATTGCACAAGATCTTGTTATCTGTCTTTGTTCATGGAGGTCAATATCACCAGAGACAATGTTGTGACTACTGAAGAGTTAAAAAAAAAATTAAAATCAGCAATTTTGGCTTCCATTTTTTTCCATTCAGATTTGATTTGTGAGTTTCAAGTTTAGCAAATAGTTGTCAACGTCCAGGGCTCTTGGCAGGGTTTTGATATAATTGAACATTTCAGACACCGTAAAAACTTTTGGAATCAAGTTTTTCATGTGAAGCAGTTACCATGGAAACCAATTACATGTTCTTGCTAATTACTCAGTATTGATGACTCTGCATCAAAATTACTTCTACTTCATTTTCTTGATATTTTATATTCTGTTTTTAAATGTCTGTCTTAACAGTTGGAGAGAATAATTCTACACCTGGAAGAGTTACTGTGATCTTAAAGGTTCTACTAATAATAATGTTCCTGTTCTTGATAGCTCTGACAATCCTTGTGTTCCTGTTCTGTGAGTATCAAATACACTATGCTGGGGCAATTAGGATTGCATGTCAGTTAATTAATATATTAAGCAATGTATATAAATATAACAAAATGTGTCAACAGTGCTACTTTGAAGGACACTCATGTATGGGTATCCTAGGAATCCTCAGTCTAACATTCATAATTTATTCCTGTGGCTTTATACCCTTGAGTAGATGGGTTACTACCAATTAGGTTGTCCTTTTCCAGTGAATATAGCTCCAGAGTGATTATGCTCTCCTGCAAGATATACCGTTGTCTCACTACCCAAGACTTAGTGAAGGGTTAGGAAGGACTGTTTTTATTGAACTAAGCACACAGATGTATAGTCAGACTCCCAACATGGGGTCTCCATTTATTGTGATATAAGCCTGCACATGCGCCTCGGTGTCTGGGAGATAATTGTGTCAGCTCTCGGTCAAACTCATTATCTCCCAGATACAAAGACACCCAGAACACACAAACACTATAGCAGAACACCCCCACATGTCATATATGTTCAGAAAGGCCTCTCTGGAGCTCCCATTCTGTCAAAAAAGCAGATGAGACTAGCCAGAATAAGATGGAAGTGCAAAAGTTTAGAGGAATGCGGCTAGCCTCGGATCTAGCTCAGAGTTCCAGAGTGCTTGGTAGAGTGCTGGTCATGTCTCAGCAGCCCCCTCAGTGGCTCTGGCTGCATGGCATGGGATCTGGGCTGGGAGGCATGGGTTGGAGGGTAAGTCCATGGTGTTTATAGTCTTTTGAGAACAGGTGGGTGTTTGGGGGAACATGGCTTAGAGGGTCCCTCACACTTCCACTAAACTAAAATTAGTTATTATTGTCAACTAAGTAAAATTCTTCAATATTTGAGATGAAAATTAACAATTATGAATAAATTGATGATGATAAAAAAAAGAAAAGAAAAAAAAACTCCTCTTCACTACCTGAGATTATTGGGAGTTACAGTCCCTAGCTGCCTGTATTTTAGCTTTTGTCGAGTACCAATGGAACCTGCAACCCATGAGTATAACTCCTACTAATGAAGGGCAGAGCAGAATATGTATGTCCTGGTTCTTAAACTGTGCTTGATTTTCACCCTTTATCAAGGCTTGACTGATGTTTGGCAAAAATGCTAAATTGTCTATTCAGGGAACTCTGACTAGAATGGGAACTAGAAGAATGTAAACAAATGAGAAATTCATTCCTGCTTCTTATATTTGACAGAATCCTTCATCCATACACATGCACCTTGGATCAGACAGTGTTTAAAAACTGACATTTTGTCTCCATGAACTTTAGCACAGAAGCAGGGAGTGAGGCAAAAGACTAACTGTTGGTTTTCGAACACTGTTTGATTCACGGTGTTTGTATATGGCTGAAGAATCCTGTCATATACAAAAGGTAAAGATAAGTTTCTCATTTGCTTACTTATACTTTACGTTGTAATGGAGCTCCCATAGTCAGACTGAGTACCTCAAATTTATACACCACACCGCCCACCAAAAAAAAGCAAACTGTATATTGATTACCTAGTCTCACAACCAGGGTCATCTTTAATACTGATTGGAGCCTGGGCAAGCTTGGTCAAGTATTTGTTTGGGCACCATGTTTGCTGCCCCTGCCCCTGACTCCCTGGCATGTAATCACATCCTCCACCCCAGTGCAGTGGCAGAACTAAAGTGGAGAGCACCCTGGTGCAAGAATTTTTATTTTTGGGGGACGTCTTCCCTCTTGTCTATGGTGATATTGACCTCAAAGAACAAAGATTGATAACAAGATCTCGTGCAATGCATCCTGACAATACAGCAGTATAAAAGATATAAATTACCATGGCACTCACGTGTTATAGAGCCTTTCAATAGGCTATGCAATGTGCCTGATTCTGAGGGGGGGTGCCACCCTTAGGTTTCAATGCAAGCATTCTCCACCAATCCAGATGCAGATAAAAGGTATTTTATTAAATTCAATGATTAAAAAAGTATACTTTTAAAATTAGCAATACATCAATAAATCAAAGTCAAAGTGATTTATTGCTAATTTTAAAAATATATATTTTGTAATCATTGGATTCAATAAAATACCTTTTATGTGCATCTGGATTTGTGGAGACTGCTTGCATCTGAACCTAAGGGTGGCATGCCTCTCAGAATCAGACACCATGCAGCTAAAATAGAGCCTATTGAACTTTCATACTGCTATATTGTCAGGACGTATTGCACAAGATACAAGGTCTTTGTTCTTGGAGGTCAATTTCACCAGAGACAATGTTGTGACTACAGCAGAGTTAAAAAAAAAAAAAAATCAAATCAGCAATTTTGGCCTCCATTTTTCCATTCAGATTTGATTTGCAAGTTTTAAGTTTAGCAAATAGTTGTCAACGTCCAGGGCTCTTGGCAGGGTTTTGATATAATTGAACATTTGAGACACTGTAAAAACTTTTGGAATCAAGTTTTTCATGTGAAGTAGTTACCATGGAAACCAAGTAAAAAATTACTTAGTATTAGTAAATTGTGCCTCTACAGTAGGTCCCCCCCCTTATTCTAATTTAGGGCTCCCACCCACCGCTCAGGGGTGGGGGCTGGGGGGGGGGACAATAGGTCCCCCCTTATTGATATTTAGGGCCCCCACCCACCGCTTGGGGTGGGTGCCCGGGTGGAGGACAATAGGTCCCCCCCATTCTAATTTAGGGCCCCCACCCACCGCTCAGGGGTTGGGGCCAGGGGGGAGGACAATAGGTCCCCCCCTTATTGGTATTTAGGGCCCCCACCCACTGCCCAGGGGTGAGGGCCAGGGGGGAAGACAATAGGTCCCCCCCTTATTCTTTAGGGCCCCCGCCCACCGCTCTGGGGTGAGGGCCAGGGGGAGGACAATGGGTCCCCCCTCCCTTATTTTACTTTAGGGCCCCCACCCGCCCCCACCTACATAAATAGTCTGTTTGAAGGTCCAGGTAATGGTGACTACCGTCACAAGTACTGTCTAGCATTTTCAAGGCTTTGGATATCTTTTCTAACTTTTTCCATCTTTATAAAGTTCCATTACCTTGTTACACAGGTCTTTCTGCTCCCCATGGTTCAGTATCTAGCCTGCTCAATGCATCCACATGAGATCTAACAAACTCATTGACTATTTATACACAGACACTAATTGCAATTTAAAAAGCCACAGATGGCGAGAATTAACCTTTAATTGCCATTTTAACCTAAGTGTGTCACCTTGTTTGTCTGTAACAAGGCCAAACATTCAAGGGTATGTAAACTTTTGATCAGGGCCATTTGGGTGATTTCTGATATCATTATGATTTAAAAAGGAGCCAAGCAACTATCTGATAATAATTTGCTTCATATGATCACTATACTTCAATAAAATATTTTTTTTTGCATGATCAGTCATATTTTCAAAATCAATGCCAAAATTTCGCAATTTCTGCCAGGGTATGCAAACATTTGAGCACAACTGTATAAATACTGGCACAAACACATAAGCACAGATACACAAATTGACAGAATATAGATACAGATAAGCACAATGACAACATACAGATACACAGACACATATAATGGCAGACATACTGACACACACGCAGACACACACACTAATAGACATACTGACACAAACACTGAGAGACATACTGGTACACACACACACACATTAAACATTTACACTTGAAAAGCCTTTATGTCTCTCTGGGAGGAAGTGACTGGCTATCACTTCCTCCAGTGCTGCTGATGTGAAATGGGCTGTTAAATGAGCACAGAACCCATCCAAAAAATCCAGTCCTGCTGATAAATGCTCTTTGCCTGGCCCTAAATGCATGGGCCACCCTATGGGCCTCCTTACAGTGTGGCGCCCATAGAGTGGGCCCACTGCCCGTAACAATTTCTTTTAGGATTAGTGATCCTAAAATAAATTGTTGCGGGCAGAGGGCAAGTGGGGCAGCTGCTTTGGGCCCAAGATGAGTAAATGGGCCCCGCTCACAACAAAATGTAATTCTCCTATCTCTCATTTAAAGTGTTTCAAGTGCTACTAGCAGTAGACAGCTAGGTGGATACAACAGTAAGCTAAACCTAGTCTCACACTAGAATCGATGGCACAGGCTCCATCTCCCACACAGACACAGCAAGTTTAAAAAACAGTATCACTGGTGGTCTGTCTTCTTCATTAGCTGCAGTCAGAGTACCTGGTGAAAAATCCTTCTTGGAAGTATAGATTGTTTTACTGCTCCTCCTCTTGCCCCTCACCATTTTTTGGGGGCAGCTTTGCGGTGACTCTTTTGCCCCTGTTAGAGTTTCTAACCGCTCCAACAACTGGGAAGGTTGAATAAAAATGTTACACTTTGCACTGTGTTACATAGTTACATAGGCTGAAAAGAGACATGCGTCCATCAAGTTCAGGCTTTTTAAACATTTTTTTTTGCTGTTGATCCAAAAGAAGGCAAATAAACACAGTTTGAAGCACTTAAAATTGTGCAACAAACTAGGAAATAAATCTTGACTATTAGGATAACATGTATCGCACCGTTGTTTTCTTATGATTGTTTTTCCTCTTTTCAGACTATATTGCATCTGGAGAAATAAAAAAAAGTGTATCTGAAAGAATGCAGCAACGTAAGTAAACCGCTAACATCTTCAGAAATTAACTTTTTGTAGCCGAATTAAAAAATTATTTTAAATTGGTTCTTATAGATAATCTATATGAGAACATCCCTATTTGCTCCAACACATCCAGAAATAGAATTCAACTCCACACATCTAAGTATAGTGTCTAACAGATAACTGTCCCCACGTCACTAAATGCATAATTTATTTTAAGGATAAATTATTTATATATATATATATATATATATATATATATATATACATCGTAGTAGCTTGCACTCCAAGAAGACTTTTGTAGTGCCCGGTGCTGGTTGTGGCAAAGGTAGATATGGGTGTAGAAACAATCGCACTCCTGGGACTTGGTTGAAGTAGTAAAATTTAGCTTTTATTTATTCTATATAAAATATCAACGTTTCAGCTCCAACATGGAGCTTTCATCAGGACAGGTAACCATATATATTGCTTTGGGAGCTGTTCTATTAGTACTTACCTACAGCCAGTCACTCCAGTGACGCCATCTCAGAAGATCTGTGAGTAGTACAGTACTGAAACACCCACCCACCATTGCTGCCCTCTGTCTTCTGTGATTGGCCCTGGTAGTGGAAGTGCCAATCCTTAATACTGATGCCAGCATGCTGGTTTTGCTGCAAGAACATTGGCATCATTGCAATCCATGCTCCCTCAGAAAGTGTCAAGGAGCAAGAGAACTGGCTGGGTGAGTGTTCTCCTGCTCAGTTTGTCACTGAATCCATGGTAGTAGACCATATGTTTAAATTATTTGAAATTAAAATATATATTTGCTATATTTCTGCTAGCACAATCTAGAGAAAGAATTTAATGTTCCTCACAATGAGTCTAACTTGTGTTTGCTGGGGCTGGTGCACTTTGAAAGGAAGACATATTGCTCTGCTGGGATTAGGCATTGCTTTGCTGTTATCTGATAATGTTTTTTCCTCTTTTCAGACTTGAATGTATCTGAAGAAATATCAGTTCTTAAAAAAAGCCTCTTTGAAAGAATGCAGCAAGGTAAATAAACAATTAACATCTTCGGAATTTCAATTTTATATAACTGAAGTAATACTTATGCAGATCTAGAAATTATTTTCAATTTGGTTTTATCGATGGTCCGTATGCCAGTAGTCTGTGCATTCTTTCTATTGGTATAATTTTGGGTCCAAGTAAACAGCTAATAGTTCCATCAAATATTCTTTGAGGTTCACAATTTCTTCAGGTATTCCTCTAATTTTCAGGTTTTGTCTTCGAGATCTGTCTTCAAGAGCTGTCAGATTCGTATTCATTTTAATAATATTCACTTTCAATAAATCATTAGAAGTTTGAAGATCATTCAACTTTTAATATAGCATTGCAATTTCCTGAGATTGTTTTACTAAGGAATTTCTTAGTTGGACCATTTTTTCTTTATATTCTTATAGATATTTTTCAAGATCTGATTTGATTTTATCATATAATGAATCTAATGCAGTAACGCGGCTTGCTTGAGTGGCGTATCCCAAATGTTCAGGTGTGTAGTCAGATGTGCTTGTTTCCATACATTTTTCAGAGGATGATTTTTGTAAAGGTGTGGACATATTCATGTAGCTTTTATATATGTGTTGCTAAAAGTTTGTGATTTATTTTGTTTAGTATCGTTCTTTGTTTTCTCAGCTTTTTCACTTTTTCAGTCTCGTCTGCTTTTGGAGGCATCTTGGGGACAGGATTTTGAGTTTTCTTTCTCTTTCCCTTTACTCTCTTTTTTCTCATTTTTTTCTTTTTTCCCTTTCCTTCCCTTTCTCCCTTTCTCTTTACTTTTTCTTTTCCCTTTTTTCCTCCCTTTTCCCCTTTTTTCTTTTCCCAAGTAATCTCTCCTCTCTTTTAGCTTTTTAGCCTCTCACTCCTCCTTAATCCGGTCCTTTTTTTCTTTTTTCTTTCTTTTTTCTTTCTTTTTTCCTTTTCCTTTCCATTTTTCTTACCCTTTCCTTTCCTTTATTTACCTCTTTAGTTAGTTGCATGCCTTTTTATCTCTTTTGTTATTAAATCATATGATAATCACATTTCTAATTAAGCATTAGTTTTATGAATTTTATTTTGAGAAATTCAGCCTATTATGAGATATTGTAAGGTATTTTTTTGAACCTCTATTAAGAATTTGTTAAAGGCTATTTGGACAATTAAAACAGCTTGCTTTTTTATTGTCCAGTTGTATGTCAAACTAGATACTTCCACAAGCAATAACTGACATATTACCCCGTGCAATCGCCAGCCAGCCCACCGGTACACAAGAACCAAACTTGTCTCACGTGGTATTGATGTAGAGATTGTAGCCGTATTTGTCCAGTGATGTAGATGTAAAAAACAGATAAAATTCTTATCTTGTAATACCTTTTTTATTGGACTAACAGAATTTTTTAATAAGTGGTATTAATGGAGAGTCTCCGGTCGATCATACAGGCAGCAGGAAGCCTTCCCTCAGATCACGGCTCAATCTCCTGAATAGTTATATTCAGTCCGCTTTTGGAGTATAGTAGGCAGACTTGTTTTTCGTGGTTTTCGCCACAAGTCACCCTCGGATCCCTGGGTCTCCAACCAATCACCCTAGACACTCTAGTACTCGTTCTGTTTGTTCTGTTCATACAGCTCCGATCAGTCAGTTCAGACTCCTCTTTCTCTGACCGTTGTGTTCAGGAACCACAATCTTTGGCACTCCAACATGCCCCAAACAGACGTGCCGCGTCGCTTACGTCATTACGTCCCTCTGACACAAATCTTCACATTTGTGAATAGTTAATAAAGAGTGGTTAATAAAATAAGTTTGCTCTACATAAAAAAAAATGCAGCCTCCTTTCCATTCTGTCCAGCTACAGAACTGCCACTGGTGCAGTGGATGTTGCTGCACAGGGCCCTGCTTGCTGATGGGGCACATCAGGTGGCCCCTGCATTTATTGCCACCTGATGGCAATGTGTCTTCAAAGGTCAGGTTGTGCACTGCAGAGCCATAACAGCAAGACCGTTATGGCTCTGCAGCCTGGGAGGAAGTGAGGGCCTGTCACTTCATCCCAACTAATCTGCTAAAACAGTAGGGAGAGAGGACAGAGAGGAAGAGACACGGATTGGGACAGCTCCTAACTCCCAATATTCTCAGGCAGCAGTCACCATCCTGCATTCAAAAGGTAGAAAACATGAGGATGTGTTCCATTGTGTCTGTGCATGTGTGTCATTGTATGCAGTTGTGTGTGTATCTGCATGTGTGTCATTCTATGTGTTTCTCTGTGTTTATGGATCTTCATGTGCCATTGTCTATATATCACTGTCTGTATCTCTGTAATTGTATGTTTGTTAGCGTGTCTGTGTATCTATATGTGTTTCAGTGTTTATATCTGTATGAATGTCATTGTGTGAATGTCACGACTACTAGTGTGGTCCAGCACGCAGAAACTATGTAAACATATACATAGGCAAGAAAAGGAAAATAAAAGGACAGAGCGTAAACCGGACCTTAGAATGGCCGGACTAATACGCTAGAGACAGAGAATGGTCAAAGGGAAAGCCGAGGTAAAGGAAGCCAGAAAATACACAATACCGTTTACACAAGCCTGGTCAGGGACCACGCGGTGAGCGCCATTTTGGATCCCGGCGCGACGGCCGGAGTATGCGGGGAAGCGGCTGTCGGCTCGCCGACGAGCAGGTAAGCTCGTGCTGTCGGCGAGGCTGTGCCGGTTGGGCACAGCTGTGCCACGCGGCGGGCCGGCAGCCGCGACAGTACCCCCCAATCGAAGACCGCCCACCGGGCGGGAAGGACCCGGCTTGAGGGCAAAGCAGTTGTGAAACGACCGGACAAGACGGGGCGCATGAACCCGGTCAGCAGGAACCCAACAACGTTCCTCAGGGCCATACCCCTTCCAGTCAACAAGATAGGACAAGATACCTCTTGACATTTTGGAGTTCATTATAGAACTTTGTACTCCTGCTGGTCACCCACTACCAAGGGCAGAGGAGGTGTGGACACTCTAGTGTATCGATTGCAAGTAAGAGGCTTGAGTAAAGATACATGAAACGAATTGGCAATCCTCATATGGGCAGGAAGTGCCAAGGAAGAGGTCACTGGATTGATACGTCGAATGATTCGAAAAGGACCTATGTACCGAGGGGCAAATTTCATGGAAGGAACCTTAAGTTTGATATGGCGTGTGGATAACCACACCTTGTCACCTGGATGATAGACAGGATTGGCACCAGCTTGGACTTTCGCACGTATCGAAGCCTTTTGTAGAGCTGAATGAACGGAATCCCAAGTATCATGAATAGATTCTAAACGGGTGTTTAAAGCAGGAATGTCCGTGTCTGAGAATTCAGAAGGCAAAACTGTGGGGTGATAACCCTGATTTACAAAAAATGGACTATGATTAGAAGATTCATGAGTCGCGTTGTTCCTGGCCAACTCAGCCATGGATAAGAGCTCATACCAGTTAGACTGATTGGCATTGATAAAACAATGTAAATAGGATTCTGAAGACTGATTGGCTCTCTCTGCTGCTCCATTTGTTTGAGGATGATATGCTGACGAAAAAGAGAGTTCGATACCCAATTGTTTGCAAACGGAACGCCAAAACCTAGAAATAAATTGAGTACCTCTGTGAGACACTATGTTTTTGGGTACTCCATGCAACCGAAAGATCTCTCTCAAGAATATCTGAATGAGATCTTGAGCAGATGGTAATTTTTTAACAGGAATAAAATGTGCCATCTTTGAGAATCTGTTGATGACCACAAGGATTGTATTAAACCCGTTTGAACTGGGTAGATCCACAATAAAATCCATGGCTAAATGGGTCCATGGAGCATTAGGTATGGGCAGTGGTTGTAACAGTCCAGGAGGTGATCTAGGAGGAACTTTAGAAACGGCACATATTTGGCATGCCCCCACATAATCTTTGATATCGTTCCTAAGAGTAGACCACCAAAACCTCCTGGAGATAGCAGAGAGGGTTTTATGGATTCCAGGATGACCTGCTGTGAGATTATCATGGAATAAAGCAAGTACCTTTTTTCTTAATGGAGGTGACACATACAGTTTATCCGGAGGTTTTCCCATGGGTGCCGGAGTTTGATCTGCTATTATGGCACAGAAGAGTGGAGAAGACACTTCGGAAACTGTGGTGGCAATGAGGTATTCTGGAGGTATGATAGGAAATACCTCCTGTTCAGGAGCTTCATCTGTCTCAAACTGTCTAGACAGTGCATCTGCCTTTGTGTTCCTGGTACCAGGCCTATAAGTAATTACGAAATTGAATCGGGAGAGGAACAATGACCATCTAGCCTGACGAGAGGACAATCTCTTAGCGTCTCCAATATAAGCCAAATTCTTATGATCGGTAAAGATCAGAAGTGGCTCTTTGGAACCTTCCAAGAGATGCTTCCATTCCTTAAGGGCAAGTACAATGGCCAAAAGTTACCTATTCCCTATGTCATAATTTTTCTCTGCAGGTGTGAGTTTGCGAGAGAAAAATCCACAGGGATGTAAAGGCACATCAGGACGTTCTCTCTGAGACAGAACAGCTCCTACTCCTGTTTCTGACGTATCCACTTCTAGAATAAATGGCTTGGTTGGATCAGGATGGGTCAGGACAGGTGCTGAGGAAAATAAAGATTTTAGCTGTTCAAATGACAGAAAATACACAATACCACAAGCCAGGTCAGGGAAACCAGAATTCAGAATAACCAGGGAAAAGCCAAGATCAGGATACCAGGAAATCAGATTCACAAAGATAAAGCACTCTCAGGAAACCAGGAACAGGAAACCACGACAGGGCAAAGGACTGGGGTGAGCTAGGGATTTAAATATCCCTCTCTAAGGTCTGACTGGTCAGAGGGCAACCTCTGACCCCAAAACGTGCGTGCGCGTTGACGTCATGACGTCACGCGCACGTCAGTATAAACTTCGGGGGCGGAGCTATGTTTAGGCACGACCACGTGGTCAGCGCCATTTTGGATCCGGGCGCGACGGCCGGAGGATGCGGGGAAGTGGCTGTTGGCTTGCCGACAAGCAGGTAAGCTCGTGCTGTCGGCGAGGCTGTGCCGGTCTGGCCCAGCTGTGCCACGCGGCAGGCCGGCAGCAGCGACAGTGAATCTGTCTATCTGCATGAGTGTCAGTGTGTGTCTCTGTGCGTATCTTAGGGTGTGCCATTGTGTGTATCTCTGTGCTTGTGTATCTGCACGTGTGTCTGTGTATCAGTATTTATTTGTTTTAGTATGTGTGTCTATGTATCTGCACGTGTATCAGTGTGTGCACTTGTGTATCTGTATCTGTCTGTGTATCTGTATATCTACACCAGTGTATCTGCATGTGTGTCAGTGTGCCTGTGTATCTGTGTGCCAGTGTGTCTAAATGTGTGTCAGTGTGTATTTATATGTGTGTGTGGCATTGTATATGTACATAAATCTTTGCTTTAAAACGCCAGCACTACACAAAATACACCCTTGCATTCAAATGTAAACACTACATACAGACATATATTTTTCAAACTCAACCCTGTTTGGTACTTTTCCAGGTGTATTCTGACCTATTCTATTGATGATGTTTGTAGAGGCCTAGAATTATAGAAAAGCATGGAAATAACGTAAGAGACTTTAAATTAAAAGGACGACATGTGAAGAGAGATTGAATGATTAAGGGGTCCATATCTCCATACCTGCTGCTCTTCCAGCTCAAATAGCTTGGTCCTAATGCAATTCCCAATAATCCTTGGTATAGTGTATAAACCCCCAAGCCTCCATATAGTATTCACTAAAAACAGAATATATTGGGTTTTTTCGGAATTACTCCATGTATATATTTTCAACTAGAGTGTTGGTTTGATCACTTGTAATTGTACATATTTTTGTTCATTTTTTTTTGTTTTTATAAACATATTTATTGATTTCACAAGATAATGATACAAATAAGTATATTTATTTTGTATATCTAATTTAAAACATTTCAATCCATTGTTAGCGGTTTAGCATGGACAGTTTGTTGGTGGAAATTAATTATTTAACTTTGCAGATATAAAGCACATGCAGAGGGGATTCTTTAATTTCACACTGATATGCAGCTCTTTAAACTAATAATGTAACACACATCTAAATCAGCTTTTGTGAGAATAAACAGGTTTGCCTTAGTACAAAGACCTTAGCAGACCCATATTTATTTTGAAAGGGATCTGTATTATGGTTTTTTTTCTCCTACTTTTGTCTCCAATGAATACAATTCTTAGAATAGTTGCCAGATGTTAATGTGCAGATCTCACTTTTTTTGTAAATATTTGTATACTAGTTTTTGAATTTTCATTTTTTTTTTTTTATTTGGTAGATATCAATATTACAGACAGTGTAGCATGACATTGCAAAACAAGTGTTGAACCGGTATAATGAATTACAGTGGAATACATGTTAGTGAGGTAAAATATCACTCATAACAGAATATTGGACCGGGGGTCATCAGGGGTATGGTTTTTCATGGCCTTCCCACCTGACCAGGCTCTCTCAGGGGGCTTTGGGACTGGCCTTGGTCGGAGGACAGCTCTCATGCTGCACTACACCGTCCTAACACCCTGATGAGTAGATGACATGGGATGGTGGACAAACTGAATGGTGTGGGCAATTCGCTGTATCATGTAAGTTTCGGCAATGGTGTCGCATCCAGGCGGACATGCGTAGGTGCTTCTGATACGTGGTAAAGAGATAGTAGTATTGAAAGGGAATGCCTGGATGTTGTGGGGCATGTTGTCATCTGATTTGTGAGTCTTTTGGCTTTTTTATTATTATTAATATGATAAAATTGGGGAGGAGAAGCTGTCCAGGATGTAGCTTGAGATGAAGACCTGTTATTGAAGACCTGTCCGTGGGTAATGGGTTATTTTTAAGATAGGTGACCCATGATTCCCATGTGAATGTATATTGGGAATAATGCTTGGAGAGTGAATAACCATGACTCTGATGCCTTCAACTTTCTGTATCTATTCTCTGATGGATGGGGGAATCTGACTTTGTCCAAAAGGCAGGTATGAGTTAGTTCGCTGCGGTTAAAAGGTGCTTCAACTTGGGAGATCTTCAACTTGGGTAGAGATAGCGGGAGCAGAAGGAAAATAAATGCCTCGGGGGTGAACGGGAGGTTGGTACCTGTGATTGAGTAAATATATTATGCAATGCAGGACCAGTACTTATTTATGATCGTGCAATGCCACTACATATGTGCTGAGTTGTTTTTAGGTTGATGACAATGCCAGCAGGCAGGTGTGATGTTTGGGTAGAGTCAGTTTAGCTTTTCAGGTGTATAGTGCCATCTTGCAATTCTTTTGAAGTGGCTTTCTTGTGTGGTTAGGTTGAAAGAAGATTTGTGGATAACACATGCCTGCTCTTATGAGATTAATCCACTTACTTGGGAAATTTTTCCTCCTGGGACTCTCTGCAGCTTAAGGCTAAATAGGGCACTTGAATGATGCACCTGTGACAGTAAGGGGTGTAAAACCAAGTAAGTAGATAAATCTCATAAGAGCAGATGTTAGGTTGCTAGAGTAGAACCTGCCAAGAATGGGATACATTGATGTTGTGGCAGGCTTATGCAATGTATGATCATATACTGTAGCTAAACCTCCATTATTTTTAGCTTAGGTGAGCTGTTTTTAAATAAAACTATAACAATCTGTGAGATTTGAAATCGCTGTTTAGTGAATTAAGCGAGTGCGCTGAATTGTATATTCTGTGTGTTGACTACATTGGCCCCAGCAGCACCCTATAATATATGCATGTTCAGGTGAGTGGAGCCCTATCCATCATTGGTTTTATATATATATATATATATATATCTCCATAGATCCATCCTTGGTTTCATATATATAAAATTGATTTTCTCACCCCTCATTCTCGGGTCCTGGGAGTTTGAGGGTTCTTTACAGTATATTCCTAGAACAGCACTTTTCTGGACAGTGATCTCAGATGTCCCACCTGGAATCTGTTGAAGCCATTCCCCCAACTTGGGAGTCACAACCCCGAGTGCGCCTATAACAACTGGGACTACTACTGCCTTCACTTTTCACATCCTTTCTAGTTCTTCTTTCAGTCCTTGGTATTTCTCCACCTTCTCATGTTCCTTCTTCCTGATGTTATAGTCACTGGATATTGCCACATCCACCACGACTGCAGTCTTCCGTTCCTTGTCTACCACCACGATGTTGGGTTGGTTGGCCAGCACTTGCTTGTCTGTCTGGATCTTGAAGTCTCACAGGATCTTAGCCCTGTCATTCTCGACTACCCTCTGTGGTATCTCCCATCTGGACTTAGGCAGGTCCAATCCATATTCTGTGCAGATGTTTCTTTTTTTTCTTCTTAAACGTACTAAAGAAGAAATATATATGTCTATGTATGTGTGTGTGTGTATATATATATATATATATATATATATATATATGTTTTAAGGCCGTTTGGCCTGTATTTGTGGGAGGGGCTTAAATTAATTCACTCCCCTATATAAGGGACACCCCTTACCTGACTCATATCGCTTGAGGTCAGCATCAAAATGACCCTCCCACCCACTCCTCATTTCAACACTTTCTCTTTTCTTTCCATTTACTTTACTTACTTACTCCTTGGTGGGCCCTCTTTATTTACAGGCCTACCGTATCGTCGGTCTCGGCACACCACAACCGACTTGCTCCCTTTATACTATCCTACGCTTATGCTGGAACCTTACTCCATATACGGCTATTTGCCCCGAACACAAATATATTTATACACACACACACACTACTACCAAGATGTTGCACTCGTCAATATGCATTTCATGTTTTTTATGCTATTCTTTGCTCATGTTGTGAATTTTCCATAATTTGTTGAACACATATCCTCTTCATTGTTGTCTGAACATTTTTGTTTGTTTCCAGAAATAGCTCAAAACAACATTTTGTCAGAAGTTCAATCTATCAAAGAAACGTTAGGTGAGTTTAAGGAAAGGTAAATATGAGACAATGCCAGTTTAAATACTAAAGTATGAATTTATGGGAATTCAAATGACTCCAGTATTAATGTCATAATTTAGGACTCTAAATCCAAACCAGAAAAAGATGGATTATGTTTTCAGTTCGCCTATTATAGCCAGAAGTGTTGCTCACTGAATTGAGAATTGTCAAATGTGAATTCAAAGTGAATTTACAATGCAAGGCTTTCATAGTTGTACTGGAAATGTTCTAAGTCAGCTGTATTTTAAGTTTGACTGTTATGACCTGATGTTTGAAATTTACTTTGAATTTACTTTGAATTCCAGACTTACATTTTGCAGGATTATTTACAAAGTGAAAATTGACAAGAATCCAAAGTGAATTACGAATTTAAGACAAAAGCAGCTGAATTTAAAAAAAATAAATCTTCAAGTCAGCTATGCTTAAAGTTTGGGTATCTAGGTTACAATTTTCAAATTCACTTTTAATTCTTGCCAATTCTAAATTTATTAAAGGAACACTATAGCGTTAGGAATACAAATATGTATTCCTAACGCTATAGAGCCCTAGTCACCTAAACGTGATTAGGGCCCCGTTCCGCAGCAAATAAATGGTTAATTAACCATTGACGTCAGCTCCCGAGTGGGAACCAATGCTTTCCTATGGGGATCTTTTTTGACGCTATGTTTTCAGATGCAGGGTTAAAACTAAGGAGGCCTGGCACCCAGACCACTTCATTGAGCTGAAGTTGTCTGGGTGCCTATAGTGGTCCTTTAACCCCTGAAAGACACATGACATGTCTGACATGTCATGATTCCCTTTTATTCCAGAAGTTTGGTCCTTAAGGGGCTAAATAAGTTAATTTAAAATATTTTTAGCTGAACTGGAAACATTCCCCATGTCAGCTCTGTGCACACTTTATCTTTTTTGTCTTGAAATGTAACATTTATTTTGAATTACAAATTGTACTTTAGTGAGTATTCCTGTCTGGTATTACTATTTAATTACACATAGATCTAAAGTGATGAAAGAGCCGATATGCAAAATGTAGGCCAAAATAAATAAAACATGGAAATACATCTCCAGTTATTTGTCATGTCAACACAACTTGATATTTAGTGAATAGACACCAATGTATCGATATTGTAACACACTATCTTTACCATCTTGCCAACAGACAAAATCTGCAAAACCTGCCCTAGTGGTTGGCGTGCTACTGGCTGCTCTTGTTATTATTTCTCAAGCAGCACATTGCAGTGGGACAAGGCTCGTGATGAGTGCTATAAATTTAATTCTGCACTGGTAACCTTCTCCAGCAAGAATGATATGGTAAGTCACAGTCACACCGTGCATTAGTAAGAGGTAGAGGTTAAACACATGCAAGCCTGAGACTGTTGGGGGAGACTGAAAATTATGGATGGGGCAAAATAATAATACAGAAAGTGTAAGATTGTCAGAGTTATTCACTAAAGTCAGAATTATATGTGAGTGTCATATTTAAGTTCAAAATAGCCAAACTGGAAACATTATCTAAGTCAGCTTTGCTTTCAGTTTGACTACTCTGGAATTACATTTAAAATTCACTTTGCATTCACTTTAAATTCTCACTTCAGTAAAGAGCCCTGTAAAAAGTCTTATGGAGATTGAGATAGAATGAGAAAGACACTGGTAGGATTATTTATTAAAGCAAGAATTCAAAGGGAATTTCAAATTTAAAGCCAGAGTAGCCAAAGTGAAAGCATAAATGGCATAGATCATTTTTCCATTTTAGTTATTTTGAACTAAAATTTGAAAAGGCACTTTAAATTCATCTTGAATTCTCACTTTAGTGAGAATAGACCCTGTTGAATAGACTTATATACAAGTAGAACACAGAAGAATGGAAATGATTATTGAGAGTGATTCTGAAGAGCAAGAGGAAGATTAAAAGTAAACATGAGGGCATTTGGAAAACAAAAATACAGAAAGGTAAGTATGGCTGGATTAAGAGCCTATTAATCCTGGTGCTGACAATTACAATAGGCCCAATTACAGAATCTTATTGACTGAAAAAACAGGCATACCTCTCAGGCGTCATGTATCAGGAAAAAGCAGACATTTTAAATAACTATTTTTCTTCAGTATATATTAGTGAGGAAAAGAAAATGAATGTAAATAAAGCTCCGGGGCCTGACGGTATTCACCCACGAGTACTTAAGGAGCTAAGTGGGGAAATAAGTGACCGTCTGTATTTAATTTTTCAAGATTCTTTTGTTTCAGGTATTGTACCGGAGGATTGGAGGAAGGCAAATGTTGTTCCTATATTTAAAAAGGGTTCAAAATCCTTGCCTTGAAATTATAGACCTGTGAGATTAACTTCTGTGACTGGGAAAATATTTGAAGGACTATTAAGGGATAATATTCAAGAATTCATTGGGAAGAACTTTGTTATAAGCAATAATCAGCATGGTTTTATGAAACATAGGTCATGTCAAACTAACTTAATTGCATTCTACGAAGAAGTAAGTAGAAGTATAGATCAGGGTGTTGCAGTGGATGTGATCTACTTGGATTTTGCCAAGGCATTTGATATGGTTCCTCACAATAGGTTAGTCTTCAAACTAAAAGAAATTGGTCTAGATGAATATTCTTGTTCTTGGGTAGAACATTGGCTTAAGGATAGAGTACAACAAGTTGTTATTGATGGTAAATTTTCAGGCTGGACAAGAGTGGTAAATGATGTCCCTCAGGGTTCTGTTTTAAGGCTGCTTCTATTTAACATATTTATAAATGATCTTGAAATAAGCATTAAAAGTCATGTATCAGTGTTTGCAGATGACACAAAACTTTGTAATGTAATAATATGCGAGCAGGATATTGCCTTGCTGCAGAGGGATTTGGATAGATTGGGGGACTGAGCACTAAAATGGCAGATTAAATTTAACGTAGAGAAATGCAAAGTTATGCACTTCGGGGTTAAGAATGCACAAGCAATTTACACCCTAAATGGTAGTGAACTAGGGATAACCACAAACGAGAAGGATTTGGGAATTGTTATAGACAACAAATTTGGCAGCAATATGCAATGTCAATCTGCAGTTGCTAAGGCCAGTAAGGTTTTGTCACGTATAAATAGGGGCATAAATTCTCGGGATGAAAATATAATTTTGCCTCGCTGGTAAGACCACACCTTGAATATGCCGTGCAATTTTGGGCACCTGTTCTAAAGAAAGATATCATGGCACTAGAAAAAGTGCAGAGACGAGGTACAAAATTGATAAAAGGAATGGAGCATTTTAGTTACGAAGAAAGGTTAAAAAAATTGAATCTGTTTACTTTGGAAAATGGCGCCTGAGAGGGGATATGATAACATTGTACAAATATTTTTTGGGGCCAGTACAAACCTTTATCTGGAAATCTATTTATAAACTGGGCTATACATAAGACAGGGCTATATTTAGGCTGGAAGAAAGGAGATTTCATCTAAGGCAAAGAAAAGGTTTTTTTACAGTAAGAGCAATAAGGATATGGAATTCTCTGCCTGAAGAGGTGGTTTTGTCAGTCTATACAGATGTTTAAAATGTAATTGGATAAATACTTGCAAAAACATAACATACAGGGATATAATTTCTAATTAGTGAGGTATTTATAGCTGCTTGAGACATCTGACTGCTAATTTGGGGTCAAGAAGGAATTTTTTCCTAGTTTGTTGCAAAATTGGAAGCACTTCAGACTGGATTTTTTGTCTTGGATCCACTGCAAAAACATATGTGAGGAAGGCTGAACTTGATGGACGCAAGTCTCTTCAGCCATGTAACTATGTAATCTGATGTAATCTGAGTTGGTGCTGGAGGGAAGCTGGCAGGATGCATCTATAGGAAAACACATACCCTATGCTAATCTCTCACGCCCATCTCTAGAAAATACATAGCCCCTAACAGCAGCATCCAGTGAGGGGTACACTGGTGGGTGGGTTAAAATGGTGGGCCACTGATGTGAATCAAGCAACTGGCATCGCCCAAAGATGCCCAGAGAAGGAGCAAATCTACCCAAAGAATTGGAAGGTCAGCCTGGCATGAATGTATGTCAGCCTGCATCAGTGGCGGATCCAGAGCCTGATCTCGGGAGGGGCACTTGTAGATTATTTAAAGAAATAATCCAGGCACAATGACCACTACAGCTCAGTGTAGTAGTTATGGTGCCAGTAGTGCTAGGATCCCATCCCAGAGTAAGTAGTCAAACCGTTTAAGAACAGTTTGACAACTTACCTGGGGTCTGCTGGGATATAGGACATAAGAGCAGTGGTATGTGTTAGGGGTGAAGTGTGTGTGAAAGGTGCAGTGTGTGTGTGTGTGTGCGCGGTGAAGTGTGTGTAAATGCGTGAGGGCAGCAGTGTATGTGTGGGGCAGTGTGTGTGTGAGAGAGCTGCAGTGTATGTGTGTGAGCGGTGCAGTGTGTGTGACAGTTGCAGTGTGTGTGTTTTGGGCAGTGTGTGTATGCGTGTGCAGTGTGTGTAGTGTGTATGGGGGGCAGTGTTTGTGGGGCAGTGTGTGTATGGGTGTGGAGTGTGTGTATGGGTGTGGAGTGTGTGTATGGGTGGGCAGTGTGTGTATGGGGGCAGTGTGTGAATGGGTGTGCAGTGTGTGTATGGGGGGCAGTGTGTGTATGGGTGTGTAGTGTGTGTATGGGGACAGTGTTTGTGGGGCAGTGGGGGCAGTGTGTGTATGGGGGGGCATTTTGTGGGGTGTGTGTGTATGCGCAGGCAGTGTGTGTAGTGTGTATGGGGGGCAGTGTTTCAGGGGCAGTGTGTGTATGGGTGTGCAGTGTGTGTGTGTGGCAGTGTGTGTAAGTGTGTATGGGGGCAGTGTGTGTATGGGTGTGCAGTGTGTGTAGTGTGTGTATGGGGGCAGTGTTTGTGGGGCAGTGTGTGTATGGATGTGCAGTGTGTGTATGGGGGGCAGTGTTTGAGGGGCAGTGTGTGTATGGGTGTGCGGTGTGTGTATGGGGGCAGTGTTTGTGGGGCAGTGTATGTATGGGTGTGTGGTGTGTGTTTGTGGGGCAGTGTTTGTGGGGCAGCGTGTGTATGGGTGTGCAGTGTGTTTGGGGGCAGTGTTTGTGGGGCAGTGTGTGCAGTGTGTATGGGGGCTGTGTTTGTGGGACAGTGTGTGTATGGGGGGCAGTGTTTGTGGGACAGTGTGTGTGTGTGTGTATGGGGGGCAGTGTTTGTGGGGCAGTGTGTGTATTGGTGTGCAGTGTATATGGGGCAGTGTTTGTGGGGCAGTGTGTGTAGTTTGTGTGTATGGGGGCAGTGTTTGTCAGGCAGTGTGTGTAGTGTGTGTATGGGGCAGTGTGTGTATGGGTGTGCAGTGTGTATGGGGGCAGTGTTTGTGGGGCAGTGTGTGCAGTATGTGTATGGGGGACAGTGTTTGTGGGGCAGTGTGTATGGGCGGCAGTGTTTGTGGGGCAGTGTGTGTATGGGTGGTAGTGTTTGTAGGGCAGTGTGTGTAGTGTGTGTATGGGGGCAGTGTTTGTGGGGCAGTGGGGGCAGTGTGTGTATGGGGGGCAGTGTGTGTAGTGTGTGTATGGGGGTAGTGTTTGTGGGGCAGTGTGTGTATGGGTGTGGGGGGGGGCAATTGCCCCTTTCCCTCCCTCCCCCTGGATCTGCCACTGGCCTGCATGCTAATCATGCAGGTAGGCCAACTAAGGGCATAACGCAGACCATGCCTTGAGCTTGGCACAAATCCGTGTAATAAAATATTTTCTCTGCACTTTCTGGGGACAGTTCACTGCTGTCCCACAGCACTCACTTGTCCACTCCTCTCCTTCCCTTCTAACTAGCAGGTAGAAGCTCCTGGTATGCACTCTGGGACAGAGAAAAGGTGGATATAGTGAGTGTAGAAGAAGGAGGACAAGAAACACTGTTAGAGATGTCGAAGCATCAAGAACATTTGCACAGTGTGCAAAGCCAGCTTTACCGTAAAGGAACACAACAGGAATCAAAGTTGAACAGCTCATACCTTTGCAGTCTCACTGCTCAATTCTTTGACATTTAGAAGTTGTCACTTTTGTTTCTGGCAATGCAGCCCTAGTTATACTTTCCATGGCTGTGAGTCACACAGCCTGAATGAAAACATTGTTTCATTTTCAATCAGGTTTAACGAGTTTAGGGGAGGTGTTAAGTTACTTTAGAGGCTTTTACTCCCTGTTCTGCAAATTTAATGAACTTTAATGATTGTAGCAGATCTCCTATACTCCGATCAAGTATCTCCGCTGAGTGCTTATCACTATTTCCTGCTATGCGAAAGTGATTATAGCTCTCATCCAACATCAGCCTAGACTTGTTGAAGGGTGAAAAGTAGTGTGTTCATTGAGAAAGTACAGGATTTTATACATGGACCATTAGCATGGGGTCTCTTTTCAAAGTACATTAATATCATAACTTGACCCTATATTTGAAACTAGCAGGTAAATAATTTTTTTTAAAAGTGTACAGGGGTCAGTATGAGAGTACAACATTACTAAGAGGTTTACTACCTTATTACACCAACAAACCATGGTGACATGGCCAGTGGCTGCTTACTATTGTCATAAATTATTAAACTATATAAATTACGTACGCATACACATATAAACTCTGGCTCGTCTACTTTAACAAATATTTATTCAGAGACAAAACAACAGCATACAAATAATGACACACAATCTAACCAAAACAACAACCACAATCTTACTAACTAACAATAACAACTAAACCTTAACCCCTTCAGGACGGAGTCAATAGTGCACGTTCTGATCAAAACAAAACGTGAACAAAAACTGGAATTTGCGCTATATGTCTATCCAACTGTAATTCACCTCTTTCATATTATATGCACCCACATTTATTATAGATCATTTTGTTCAGGAGAAATAGTGCTTTAATTTATCATTAACTATTCATATATGAAACATAGTTTATTATGAATACAATTTTAAAAAAGTGAGAAAATAAGATTTTTCTAAAAAATTTGTATTTCCGTCTGACATTTCAGCTGTTAATGTCATAATACTGTTAGGTTTTAGTGCAAAAAAATGCACATATTTGTAATCAGTGATGTCTCATGAGTACAACAGTACCCCCATTAACAGGTTTTATGGTGTTTTGGAAAGTTACAGGGTCAAATATAGAACGTTCCATTTTCAAATTGAAATTTGCCAGATTAGTAATGTTACCTTTGAGACGGTGTGGTAGCCAAGGAATGAGAATTACCCCCATAATGGCATACCATTTGAAAAAGTAGACAACCCAAGGTATTGAAAGTGGGGTATGTTTAGTCTTTTTTAGTAGCCACTTAGTCACAAACACTGGCCAAATTTAGCGTTCATATTTGTTTTTGTGTGAAAAAAGCAAAAAACTAATATTTGGCCAGTGTTTGTGACTACTAAGAAAGACTGGACATACCCAACTTGCAATACCTTGGGTTGTCTTCTTTTGCAAATGGTATGCCATCATGGGGGTAATTCTCATTCATGGGCTACCATATGCTCTCAAAGGCAACATAACCAGTCTGGGAAATTTCAATGTCAAAAAAATGAAATGCAAGCCTTATATGTGACTCTCTAACTTTCCAAAACCTGTACATGGGGGGTACTGTTATTCTCAGGAGACTTCACTAAACACAAATATTAGTGTTTGAAAACAGTAAAACATATTACAACAATAATATAGTCCATAAAAGTGCAGTTCGTTTGTAAAAAATGCAAAAAACATCACTTTTACTTAAAATATCATCGTTGTAATACAATTTATCATTTTGAAACACTAATATTTGAGTTCAGCGAAGTCTCCCGAGTAAAACAGTACCCCCTATGTACAGGTTTTATGGTGTGTAGCGGAGGAGCAGGGGTTAATCCAAGGGCTCTCTGCTGGGAACAAAGATTCAGCATACAAAATCACAGGAACATAGCATAATCCACCTCCCCAAGGGAGTTACAGACAGTTAAAGTTTTGACCGACCGCAGGGACTCAGTAGCCGAAAACAGTTCCATGAATTCTGGCCCTGCGGTCGGTCTATTTCAGTGAATTAAAAATACTGAATAACATAGCCATCCATGCGATTGCAAGCCTTTGCACGAATCCCCTCGTTTAGGGGAATCTACCGAACGCTGGGGCGTTCGTGTGTTTGATTCGTGCTGTCGGAGCACGCTGGAGGTCTCAGCGGTACTTGGTTAGTCGAATGCCCGGTTTGAGTTCCAGGCATTCGACAACCCAGTACCGCTGTCCGTGCATGAGATGGCCGCCGCCACGTGTTCGGTATGCGAAATGGCGGCCACACATACAGGCACTTAATTCCCTCGCAACATTGTATCGTTCAGTTAATTGGAAACACACAACCATCCCGGGGGGGTCTCACATTCGGTAGTTTCGGCCATTCGCCTAAAAACAGCAATATAAGAAGAAAGTCCATTCGGTTAGGTATTCCCTTGGTGAAAGTCCTTCATTCACACAGAATGATCCCTTCCAGTGGCAGGGTTTGCCACATGGTGTCTTGGAGAGTTACAGGGTCAAATATAGTGCTTGCGAATTAAATTCTCTGCACTTTCTCCCTGTGTTGTCAGGCATGTCAATCAAATTTTAATTAATCAAATCACATAATTATGTTAAAAGATTACTTAAATATACACGTAGAATTTAATATATATTCATTTATAGGTATTTAAATTCTACGTGTATACTAATGTAATCTTTTAAGTAATTATATGTATTTATCTATCTATCAATATATATATATATATATATATATATATATATATATATTTGCGGTTATTTGTATTTTATATATAGATAGATATATATAGAATGTCATTCTAAGTGTATTTTGTTACATATATATATATATATATATATATATATATTAATAACAAAATACAGTTAGAATGAAATTACATATGAATATATAATTTATATTAAATATTGTTTCAATATTTTATTTATTTTATTATTTTATTTATTTATTATTGTAATTATCCGTGTATATATATATAATATATGTGTATATATCTATTATATATATTATATATACATATTATATATATGTAACGTCATTCTAAGTGTATTTTAATACTAATATATGTACTTATGATAATATTAAAATACATTACATATGGGGCGGGGCCTGGCCGCCATGCTGAGAGGAAGCACAGAGGAATAGCTCCTTAAAACTTCCCAAGTTTTTGGCTCTAAAACCTAGCAAAATTCTTATTAAAAGCCTGATACCTACACCCCAGCAAAAGAAGCAACCCTGGTCCCGAGGAGAGGCTTGCCGCGAGGTTCTAGTCCCTCGGTGGGGCGCTCCCAGCTGAACGCGATGGAGACCGCCCGGGCGGTGAGTGGGGTGGACGGCCGCCACCCAGCTATCCTGCCCACCAGCGGTAAGGCAGAAATGCACGGCTAGGTGGACCTGGCCCTGTTCCCCCCCCTATGGGCCGGCGGGGGTGATCCCGGTCCCCACCCTGTGACCCAGCGTAATGCCGCAACACCAGCGAGAGTCCGCTCCTAAGATGGCGGAGACCGCATGGCAGAACAGCCAGATGCACCCTCCTCTCCTGCTCCCATACAGGCGGATCGCTGACCGCACCAAAGACGGCACCGGCGAGCAAGCGCTTACCTCACACAAACTGAGGGGGAGTGGCATAATGGCCCGACACACCGGCGGATGGTAGACCCGAAGGGAGAACACGTTGCAAGGCCTTGGACCAACCTGGCACATGCCCAATCCCCTGTTGAGGGCCTGATTCGGCAGATCTGCCCCCCCACAGCCACTAAACCGGGACTCACCACATGCCCAAGACAGGTGCTTGGCTGGAACACAAGTGACCCAGGAATAAAGCTTCAACCCTCTTACAAGGCCAACGGGACTTTAAGCGCAAAGGCAGCCGTTAAGCATTTTACCACGCTACATCACATTGCACTGCACACTAAGGGGTCATCATGAAGGCTGACATGGACTCTCACCAGGCTGACACGGGGTTAACATGGGGTGGTCATTTCATTTTGTTTTAAGCATTTTTAAGCATCTCAAGCATTGAAGCACAATCTTTACTTTTGACACTGCTTTTCTGTTTTAAGCTTATGTCTCTATCAAGCACTAAAAGCTCAATTACTCTACTGTTCCTCAACATGTAACCCACGTACATTACTATAAGCCTATGTGTACCTAACTATGTTATTATAATGTCTTACCATGCGTGTTCACTATAACTTCACGTGTCTTTTTCATGTCATTTAAAAAAAAAAAAAATGTGCCGTTTAAGCTGTCACGTATTGGAAAACTATGAAAATGCCTGCAGTCGCTGTCGTGGCTCTGCATGATTATTGTTATTTGACACACAAATAAAATAAAGAATAAAAAAAAAATACATTACATATGACGTTTATAAATATATATATATAAATATATAAATATAAATATATATAAATATATAAATATAAATATACTTTTAATTCATTTTAAACATGTTTAATATTTTTTTTTTATTACTTCCCACCAGCAGGGTGACTGTCTGACAGCCCAGACAGTCTCCCTGCTGGCAGATTCAGGGGGCCTGATTTGCCGGGGAGGGCTGCCTGGACTGTCAGGCAGCCCTCCAGAAGAGGATCGCGGCGGAGGTAAGTAGTTGGTGGCTCCTGGGGGCTTAAGCCGTTACGGCGTTCCATGCCGCCGCAACGGCTTTAAAGCCCTTTAAATGCGGGATGGCATAGAACGCCGTAACGGCGTTAAGGGGTTAAAAAGTTATCAGATCCCACTCACAATTCACCATGATAACCTTAGCTAATGTTAGCTCACATGTCTGCTCAGTAGCACAGCCAAGAAGGTACAGGGAGGAATAGAGATAGGAGGAAGTGGTAACCTCTTTTCTGACTTGTAAAGGTATTGAATTACCTAATTACCTTATCAAATGGTAAAGATTATCCCCCTATACAAAAGGCATACATGAGCTTGGTCACATGACCCCTGTTTACCATATTAGTTTGATGACAGGATGTCACCACAACTGTCATTAAAAAATGTTTCTTTTTTTTTTCTCTCTTTTTTACACATCAGAAATTGGTATTTACTATTGCTTATTTGCCCTTAAACTTTAGTATCAGCAAAATCCAATACCAAATCATCATTTGTTATTCATACTTTTTCTTTTCTTTTTCATTAATTTAATTTAAGTTTAATTTGACCATTAAGTGCATAAACAAACAGGCTTGGGCTACGAGTATATATATATATATATATTTTTTTTATTTTATTTATTTTTTTTTATTTTTTTTTTAAACAAGGGAAAATCGAGTTGTGGCTATATAGGGACTCGGGGCAGGGGCGTCTGCCGGATTAAATGTAGTAAGGGAATATTGAATAGTAATAATTATTTTATAGCCAGAGACTGGTAAAGATATGAAGAACTATTATGCTGTTAGTCTTTTAATCCATCTATCCCAGTAACTGTATTGATCGAACAACAATAGGGATCGTCTGGTAATAGCTCGCTCTATCTTGCATTGTATAATAATTTGTGAATTAATCTTGGGCCAGCTTTCCACCTAAGGAGACTTCCAGTTCTGGCTATTGATATTTTGACAGCCATTAAAATATGGAGTTCCTTCATATCCAAATGCAACAAAGCCATGTTTGGAGTCACTTTAAGCTTTTTTTAATAAAGTTGACAAATACTAATTAGTTTCTTCCCAAAGATGATGGATTATTGGGCAATCCCAACATATGTGTTTAAAATCTGCTATTCATTCAGGGTAACTCCAACATGCCGAGAAGGCTGTAGGATACATTTTTCAAAAATTTTGAGGGGTTCTATACCATCTATGTAATATCTTATAATGGGCTTCATGCATATTCAAACAATGACAAGCTTTATACAAGATCGTAAGAGAATTGTTCCATTCTTTCATATTTATGTTTGTATTCAAATCATGATTCCATTTTGTAATTGCCAGAGGAGTTGGCTTTACTTGTGTTTTATAAATTAGTTTTTGACATTTATTGACTAGGTGGGTATAGTCTGCTTGTTCAAGTAAATCAGTCAAGATCTTAAATGAGGGCTCAAGAAAGTTGAATTTTAAATGACTTTTTAAAAAGGATATTATTCTTATCTAATTAAACCATTCCGTAGGTGGTAAGCTATATTCATCTTGGAGTTGGTCAAAAAATGTAAAAATATTTTCTGTTATTAGGTTAGAAATCTTTTTTATACCTCTTAAATCCAGATCTCCAGGTTTATATCTAACATTAAATTTGATTATATTTTTAATTGTATAGCTGGTATTTTTTATTTTTTTTAAAGAAACCAAGTTGGCAAAAATGTGTTGGACTATTAGTGAGTTTGAGGTTTTGATATAATGTATATCTTCATTATCTATTGACCATAGAAGGACCAGGGGCGGACTGAGAGTCTTTGGGGCCCCCGGGCAAAATTAGATCCCAGGCCCTTTGAAGGCCAAATATATGTGCATTAAATAAATGTTAAATATAACTCTCCTATAATACGGCATTCCTTTGGATGTGTATATTGTGAAGACCTGTGTATCAATGCATGTTTGTATTTGAGTCTGTGTGAATGCACTTGTGCATGTCTGGATGACTACATGTGCTATTTTGTATATAGTGTCAGTGTGAATGCATATGTGTATTAGTGTGTGTCTGCATGTGCAGGGGTGTGGAATATTTTTTTAAAAATCTACTTGTCCAAGGGTGGAGACAGGTGACAGAGTGTAGGAGGTGGTGACAGGTGGCAGAG